>JAQIUQ010003339.1:12500-329385 GCA_030378365.1 Hybognathus amarus
CTCACAAACATTAAGCACCATCATGGTAACACACATGAAATTAAAAAAATGCAATAAACATTAATTTAACAACATTAAATGTAACATAAAACCATAATGTACATAGCTGATTAGAAAAAAAAAACAATACAATTATGAGGAACCATAGTTATTTCAACAAAAATACATAAAATGTGAAGTGTGACGCAGGGAATTGTGGGAATGTCAATTTACGGTTTTTCACTGTAAATTATACAATGATTTGTTCTTTTTCACTTTCAAAATCTGTGAATTTAACGGTATTTTACTGTAAAATTATATCACAGTTATTAACCGTGTATAGTACGGAAACTTTCTGTTTACCAATTAACAGTTTTGCACTGTAGCATTTTTACAGTATTTTACCGTTAAAATCACAGATTTTTTTATGGTTGTAGGTTTACCAACTATCCAATTGAGTGCAGAGTTGTTGTTTTTTTCCTGGTTCGGTTAAGACACGCCTCATAATCAAAGCCAGACGGAGGGGTTTCAGACTCACTTCGTCTCACTTCCTTGTAACGTTACCTGACTGACTGTGATGCATTACAATCCACCGACAAGAAAGTTCTATCCATGTTATTTATCTTGTTATTCCAAGCTTATTCCACTCATAATTTCAGCTTTAAATGTCCACTTGATGTCACGGTGATGGATGACAAATGCAACCTTGCACATGCACATTCTGACTCGAGTGAACTCGCATAATAACTTTAACTGTTTGCCCTTTTGAACTATAATAACGATCGCTTGTTGCTTGTTCAGCTTGATCATATATGTGCTCTCTGCTCTTCATTGAGTCTAAATCTGACCATCAAAACTTTAGGATTAAACAAGACGGCTTATTTATACTATTATAAAAATAGGAGAAAATGTAAAGCGCGGTCTAGAAGCTCTGCTCTGGTTGCCATAGAAACATGACACGCGCTTGAGATTGCACTTTGCACTCCGATCGCACGGGTATTGCACACACCCGGGACCCGAAGTAAAAGATTCGGACCCGACCCGGTTGATCATTTAAATATAGATCCCGAACCCGTACGGGTCCCGGGTCGGGTCCCAGGTCGACGGGTCTCGGGTGCACTGTGAAGACCTCTACTTTGAATATAAATAAATTACATTTTAAATATTTTAATTTAAAATATAATAGAAAATATATATTTAAATTGTACTGATTTTTGACTTCATTCAAAAACATTGAAAAATCTTACTGACCACAACCTTTTGAACTGTATTGCATGTGATAATATTATACTTACACATTGCCACAATTATTCTCAACCAGTGACTTAATTAGCAGCATCTGAACTTTTGAACTCTTTGTTCACATGATTTGAGCTTTGATTAGGCCTTGGAAAGTCTTCATAACAATTTGAAGTTTATACTAACATTTACATTGAAATCAGGAAGTACAGTCAATACTGGATGTTGAAAAAGTCCTGCGTTTGCTGGTTTTTATGTGTTGCGCTTCTCACGACGGATGTGTTGATAATAGACCAGCAGCGGTTGATTGGAAAAGACAGAGCCAGGTATGATTTATGTTGCTGACGTTGCCAGATCATCCTTGAAGAGTAATGCATTATGGGAATGGCCTGACTGATAATGAGTGCAGTATGAATGAAAGGACTGAAGTTTAAATCGATTAGCGCTTGGCTCTCACTCACATCCATCATGACTCTGCTGATGCGTGCACTCCCAATCAGGTCCTGTTTTCCGATGGAGGATTTGTAAATGAATCTCTCAAATAAAACCTAGAAGACTGTTTAAACAACAATCAGTTGTGACATGCATGATTAACAAAAAATCTAGTACGAACGCGACCAAACTTCTATTGGAGGTTTATAAATCAGCATAAACGATTATGCCAGCATAACTAAAAAATGCAGGTTTTCACTTCAAAACGTTGCTGACTCACAAGTGTCTCTGTTACAGTATTGTTTTTCCTCTTAAATAGATGTTCTGGGTTCAATACAAGGGAAGATCTGACAGCATTTGCACTTTTCAGAGGAGCGACAGCTTGTCAGTGGAGCAATACTTTTAAAGTGGTCCAATTATTATTATTTTTTTTTATTTTTTTACTTTAGTGTGTAATGTTGCAGTTTGAGCATGAAAAAGGTCTGCAAAGTTTAAAGTCCATGCCAAAGGGAGTTACTCTCAAATCCCAACAAATGCCACAATTATAGTCTTAAAGAGATAGTTTACCCAAAAATGAAAACGCTTTCTTAATTTACTTACCCTCGAATTGTTGCAAACCTGTATGAGTTTCTTTCTTCTGCTGAACACAAAGGAAGATATTTTGAAGAATGATTGGAACCAAACAGTTGTTTGACACCATTGACTTCTATAGTAAAAAAAAACACGTAATTTCAAAAGCAGCTGAACGTAGCATTGTCATGCTTGGCACAACATCTTTAAATGTAACCATTCTTGCCAGTGTCATGATATAATCTACATTTGACCCAAAATCGAGTTTAAATGGACATTCGTGTATATTGTATAGTAACGGTGGTCGATACGCGTTCTTCTGATCATTAATTCGAATGACCAAATCACGTTTCATATTGACAGATGAATAGGCTACGTTCAGTTTATCAAATACGCTCAGTTTATTAAATGTCTCTTGCAAACTATGAAGAGACAATGAATCAATACACTGGCATGGCGATGCTAGACTGATACTTTATTTACACAATCCTACCGTTGGATATGAGCTGCATTTTATTACAGATATGAGCTGCATTTTATTGATCATCAGCTAATTTCAAAATTAAAGACATACATCAATAAGAGTGGCAACCACGTAAGATCATTTCGTTTCTTTACTTGAAGATTATTAAGCGTCTGTGACTTACTTTCACTTTTATTTGCGATGTTTGCACGTTGGCTTGTTGAATATACGATCTGCGGTGATGCGTGTCGCAGTAGCGCCATCATATCTGACTATAACATGTCATATAGCCTATATAACACCCTATCATTCGTTTCTTTTTTAGCATTTTTGGGAGGAGTAAAATATAATGTTACATGTGTGGTTTCAACAACCAGATTGCGTTTACCTTGTAAAGATCTGAACACAATGCGAGCCAGATCCGATCACTATCCGATCACAACGTATTTATACCTTGCATTAACATGCCTTTTGTATTATCCGGATAACTTATCTGGATACAGATCACAATTTAATACCAGGTGTAGGGGTCTCAGAGACGAGACCGCGAGAAACTTCACGAGACCAGCGAGATGCCTCCACAGGGTGGGGAGATACCATACTGTCTATGGGAGATACGCTGTGTGATTACAGCTTTGACAGCAAATGGAAATACGTGGAAATCAGATGACATGATTTCACAACTTTTCATTAGTCATTTAGATAATGTGAAGCATGCTGTATACGGAAATGAACCTGGACATTATATCCGTCAAAAAAACCTCAAAAGTCGGCAAAATGGACATACAGGGTTTTCATCGGAACAGCGACGACATATATACTATGGAAGTCAATGGTGACAAACAACTGTTTGGTTCCAATCATTCTTCAAAATATCTTCCTTTCTGTTCAGCAGAAGAAAGGTCATGGTCATTTTGACCCTTTTGAATTTTATATCTGCAATAAAAATAAATACAATCCTGCTGGTATACCTGACTTTTCCTAAAGGTGCTATGTTAGTAACAGACATGTTAGTAACACTTTATTTGATGGTCCCTTTTGAACATCCTGTTGACAATAGGTAATTTCAACGCATTCTCATCCTTTAGCGTTATATAGAACGCCATATGACAAAACGGCGTATACTACACACATGGCACCCGTTATCGTTAATATAACGCGCTGTGATGGGTAGGTTTAGGTGTGGGGTAGGGTAGCACTCATATTACGCTAAAGGATTTATGACGCCTTGAGTTCGATGTGTTATATAAACGATAAAGGGTACCATGTGCATTGTATAGCGCCGTTTTGTCATAAAGCGTTCTGTGACGCTAAAGGATGAAGAACAGGCTAATAATTTTGCAACAACAGGTCAACTAACTCTCGTTATTAGTAGACTGTCTGCTTAAAATCTGCTAACTCTTTATTGTGATGCTCATCCAACAGACAATCTACTGCTATAAGTAACTTTGCAACTACAATTCAGCTTATTCTCATCCCTAACCCAAATAGTCTACTCTACTGAACACTCTAGTGAGAGTTAGTGGAGATGTCAGATGCTCCAGTTCACGCCACAGAGACCATAAAGGTACGCCCTGTTTGATTTTCTTTTTTATTTTACAAAAGCATGTTTTCTTGCTATTGTGATTTTTCAAAGTAGTTACTTGCGACTGATGCATTATTCTTTTCTGTATAGGCATATGACCAGAAAAGATTGAGGATTTCAAGTTGTTTCCACTGTGATTGATAGGAAAATGCAAGTGTTCGCGCCGACGCCTGCCATGCCTGCCATCCAGGTTAAAGTAGAGCGCCAGTTGTCAAAGGTAAAAGCATAATGAGCGTAACGAGAGTACCACACTACCCCTTGGATGCAGAGATGTTGCTGTTATATATTAACATTTCTGATTGTTTAAATGATCAGCCCTCGGGGGTGCCCTTAAAATGCCTGGCTTGCCTGCCCTATTGCGGCGCCTGCTGCAACACTGTCCAAAAAATTGGTGAAGGGGGCCTTTGAGACATCCGTGTGCCCAGGGCACATCATCACTATAATTCGTCCCTGCTGCTCAGCTTTCTCCACAGAACAAGAGCCTGCTAGCTTTGCTTCCCAAAAAAGATGGCTGACACTATATGCAGATTCTGTGACTGAGATCCCAACCTCTATGGGCAGGTTGAAAACATGCAGAACAACCCCTACTACTGACTGTAGTCTTTAGCCTCTGGCCAAAAAATCCTCAGATGACGCAAAATGATGATTGTTGCATCATTAGCAAACTGACGATTTTTGCGAAAGCAGAGGATTTTTTACAGACAAAAAAGAGACATAAATCTCTCATCTCAGGGGATATGAGGGAGGAAAGCATGGTAATTCGAAATACTACAGGTTTCTTACTATATACAAAGCTAATGCCAAATCCTTAAGTATCACTTTAATGAGACTTTGCATTTTGTCACATATGTCAGCATTTTTTTTAACACCTAAGTACACAGTAACTCTGATGTAATAGACAATCGTGTTCCTCTAGATGGGATGGGATGTATGCACACAAACAACAGATCTATTCTGAATTCAGTCTGTGGCACCCAGGGACTGCTGCCCCCTTTTTATAATAAATGGAGAAATCAATTTGAATTTCTTTCAGCTTTTTGATTCACTTTGGTAATTGAAATTGCATGGTCCACAGACTGGTTTAATATTGTTCTTCAGTCCCCTGCTTCCTGACAGAGGCTTGCACATGTGTGTGAGAAAGCAAAACAGAAACAGCAAGAAAGAGAGATGCAACAGGCAGAATTAATTTCGACTTGATTAATATTAAACAAAATGGCCATGCTTATATATATAAAGTACTTATTATAAATGTGTAATTTCTTTATTCGTATATGTAATGCTCATCCATTTTTCAATTAAGAGCTCTATTGAACAGAATTACTTCAACTGCAGTGATTTGCAAACCTCTTTCATATAAAACCACTTACATTTCAGTGAAATTACGTTTAAATGCAATTTATTGTATAGAGCAGCAACCTAATTTTAAAATTAAGGTTATGGCAAATTTTGCTGACATGTCTGAGTATGTTATAGACTAAAGATCGTTGGGATCACTTTCAGAACGATTTTTTTCCAGCTGTCCAACGATAAAACACTGACAACCAATCAGACTCGTGCATTTAAAATGGCAGATGATATTGCAGAGAAGTTAATCGTCAAAGTACAAAAAAATAAAAAAATAAAAAAATAAAATCCTTAACTGTTTGACAAGTCAAACCCACTTTTCAATGATAGGCTACGTTAAAAAGATGGATATGGAAAGCATCCTGGGAATAAACGTTGAGAAGTATTCACAATGATATTATGCAGTTTAGCATTGTTACAAAATTACCTCTAGGTAGGCTATCCAGCACTAGTTGACAACATTGCTGAAGTACTAGGTGATGTTTTTTATTCCATCATTGAATTCGTCAGCTATATCCAGATATTACACTAGATATGGATTCACTGTTTAGATGCGCTCCAAACACCTCTCGTCTTTTAAGAATATCGATCGTGTACCCAAAACAAAAAGCGCTTCCTTTTGATATTTGTTTGTAACGTAAGCAGCAACAGCAGGTAATTTGCCCACGCGCGCACTACTCCTGAAACTGCAGCGCGCGAGCGTGCATACAAAGAACTTTATCAGTCGTTGATGTGGACGCATATATAGTTATCTTTATCGTTATCTTTATAGTTATCGTGCTTAGTGTGAACGGGCCTTTAGACTGCTTACCAAACTGAAGCCATTTTTATCATTTACGGATTTTGAGAGGTTTATACATGCTTTTATTACAACTCGTCTGGACTATTGTAATGCCATATATGTGGGCATTAACCAGACCTCCCTCTCCAAATTACAAATGGTTCAAAATGCTGCTGCTCGAGTCCTTACCGGAACACGAAAACAAGATCACATTATGCCTGTTCTTGCCTCCCTTCATTGGATATCAGTTTGCTTGAGAGTTGTACCTATAGTTTTAATAGTTTGTTTATTGTTTTAATTGCTTGCTTGTTGCGTGAAATTATGCTAATGTCCAGCACTTTGGTCAACCTCAGTTTTTTTAAATGTGCTTTACAAATAAAGTTGGTATGGTATGGTACTTGATGTATATTGGTTTTTATTATGTTCAATACTACTGTTACACTCTTTGCAACAGTTCAATGCTGTCTACCTGTAGAAACTTATCCTCTACTCAAGGACACCGAAGTGGACAGGGGTGCATTTTCATAAGCATTGTTAGCCAACTAAGGTTGCAAGTTCCGTTGTTATCAGCATAGTTTAACGAGTTGGTGTTTCCTGAAACCATCGCTTCCAATGAACATTCACAAACAGCATTACAAAACTGTGTTTGGAACGACAGGTTAGAAGCTTATTTTCTTGTTTGCATTAAGTGGACTTAATAAATCCTTATATTGAGCAAAATAGGAAAGCTGACATTCAGTAAATCTATGTAGTTAATTTGGAAAATATCCTATCAGACTATTACTTTGTCAAGAGTTTTGCGTAGCCTATGTGCGTACATGCTCTAGTTCTTAAGAAAGACCCTATGATTGAATCTGGAAATAAAGCAAAATATGTCATTGTACGGGAAACGCACCCCAGCTCAGCTGTCAGCCATGACAGGCAAACAGTCCCATGATGAAGTTGTGCAAAGGGGCAGAAAACTCATTCAAAATGCCAACAAATCAGTCTACTGCATATTTGGGGGTGAAATACCATTTTTTTTCTTGTCTGTAAGCACCCATTTCCTGAACCATTGATATTTTTCACAGTAGTCCGTGACCTATGCCTGACATTTCAGGAGAGTAACACTTACTGACGTGCACCATAAACCGTGTTCTTCATAGTCCTATTCATCCAGTGTTGGACACATAGTGGAGGCTGTTATGTTTCTGAAATGGTGTTTGGTTATAAATGAAGGGAGGCGGTGAAGGCCTGCCATTGTGACTTAAGTATGGAAGGCAACATAGTGTTGAAATACAGCTCCATCTAAAGAGAAATTGCCTTCATAAAAGAACATAGCTCAGCATTTTAAATGGTTTACGTCAGGGATATAGTGTTATTTATGCCTTGGCATTTTAATGGAGATGCCATTTGTTACATAATTTGAGTCATCCTTTTAGCCAACTTTCTTTAAAACAGTTTATTTATTTTATTTTTATTATTATTTTTTTGTGTTCCTGTTATAAAATTGTGAGTTGTTTTCAAGGTAAAAGGAATATAACTATCCCACCTTGACAGAGATGTTTAGGTTCACAATGTACCTAATTTTCTTCAAATCCTGTATTTTGGTATTTTTCACCACTGTGGCATTTACATTCAGGCCCAGTATTTATTTAGACAAGTTCACAAACCAGACAATGTCCTTGGTGCCGAACAGACATGGATGAATCAAGGTCTCAACAAAGAAAACATCACTGCACAAAATATATAATGGCGGCCATATCTCCTCAGTCCATTTTACAATAATAGAGCCCCCTGTTTCATTTTCCTTCAAATTCTGATTTAATTTGTCTGTAATTCTGTGTTTTTCAATTTAGTTATGTATCATTAAGAAAATGGTGGTAATCAAATAATTTATCAAATGCCAACAATGATAAAACATAAGAATATCAATTGCTTTTTAACAATTCATTAAAAATCTTTTTTTGTCAAAGTGCTGCACAACAGAGATTTAATGTATACATTTTAACATGGATGAACAAATCTGTTGATTGTGTGATAATCCTTAAAATGATGTTTTAATAATGTATTGTTATTAATTTTATAAGTTTACTATACAATAGAATGCACATATATTTTTGTCATAATTTCTTCAGTTAAACTTTTATTTTGGTGGTTTGTGGTGAAGATCTTGGTTTTATTAAATGAAATGGTGAAATGCTGATAAAAAACAACTTTGAGAGCTCTGGAGATGACTTTCATATGTGTCCTCATATCCTAACATCAAAAGGAATCGGTAACACTTTATAATAATTGCACGCTATTCATTTTAAGCTGTGTTAATTCATCATTTATAAAGCATTAATAGACATTAATAATCAGTTTATAAATACAGCTATAAACGTTTTGTTTTTCTTGATTTATAAGCATATCTATAATGCGTTTAATAATTGTATTTTCATTGTTAATGATCAATTAATAATTTCTAAATGAAGTATAACATTATTAACAAACCAGGTTCTAAAAGGTTCTAAAGCGCTACGTATTTGTAATCCCTACAATGCAATGCATGAATGATCACAAAATTCAAGATATGGGGATTTAAAAATGTAATCAATATCACACGAAGAGTGCCATTTCAGTTTTTATCCTTCAAAAATCAGCATGATTAAAATGGGATATTAAGTTACTACAACAGTTTAATAAACAACAATTTAATTGAAAATGTTGCAGAATAATGTAATATATGAATGAATAAAGAACCTTTGTGCCAAAAGGGTTCTTTCTTGTCATTATCATCATTTTTTTTGCATAAAAGGTCCTTTGCAGTTGAGTAAAGAAACCTATGCTACATATAGAACCCTTTGTTCTAAGAGTGTATACCAAGGGATTGTAAAAGTATTAACAAATTATTAGCAGACCATCAATAATTTCATATGAGTCTTTCAGCAGCAATATACTGTAATAGATTATCACTGTATAATAATACAACCTATCAAAGTCTATATTCTGAAACATGAACGTATATTGTGTTAATAATAATAATAAAAAAAATGTTCCGTCATAAACAGTGATGGATATTTCAAAAGTGCTTTTCTTCATTTTGACAGATAAATGTTGCAGTTCTAAAAATATTCCAGAACATTATATAAAACCCTCCTGGTGGATTAGTTGTGAAAAAGGTGAGACAACTACATTTTAAAGCACCACTTAAGCCACCCATGATTTAAAATAATTGTTAAAAATATATGGATGATGAGACGGCAGACACTGAAAGAGCAGTGAGCATGCTTGACTGTGTAATAGACAAAACCCATTCATTCACATTGAGACATTGTCATGCAGTCGTGTTGTCAAGAGGCCCGGGAGAAGTTAGGAAGACTCAGTACAGTGGAATAGGTTTTCAGAATGCCAGTGGGGATTTATTTTCAGAAGCCAGAGCTCACAAAGTGCAGTCCACATGAGGTAAAAGACAAACAAAAAAACAAACAAATAAATAAAACTTAATTCAACATATACTGGTGCTAAAACAAAAATAAAAAATTGCTGTGAGCAGCAAAAACTGGCACTAAACAATGCCTAGTGGCACATCCACCAAATCATCAGCATGTCTCAACTCAAACATGATCAAACATTTTGCACAGTACACACAGGAGGCAAGCTCCTCAAACCAGATCTAACAATGGTTTAAATACTCAAGTTTCCCGCCAAACACTAGGGGGCGTACCATTGTCACGGGGTGGAACCTTTCCCCGTAACCCTCACTGAATTTCACAGCAAATCATTATCATACAAATACAACTAATATTCTCTTTAAAAACTCATTGATCATAATAAAAAACATGAATCAATAATCATAATACAAACATGCATAACATAAAATGACAAACTCAAACATTTAACACCTCACAGCACTCATGTCTCCCTCCATCTTGGAACATGGTACGTTCTGGCTATGCGCACTACCAGAACCCACCTCCAAAACATACTGGCTCAGACAGGTAAGCTCTAACATGTACTATAATATGCAAATGTCTACAATAAAGATAGTTTAAAAAAATCAATGACTCAGTTTTCATTTGAAACCATTACACAGTAAACACTCAAAGTTGGAATTGTCCATTCATCAAAATAGCACCAGGTTGGCACACTAGTGATGATGTCCTTGACCAGGTTCATCATCACAGACATGAGGAGCATGCAGACTTCATATTTCATAAGTCTTTGTGTGAGTTAATAATCACAGACACTAGTCAATACCATGATTGCAGCCCTACTTTTGATTTATTAATTCAAAATTTGACAATTTCTGTGACATTCCTAATTATTATGTCTGGATTGTGCGATTCCATCCGCATTTTCCGCATCACAGAAGTCAACAGATTTAAGAAGGCACGTAATTGACAGACAAACGTCATTCACAGTTTGTGTGAAGCACATACATTTTCTCTCTATCTCACAGTTTTGGCAAGGTCTGCTGTAATGAAGGCCCTTGTCTCCATATGTGTTTGATCAAGAAAGCAGAATATGTGGGAGAAATGTAATTACTGCCCAACACAATAGTGACCTGAAATAGTATCAATATTAGTAGGCTGTAATCCTGCCAAACCCATTAAATTGGCCAGTGTTGAATTATTGCCCATCAATAATGTTTTTAATGACCATTTCAGGTGCATAATTAAGTGTAGTGATAGTATAATTCCGTGGATGTTTTGCATTTAAAATATAAATTATTGGCTTTTCTGTATCTGACCTTCTGTCACCTACACAAACAATGGCTGTGCTATAAATTGTGAATATTACTTCTTCACTAATTGATGTGTTCAAACAGAGAACATTTTAATGATATTCACAAAAATGTAATTTTCACGCATGGCTCCATAACAGAGCGAAGATATGTATTGAATATTGAATGCTATTATCTTTTTCCTTCCGGAAATATAAAGTCTTTGAACTTGCATTTTATTTTATATCTCTTAGAATTCCGCAGGGTCATCACTGGATTCAAACTGATTTGTTTAAATGTGCCACAGGCAAAAGATTTGACTAATTAGGCATGTGCTTGGACGTCTCTTAGAATGTGACATTTGTCGCTGCTGCGAAGTGTTGGATGTGTAAAAAATCACGAAGCAGGATTGGAGGTCGACTCGGTCTTCAATCTTAAAATGTTTCTCTTTGAAGCTACAAACGGACTTTTATGGATATTTATTCTTTATTATTCTGATAGAGGAGGCTGTACTTTAACTATGCATGATTTGTGTGATTCTAATGTGAAAATATGTTTGATGCTAATGATAACTAATGTTTATGTTTGTAAAGATTTAACCCTTTCTGACATTCATGTGTCTAGTTTCCAAACATTCTACATTACATACATAACATTCTGTGGCATAAAATATTCAAGGAATATTTTGAAAGTGGCCACAATTCTTGTATAGTTTGTATTGCAACGTTTAGTGGATTTTTGCATGTATCCCATGAGGGAAAAAAAAACAACAACTCTTTATTGGAAAAACGGTTACAACACCTCCCACATCACAGAGCGATGCGTTTAGTTTCTGCTATTACCTAGTTGGATTTGGCCCAAGAGGCCACTTCTGCAAAAAACATAGAGAACACATCAAACTAATTCTGACATCAGTTAGCCTGCCTGGAGCTATATTCAACAAACAATTGAATCAAGAGATTAATAAATCAGATACCAACACCCTGGCATATGTTCAATTATTTCCTATAAAAGTGAATCTACTTGCTATTTCACATCAGAATGCTCACAAAGCTTAATGACTGGACTAATCAAAGAACTTGACTGTGTTCCCCATAAAAAAAATATGCCATGTTATGACCAGGAGTGCAATACGGTTTATTTGTGTCCATGTGATTTGTGTGGATGCTGATAAAGCAGGACTGCTATCTCTAGTCATCTCAGGAAGAAACATATCATACCTTTCTCTCTCTCTTTCTTTTTCAAACAAATCTAATTATAACTGTCAGATATTCCCAAGCAGCACCTCACAGGACTTGTCAAAGTTACTGTATCCGTCCTTGATTATTTCTCCTTGATCCTTCTGTTCCTCACTTTTGTGCTGAGAAAACATTACAGTTACATCAAACACTGCAAATTATGTGATACACTTCTATGGTGTCATTTAAAATTTGAGTAGAATCGAAAATTCAGATATAGTTTTAAAAAATAAGCTTGGTTTGATGCTATTTATTAAGATCCATCACAAATCCATGTGTGCAGATTCTGCTCTAGGTTTCTGTGTCAAAATGATAATTTAGTAAAGCATTAGATTTGCATTACCAGACTTCCAAGTTTGACTATCAGCTTATTCAGCCGAAAACTACTGTAGAAAAGAAGGTACAGTAGCCTGTTCACCCTGTGGAGTTTGCTTTTATAAATGTGACATCTCTGTCAGTATAATCTGAAAGATTGACATGACTTTAAAAAAGCAGAATCTGGCAAATCCAAGTGTGTTTAGGTCTGTTAATTTGTTTCTAAACTAATGTTAAACTCACTGAACTGAATATTAGTCACCTTAAAGGGGGGGTTAACTGCTTTTTTCGGTACCGCTTCCTTTTATAGTACAGTACTTACAGGGTACTTACAGTGTACTTTCCTAGAAAGTACTGGCTAATATAAGGTAAGTACTTGGAACAGGGTTAGGTTTAGGGGTAGGTTCAGGGTTAGTACTTGTCATGAGCTCCGGTCCAGATATGTGTCGAACTGCAGTATCAGTTTCAGGCAGAATCAGACCGAGAAAGCCACGATGAAGAGAGTCAAACAGAACCTCACCACACACGGCTCTTACTAAACTTTTCTGAATGATAATTTGCTACATTTTTTAACTTTATACACGTTTATTTTACACAATAGCATCTGACTGGCAACAATAGCAACTGACTGGCTACTAATGTTATACTCAAACAGGGTTGGCATGTTTACGTTCTTGATCAAATCAAAAATAATGCCATACAGCATATATACAAGAAAAATACGTTTAAAACATTAGTACTTTATATTAGAATTTTCATTCGAAAATTCTGGTCCATAATGTTTGTACACGTTTGTCGTAGACACAAAATAGCATAGTTTAAGTAGTAGTGGCTAAAGTCAGCGCTGGCATTTGAAAAAAATAAAACACAAGGCTACGTCTTGAATTATACATGCAAATACATTTAAAATGATGAAGTCTTAGCCTACTTACAAATTGTGGCCCAACACTGCTGCCTCTTGTTTTAAAGTTCGGAACTGCTTCATGTTTTAGTAACAGTTTCTTGTTGAATCCGGTGTTGAACTCGCTAGATTACGATCGTCATTTTCAGGAACATAATCAAACATAAATTGTATCCATTGCGGAGGAAGAATAGCATCCATGGGAAGCCCGAACACAGAAGACCTGACAGCTGCGTGAACAACACACTCGCCGAGTCGACGTGCCTCAGAAATATGCGCATTGCGCATGCCATTTTCTGCATATTCTGAGGGAGGGGTTGATGCAAATGTGTAGGTTAGTGACGTACCATAACCTAGCTGTAGTCCCAATCGAGTCGTTTTTGTAGGCAATTATACTTCTTGATTTTTAAAAGACGATATCTCTGCTTACACTGAACTTTCAGCGCTGCAACTTTGCAGATACTGTTCATGCACCAACAGCAACATTACACACTATTTAAAATGAAAAAAAGGGAAATCGCAGTCAACCCGCCCCCCTTTAAGGGTCACTACCTTATTAGTCAAGCCTGCACACACAGCTCAGGTACTATCACTGAATGTATGCTGCCCAGAGAAACGTCAGACAAGAGTTGTGTAAAACCACCAATGCAGTGGTCAGGGTACAGAGCTTTTTTATCAATTTGCCAGGAAAAAAATGTTTCCAGGATGAAGAAAAGTTATGTTTGCAAACACATTTGAGATTAAATGAGTCATGGACTGGATTTTTAAATTGTATTATATTGTTGTCTGAGGTCAACTTATGACATTCGCTTGGTTTTTGCATTCAAAACATCAAAATTAAAAAGTAATAGGTGATTATTCTACCCTAATTTTCTACCCTAGTTTTGAGTCAAGCTGAAAAATGCTCGGTTTTTATGGGTGTCTCGCACTGAAGTCTTAGAAGTAAACGCCCACTGTTGTGAGTGGATTACAGTTTTGCATATTATAGTGAGTTTTCAACTCACACGTCGGTTCCAGTAGGTGCACGTGGGGGAAATTGTTTTGAAAACATCCAGTGTTGTAAAATGACAACTGGAATGATTCGCCCCATACATGTTCGACCCAGAGTCTGTGTGTTGCACCATTCCTGTCAGATCCAATATAGACAGCACAGCACCGTTCTTTAACTCTCAATCGGTCTGCAAATCCAGTCTTGTTGACAAAACAATCCTCAGTGAAATGAAGCGAACAGTAGGACAATATTTTACCTTCATCAGCTGGAATATCATGAAAAATAAAGTTTATCCATGCAGTCCTATTGGAATCCAGAGGAAGCTTATGCAGTGACTGTCTTCTTCCACAACCAGGCAGTGCACAATATTTTGTATTGCTCGGTAGCTCTATCCAGTTTGTCATCATGAGGTAGGCCTATGTTATTTAGTAATGCGTGAATCGGTCGAGGGCAGGGCTAAACTGGCCGTGTTGAAGTGGGCTTTGATCTTCTTTTGCGGGTGGGGTTCTATCCTCTTTGACGTCATAGTTCCCCACTTTGAAAAATGAGTCGTTTGCTGGGGCTGGTGTCAATAAAAGATTTTATTGGACTAACAAGGTTGTTTTCAGTTCTGAAACTTACAGGATATTCTTATAATATGATGACCTCTTAGATGTGAAAAGCTCAAGGGAAATTTGATTTCTCAGTTCATCACCCCTTTAAGGCCACTTTGACCTCTTTGATGTACTTTAAAGATTATCTCTCAAAGAGAGTGCAGGGAGTATGCAGCTTCCATATATTTCTTGGGTCAGAAGTTGAACTCAAAGTACTGAGAAACTATTATATTTATATCAGTTGTAAAACATTGCCATTCAAATGTTTGTAGTCAGTACGATTTTTTTTAAAGGTAACTTTTGGCCCTCTAGCGGCTAGAAAACAAAACAGCATGCAATTTGTGGAATAACATTGTTTTGGTTGTGCTTCAGTTCTGCGTGACTGTGCGGATGAATATGAGTATCCCACACTTTGCAGTTGTTCGTTCTGACAACCAACCTATGCCACTCCTACACAGTATATGCGCCAAAGTAGTTTGAGAAACTTTTCTTTATTTACGGATATAACGAGAACACATAGTCTACAGATCTTGTCTGCAATGCTATTGGAGCCCATGACTTTGTATCATTGTATGGACAAAAACAGTTAGCTACCTGTGGCAGTAAATATCTTCTTAAGAGAGCAAAACAAGCAGTAACAAATAAAAAGTGACAACGAGTTGTAAGATGTTCAATATGCAAAGTGCAAGTCCAGGTATCACTATGCATAAAACTTCAAAAACAGAGAAAAGTTTTTGTATTTGCATGAAAAACTGTTTTTACTCCTGAGTCCATATACAGCCAACAGCAAAGCTCCTTTGTCACCCACACACACATGTCTTAAGTGACGCCAACAAGTGAACTACTCTCATCGTCTGTCTCCTTCTCTTTCTCTTTCCACTTTAGGCTGCAAGAACGCATGTGAGAAAGAGAAAAAGACAGTGACACTTTAAGACACTTGTGCCAGGCTACTGGCTGTTGTGCGGTGTATGTGTGTGCACTTTTGTGTGCCAATAACGGCCCAAGCTTTAGGCTGCAGGAAGATAGTGTGGATGAGGGTCCAGCCGTGGTGCAAGATTACTCTCGGAGCCAACTGTAAGAGCGAAGGCGTGATCTGAACAGCAGGGAAAACCCTCAGGGGACTCACACTATTCACGCAGCCAACTGAGAGATGCCCAGGGACACACACAGAGACACAAACAATAGACAGAAACAAAACATTCAGATCACAGAAAACTAAATTTAACACAATTAAAAGCACCGTTATCACCCTATTCAACACTTCACTTGTCTTTTTCCTCTTCTACGAGATCCGAATGGAGTCTGTCAGTGAAATAAAGATCTTTTCTATAGACACCACTACATCTTGGGTCTCTTTCTTTTGTAGTGAAGTTCATTTACACTGGAATAATTATTTATCCATTACAAACACCTAAATGTTCCTAAATCAGGACACATTAACTTAATATACAAATGGGTTGGGGTCAGACAGAAATGTTATTCCAGATGATCACAAGTAAAGTGCTTAAGTGCTGTCCAGCTCCGTGTTCCAGATAGAAAAAGTGCAAACGCATAACAATAAATTATAATTATAATAGGCAATACAACCATATAGTTTTACCACAAATTAGTTAAAATATCCTCTAATCTAGAGCGATCGTGCATGCAAGACAGATGTTGAGCTCCTTACGGTGCGGATGCAAAACCAGGACTATTTTTTTTTTACATTTTAAGGTTTATTTTATTTTATTTATTTTATTTTATTTACTTATTTAAGTTTGACTTCTTCCCACTCCGTTTCGAGCAATAGATTGAAGTTTTGTTAAAGTTGATGAAAGTATGATGAATTTAAAGGCTTGTACCGATTAATCAAAATGCTTCTTCTTGCCTTGACATGTGTAAGTACATATTGCTCGAAATAAAAAAATAAAATAAAAAATAAATAAATAAAAAAGGTTAAATGCATCAGTCTTGTGATCTTTAAGAGATCAAC
Organism: Hybognathus amarus; assembly: GCA_030378365.1. Lineage (NCBI taxonomy): Eukaryota > Metazoa > Chordata > Actinopteri > Cypriniformes > Leuciscidae > Hybognathus > Hybognathus amarus. Next base: position 29,591 of record JAQIUQ010003339.1, read on the forward strand.
ATTAAGAGCTTCAACCCATGAACTGCTCGTTAAATAAAGATAAAGCATTGATTTGTACCAGGACAATAAAGAGGGCTCAAACATCTTTTTAATTATGAGAGTCTCAGTCTACATTACATTATCAATGGTGTTTGAGGATGCCAAACAATTATTATAATAATGTAATAATGATTTATATAATTATTCCTATTACGTAAAATCCATATAGCCTATCAATGCAAGTATACTATATAAAGAAAATGAATATTTCAAAAGTATATTTTAGTCTACATTACACTATAATATAGGAAAATTACTTTTTTTACTCTAAAAGTACTTTAGTCCTTATTTCTACACTTGCAAGAAATAAACCCTTGAGATTTTATTTAGGGGAAAACACCAGATAACCATGCTGATTCGTGTGAGCAATGTGCACACGTTTCTCTAAATCACGCAGCACAAACAGAATGCCTATTCTTAAAGTCTTGTGCAGTTTTATGATGGCAAAAAAAAAAAAACATTTCATGGTTTCAATTTTAGTTCATTGGCAAAGTATAATCACATTTTACATCTCATATGTTCGGCAAAAGGCGGATTCGAACTCGGGTCCGAGCGCATCAAAAGCTCTTTTCTGAACTACACGCTCTACTAACCATGCCACTATAGCTGTGTTCCGTTATGGGCCTGTTTTTGCTAAAAACACAGACACTTAGTGCAAATATAGGCTTTGCACTGTTTTATCAGACCAGCCTTTGCGGCCTCAAAACACTGACCATCCCCCGCCACAGCTGAGGCAAAGCACCCATCAGAGAATTAACACACGTCACTGATTGGTTGAATTGAGCAAATTTAGTGACGTTTTAATAGCATATCAGAGCTTCATTGGTTACATAGCGAGGCACTCTCTTCTCTAGCCTGGCTGCACCCTCCTACGCACTTCCGCTCAATTTCATTTTACTTCAGTACTACGTCCGGGACCACTCCATATCCTTAGGTTTCCAGAAATCAATTTTTTGTAGGACCAATCAGCGAATAGAGGGAGTGGCTGAGAACGATGACGTTAATGTAGCGCGTCAGTTTGAGTTCAGTAATGGCACCGGAGAAAGACGTGAGAAAAGCTATTCGGCCCCGTTGTTGGAAAAGAAACTGCAGAAATTACAGAATTTAAAGCCGGATTGTTATCATCTCACCTCTTGTTGCACAACGTGAATCGTGTTGAACCAGTGCACTAAATCGGACTGAATTCGTTCGAAACAGTTCGCGTCCTTGTGTCAGTGCCTGATCCACAAATAACTAAAGTTATTCAGACATGCCTGGACAGTCCCTCTGAATCGAAATAAACCAATATCCCTGAAGAGCCTATATTTTACTCCACTGAAATGGACAGAGAGCATGTTAGTGCCACTGCTGAGAGAAGTGATGAGCACGAGCAGCGGATTGCACATCTGCAAACATATCGAATGCACAGGTACAGTGGTTCTCGGATCACCAGTACAGAACCGAGAACTGTTTAGACTGAGCTTGTACATCATCTTTCGTGCCAGTTATTCATCCAATAAAGTGTAGGCCTATGTAGCCTATTTCATAGAAAATTGTCTAGTAGCCTACTATGTAAATACAAAGGTTTAATTGGCATCTTTATTTCAAAAGACCGACCAACCGCGACCCGCAATGGTGCATGCACACTCTTCTTCTGGTACCTCTTTGCCGTGCAAGGTGCGAGTGTTCACAAGAGCACAAACAGATATCATTTCAACCATTTGCCCAACAGGGATGGGGGCGGCAGGGGTGGACACGTGTCTTAGTGTACATAGGAAAGTTACTAAAAGTAAAGGCAGCAGGAACATGTAAATAAATTCCAACTTCAATTCTCTTCTTGTAATGAAATGCATGTTAATACATTCCAACATCAATTCCATATCTAATATTTCCTGAATATTACTGATGATCTGATCAAAAGTATGCTACCGTTCACATGCGTTTTACTACTATATCATGTACAGTAATAATTAAGTACTTTCTCCTGTTATTGTTGGTTTCCTCTTTTCTCATCATTTGGAATAAGGATTAAAAAAATGTAAAAATAAAATAAAACATGCAAATCAGTTCAAACATCAGCTCACAAATCTACTATTTCCTGAATATTATGAAATTCAAGAGGGCCGCCCACTGATGACGTCATAATATGCATATTAGATGAGTGTATTTACACCCCACATAAACTTTCAGTCATCCCCTACATTTTTCTAATTAACAGTAGATCTCTATCTTGAAGCCCCTTCAAGCCACAAGCTTTTGAATTGTTTTCAAAAAAAAATCTTGGCACCTAAAGAGTTAAGTTTTGTTGTTGTTGTTTTGTATGGTGAAAAGTAGCACACAGAATGGGCCGGGACAGCTTCCTATGCATATGGCAGAATTATGAAACCTGATGGCTGTCTGCAGAAAGCATACTTATATGACCTGAACATACAAGGTATGATTCATATGAATGCATGTTGATGTGTAATATTAAGTTGAAAAGGCACCTATGGTATAGGGTCCGGATTGCATGTGAACATGTCAGGGTTTCAAACTGTCAGCGAAATCAGATAACATGCAACCGTGTCTGTATGCTATCGCGTGTACGTGTGGGCATGTTTATTCGGTATGAGTAACTTGTATTGTTGATGATCATATTAGTTTCGACTGACAGGGTGAGTGTGTGTTTGTGCACATGCAACAACCTGACAGATCAAATATTCGATGTGGGCTCAGAAGCATAGACAGCCCCGTAGCTCGTTCAGGTTGAGACTGAAAGAATGTGGGGGATGTGAGTGACGAAAAGCTCAGCTGAAGGCCCCTACCTATGTGTCATGTCACAGAGTGGGGACAGAGAGAGAGAAAGAGAAAGGGGAGGCAATGGAGCCTGACAGTTTCATATCTCATCAGGACTCCTCAGGATGTGCACTACCAACATGGTCTTTTTTGAGTTCTGTTATCCTTCTCACTTTGTTCACTCATGTTTTTTTGTTTGTTTGTTTTTTTAGTTGATGCAGAAACAATATAAAAATTCAATAACATAATACATTATAATAATAATATTACACTAGGCCCAGCAGCTGAAACTGTCCAGCAGACAGTTTGCCAGACAAAGTTTCTTAACTACGTCAGAGAGACCATGTAGCGTAACTGGATCAAACTGCTGGAAGACAGCTGGGCATAATGAACAGTGGGGTCACTGGTAGAAATAGAGAATGAAAAGCTCAGGCCAGAAATTTTATATCACAACACACACATATATATAAATCACCTTCTAATTATGGCGGGGGGTTAGGTCATGGAAATGGTGGTGTGCCATTAATAATATTATTAGTGTTTATGTTGTTATCAATAATTGCTCAGACTAGCAGAAGAAAAAAGAATTGAGACAGATTATGACCGGTGTTGCTTATTGTAAGTGTTTGTTGCCTTTTTGGACTCCTTTATTTAATGGTCCTGCCCTTTTTGCCACCCTCTGGGCCAGCATCTTCTAACCTTGCCTTTTTAGGGGGCTTTCCTTGCAGGGCAATATCTTTGCAAAGAAAGATGCAATGATTAAAGGGTACATATCATGCTTTTAAATCATTCATTTTTACTTATAAATCATACATTTGTGGTCTATATAAAGCATAACTGCAATGCTTGGTTCTGAATTCCTAATTATTATAGCTCCACAGGCCCCTTTTCTACCCCTTTTCTGATGTGCTTCTGTGAGCAAGTAGTTTCAATGCGGCCCCTTTAAATAAAAGGGAGTTGCATCTTTCCCCGCCCGCTTTCCAGGTCGCTGAGTTCACGGTCAGTTCAACTCTCCGCGTTCAGCCATTATTGTAATAATAAAGAGCTTCAAAGAAATTTTTTTTCACACATTAACAAAATGTCAACAACGGAAGACTTGTCCACCAAGCCTTACATATTCGAGCCAGAGCGAGCGATTTGAAAAAGATGACGACGACGAACCTGCAGAACAATGTCTTCATATGGAGGCAGTGGTATGTAAGTTAACTATGTTGTGTTATTAGTGAAAGTCGACTATTTCTCTTGTTAAAACAAGCACACTGGACAAGATAAATGACTGCGGTCTGATCTTACCACTAAAAATCTGTATTGATAATAAAATGATAACTTACGTTTAGAAAGCATCAGAAAACACAGCAGCTAAATGATAGACGGAATTTACCCCTCATTCAGACAAAGTCAATCGGCAAACCTTTCTTTATACTGGTGGAGGTTGTTGAAGTGGGGATCCTTGAAGTGCTTCAGGTCACGACATCCAACAACCGAACATTTCGACTTGCCCTCTGGTAACTTCTGCATCATTGAGCTTGGACTACAAAATTGGAGCGAGAAATAATAATGGTGGATTGCTCGAAGTGTTGGAACCGGTAGTCGATGTCCTTATTTGCCAGTTCCGCTGCAAATACTGTGATGTTCTTGTTCAAAAACGTCATAGACAACAGAAAAATCTGAACAGGTTGAAAAATATGACCAAAACAGAATAATATCGATATAAACGAAGATATAAACGAAGCACCCGAAGAGAATAATTTTATCTTTTCTGTACTTATAAACACTCCAAATATACATCTAAATGCATTTAAGGGCTAAAAAAGTGGATTTTGCATGATATGTGCCCTTTAATGCATCCATGGCCCAGATATAATTATAAAATATGACATGATTTTAAAAGTCAACTATAACATCAACTATGCAATACACTTTTAATTCATTTAGTGCTAATACAATTATTAAGCCTATTTGGATAGAGAGATAATTATAATGTGACAATATGTCAGTCATTGTGTGATAAGGGAAATATGACTAGGCCTAGACTACTTGTTCTGAGCAGGTGTTGTCAGTGAACAGGCTGTAAACCTGTTGGCTATAAGTTACAGACACTCATGAAAAACTGATACTAATTATCTGGGAAACATTCTCTAACAGCAGTCAAGTTGTCATAGTTTGTGTCAAACAAGTTGTGAAGTTGTTGTAACATTAAAACAGGAGATCATGATTTAGTCTGAGCTCAAAGTGATGTTCGAAGCTCCAGTGCTTTCCTCTGTATGGGTGAACGAAACTTTTGGAAGATGTTGTAGCAGAATCACTTAAACAATTACAGGATATGCTTTTTTTGTCAATGGTTGCGTTAAATCTTACCGAGATACAATAGTGCTCTTTTCTGATTGGCTATTTTGAAGCCCCTTTCTTTTTGTTCTGATTGGGCAGGCTCGACTTAAGGCTCAACTCCAGGGAGACGTGCTTGATTCCTGCTAGTGGAAGTACCGGCTCTTTTCTGCGAACCAGTTCTTTCAGACAGTTCATTTCAATGAACCGGTTAAAAAATAAATAAATAAATAAATAAATAACGTTTCACCGGTTCTTTTACGTTCTCACGTAATTACGTCAATTCTATCATCCCGGCGGATACAAAATACTTTAAATTAAAGGCATTTGTAATCATAACTTCAGTTAATAGTACTCATCATAATAATTATCTTGTGTTTCTTAAAGGGGTCATATAATGGCACATGCACTTTTTTACAAGTTGATTGTACTGCAATGTTTGTTGTCAGTGCCTGTACACAACCATCATTTAATGATAAAAATCCATCCAGTGGTTTTGTTTTTATCTCATTATATGTTTTCCCTGCCTCCAATTGAGCCATTCGACCGTGTAATGTCACACGGTCGCACGCCTCCCACGGTTGTTGATTGACAGCAGCGTTTCAACACAGACCCGCCCTAAGTGAGCTGTCATCATAGACTATAGTCCGTCATTGTTGATACACTGGAGCAGAATGGCGTCTAGCTTTTGCTTTTCTGTTCTTGGTAGTGATGGGCGGATCGATCCTGAAGTATCGATACTTGATACTGACGTGGTATCGAAAAGGATCGATCAACCCTCGACTGTCACTTTTGATCAATTTAATACATCGATCCTTGTTGAATAGAAATATACATTTCATGATAAAGATCTTACTGACATCAACATTTTAAACTATTACAGTTTTGGTTTGTTCACTGCAAAATAACTCACGATTGTTTCTGTCATATAAGCAAGGCTTCGTTCCCAAGTGCACTTCATATATATAAGATGAATGTACATAGAAGGTTTATAATGCACGATGTACCAGCTAACATTCACTATTTTTCCACTGAGAAGCTTATATTTATGCATTGAACAAGCGATGCTAAATGTAATAAACAAATACTGATCAAAAGTGCACATTTGATCGATATTTATGTGAGCACTGTAACAATCTACTTCATATAAATGCTGTTCTTTCAACTTTGTTCATCAAATAATTCTGCATAAAATTTATCATGGTTTCCAACAAAATATGAAACTGTTTTCAACATTGATAATAATAAGAAATGTTTCCTGAGCAGCAAATCAGCATATTAAAATGAATTATCATCATGACTGGAGTAATGATGTCGAAAATTCAGCTTTGATCACATGTAATAAATTACAGTTTACTATGGCATAGAAAACAGATAGCCTATGTTAAATTGTAATATTACAGTTTTTACTAAGAGAAATAAAAATCTTACAGACCCCAAACTTTTGAACAGTAGGCTAGTACTATAATTAGGGTAGTTTTGTAAAAGTCACTGACTAATAAAAGGGGAGTTGAGAGCACAAATCACAAAATATTTAGGCCTAGTAGTCATGAAAGCATGTTCATATTTACTGTAGCATATTAATGATGCGTTCACCTCATAAATCATGACACACTACTCTAGCACAGGAAAGTGCATACAAGTTCAAATGAATGCTTTTAAAATGAAAAAGTATCGGTATTCGATATCGGCGATACTGGCCCTGTATTTACTTGGTATCGGATCGATACAGAAATTTGCAGTATCACCCATCACTGAGTTCTTGGGTGCAATAACAAACACAGAAATCATTCTGATGTTCCTAAATTTGAACCGAATAAGATGCAGTGGCTGAGTTTTGTTTACAGGGAATATTTCCACGATCTAAACAATACTTTCTTGTTTGCGCGAATCATTTCTAACCCAGACTGCTTTATAAATGAGGATCAGTATAAAGCTGGTTTTGCTAAGAAGGTGCTCCTGAAAAAAAATAATCATTACCAACTATTTATGTTCCCTCTGCACCTAAAGTTTTATCTAATCTTTATATTAATCTTAGCAAATCACAGGAAAAAGTTTTTCAAGACCATTAGTTGTAACGTCAATCTGTTAATGAACTAACATATACATCAGTAAACACAGCGTTCACATCTCACTGCTCCACTCTGCCAGTGCATACAAAGAAAGATCAAAGTAACATTACGTTAACCAACCATTCAGAAACGTCCTCAAGCCTTGATTGTCGAACTTCTTTGTGGTGCGACTCTCGGTTCAGAACTGAGACAGTTCCACAGATGTGTCCTCAGAGACTCCTGCTGCCATTGTCTCTTAAAACCTTCAACTCTTGTCAAGGCAACGCTCCATGTGCGTTCACGCAGCAGAACAGAGGGGAGGGGTTTATTATTTAAAGGCATATGCACTGAAACGGAATGCTGAAAACAAGAGCTGATTTTGATCAGGTAAAATGGTGTTTTCCTTAAATACTAATGAGAATTTTTAATGAAAGTATATTACAAAGTTTTCATTTAGACCCTAAACATTCATATTAACTTGTACAAAGATGGCATTATATGACCCCTTTTAATGTTACGTTTTGCAAACAAACCCTGTAGCCTACAGGCGATGTGAAGAACATGGATGTCTTAAATATTCATTTGTTAATAAATAAACTTTTTAAATAAACCATTTAAATAAACTTACTTATCACTTCATATACTCACATCTATACTCACTCATATAATCACATCATCAGCACCAGGGCTTAATTTGAGCCAGGACACGCTGGAACATGTCCCCGCACTTACGAAGTTGGATCCAGAACCTTTTCTATTGCATCTGGCACCTCCTGAGTCTAACTTACTGCTTGTGTAGTGTTAAATGTTTTTATCTGTCTTGTTAGTCTTTATTTCCCATTGAAGTTCTACAAAAATCTTGTGTTTGCAGTTTCAATGTGGTTTTGAGGTAAATTTTCTGGGTAAAGTGTGTCGCACACGGACGAGAAGCTAGCGCCACGTTGTTAAAATTCTAACATATACAACATTTACATTAATTTGCAGAAATCAGTTGATTGAATAAAAATTGTAATAATAAAGTAATTGTGTGATCAACATGTTTCCAACATGTTTTATTTTGTTACACTTTGCGTACTGATGTTCAACTAAATAGGCCTTCTTAAGAAACGTACATTCTGTCCCTCAGAAAAAATTACACTCATGCTCAACTTATCTGTTCATCGATTCTCAGTGTGTTGAACGTGTCCAAAAGAAACAGTTCTCGGTTCTGTACTGGTGATCCGAGAACCGCTGTACCTATGCGTTCGGTAGTACACACATTCGCAGCTGATTTTGCTATTTACTTCTCTCTCAGCACCAACATGTCTCAGTTCAGTGAATTGCTGGAGTTAGTGGAGTAGAAATATACTATTTAGACCAAGACTCCATTACTAATTCTAAAACGTCACTTTAGGAAAGTTGAGTCGCTTCATTAAAGCTTGTTGTATTATGCTGAGAACAGAATTGTGGTATTTTGGCAAGAGAAATAGAATAAAAGAGTTTATAAAATGGATAGTTCAAATCCTTGATTTGGATTGGTCAATAGCTGTGCTTTATTCATGATAAAACGTGGCTATGACCACTTCACCCAAAGGTCATATTTATCAAGCCCAGCTCATACCAAGGCATCATCTAACTTACGCCTTTGACCATGCGTCAACATCCGACGCACATAGCATCAATATGAGATGCAGATATATATGGGCCAGAAGGCGCCTCCTAAGCCCCTTTTCCACCAAAGCATTTTGATAGCCGGTTCGGAGCCCGTGCCTGCACGCGAACCAGTTCTTTGTGTTTCGACAGCCAAAGAACCGGTTCTCGGCCAGGAGAACTGGTTCCAAAGCGGCACCAACTCTTTGCTGGACTAGAACCGTTCTTTTACCACATCATGCTTACGTCGGGGGCTGGGGCTTAGATGTGTTCTAAACATCTTTTCTGACCATAACATGAGGATCGCAAAGCCAGGAGAAACATTTCCAGAAACACGATGGAGTCCGCTTTTGTAATTGTTAAGCTTGAAGTTGGCGCAAGCGTCTCTATTTTTATTTATTTTTTATTAAAAACATAAGCAAAGAAGAAAACAATCACAAAAAACAAATGGAAAGAAAAAAAGACACAAGACAGGGGTATATAACTTATCAGAAAAGATTACATATCGAAACAAAAGATTAAAAGACTCACATATTTCAATTGTTTTTAAAGCCTTCTTGGTACAAGTGTTATACTAAGCAGCGTTTCTAGCTAAGACCGATTATTCCGATTATTTTGCCCCATCTTTTCATGACAGTCTGAGCGACACAGATTTGATCTTTTTCAAATGCGACCCAGGCCACTTGGGTATGTGGTCCAAATCTGATATGTATCCGATCTTTTGAAATGACAACCAACATTTCACTTAACAACAATAGACATTTCATATTACCAAGACGATTTGAAATAAATGCAAGCAAACAATTTAGTTAAACAGGCAACACTCTAGTAAATGATTTCAATGAAATATAGCCTAAATATAAAATTTTGAAACTTAATTTTCCCCTTAAAGGGCACATATTATGGAAAATTCACTTTTACATGGTGTTTGAAAATAAATGTGTGTTGGCAGTGTGTGAGCAAAACCACCCTAGAATGATAAAAATCCACCCAGTGTTTTTTTTTTTACAATCTCAATAAATCATATGCACTGTCTCAGAACGAGCTGTTCTAAGATTCAGCTCTTTGTGACGTAGAATTGAGCAAGGGGTTTGATTGACAGTGTGGTTGTGGCCTAGACCCCGCCCTCTGTGATCTGTACACACCATCCTCCATTGTTTCAACGACAGCCGGTAATGTCTCTTGGAAACATAAGTGTTCTGTCGTGGACTCATGGGTTAATCCTGTTGTTGTGGCTTAAAAGTTAATCCTCAAGTGTGGATCGTCGTCTACTGTTTGCGATCCAACGTCACCTCCAGTAACAGTAAGTGTATTTTATGATTTTTCAGCAAATAGTCATTTCAGTCTGTCAGACAATTCAACAACAAATGCGTCTAAAGTTGTTGTCGTCGTAGGACGTCTGTGTATATAATTTAAACCTTGTTTGTATAGTGTGTAACCACACGTTTATAAATATATATATTTAAAGATATTGTATTAAAAACTACAAGAACTACTTGTTCTGTAAGTTAGCCATCTTCTCACATTTGCCACAGAAGCATCTGTATGACAAGTAAACATGACGCCACAGGTCCCTCGCATAAATGTAATTTTGCTTGTATGTAGCAAACGTTATCACAGAATGTGTATGTAGTTTCAAAAAATTGCGCCAGCTTTCAGTGTTTGTGTGTGTCTGTGTGTGTTGCACATCCATACTTGCAAAAGAGACACGATTACGACTCTTTAAGTACATAAATGTATCAAATAACCATACCGAGATGTACTGGTCCATTCTCATGTGTGTTTATTCTCCGTACGTTCATTCAAACGTACACTGAATGACAGACAAAACAGCGCGTCTCTCACTCTCCCCTTCTGCTTTTGGACCGACTGCCAAAGGTATCAAGTTACGCCCTCATCCAAAGGCAGGGCGGGGATATGCAGCTCTTTTGCATTTAAGGTGGTATACACCCAAAACAGCTCATTTTTAAACAGGCCCCAAAATGACATTTTCAAATGGTTATAATAAATTAACTATGGGGTATTTTGAGCTGAAACTTCACAAATACATTCTTGGGACACCCGAGACCAATATTACATCTTGTAAAAAGGGGCATAATAGGTGCCCTTTAACCAAAATTGAAAATCAAGTCATATATTAATAATATCAAAGATTGCCTGTTTGCTATAGCTAGCACACATTGTATCTCATGTTTAACCACTATCAACATAAAAGCCAGCTGCAAATTTCTGAAAGTCTCTGTTCTCTGCGTGTCCGCTGTCCTGGAGCTCGCATCTGCGAAAGCGTTTTAAACAGATTGTAAAATAGGCACTATGATTACATTATTAGTCACATATTTTAGGTTTAAATAATTACAATATGGCCTAAACAAACTCTTAAAATTAGGCTATATTTCATGACACAACAAAAGTAGTATTTTTAACAAAGATGGTGGATTTGCTCGATAGCCATGACAGTCGCCACGCACATGGTGAAATGGTTGAGGGCTGTTACTGGATGAATATCCAACGTGATCTCATGAGAATACGTATGCATTTGTACGTAAAGTGTCGTTCTATCATACGTATGTATAATTACGTTTTATATGCGCAGAAACATATAATACAGACGTATTAACAGTATTAAAACGTAAAATATTTACGTATTGACAGCACAAAACGTAATTTATTTACGTATGAAGAAATCCACCGACATACACATTTGTACGTATGATGTATCACAATTTATTCATATTAATATTGTAGCATTATGTTTTGACCCTATTGCATTCCACGGTCTTATTAATTAAGTCACATTTATTGATATAATACTCATAAATATTAACATTTTGCTCGTTTCGCTTGCATGGTGTTAAACAATACAATATAAAACCTTAAAAATACATTCTTTAACGTTACTCGTTTAACCGTTTTGTAATAGTTTATTTACCTTGAGACACATAAAGCGTTTTCTCCTATAAAAAACACAACAAAATTCACAAAAGACATCAATTTTATTAGGTTGATGTAATCCAAATCTTTAGAATCCATAGTTGTATGCAAGAAACAACTCCTAATTCAGCCTCTTATCCTGTCGTGATCTTCGTCTCCTCCATTCTCAGCAGCGACCGTACATGTCAAACTCGGGGCTGGTTATGAATTCAAATTCAAAAAATGCGCCCTTGAGAAGCGATACGTCATATTTTACGGCAGTGATATCAAACGTTCATTGGCTCTTCCCTGCTTCGTCACAGATTGTGACATGAAGGACTGTGAGACGGTTGGTTAATCATTTGAAATGGAGAAGCGCAAACTAAAGCCGGATTAACATTTTCATTGATTATAATTTCATTTCTGCTCCGTACTTCATACAAAACTATTACAATACTGCCAGAGAAGACTGCGACTGCAACGCATTATCATGTGAACGGCTTTTGGTATCGGTTTTGACATTTTCGCAATAAATAAATTATTGTGATTATACTTGTTTGTTAGTTATGTTTTTCTTTATAATTGTAGTTTGTTATATGTTAGTTTTAAGGAATTGTTATAGGTAGGTTTAGGGGTAGGAGTAGGATTGGTGGCTCAAAATAGATTTTAATGCTAACGTTATATTGTTAATAAAACGGCCCTTTCCCAACACCGTTTTATCCTTTTTTTATATTATGTATAAAATGGGTATGTTTAGGTTTGGGATTAGGGTTATGGGATCTTACATTTATCTATAAAATGGTAAAAACAACGCAGTCTCATCCCAATTCGTCATATAACTGACGTTTTGGGACAATTGTCAATATACGACTTTTTAGGGCCCCCTTAAACGTCGGTAGATGACGTCATGGGATCCTAACTCTACCCCAGACCTAAACCTAACCTAACCCTAAACCCAACTCGTCACCTAACTGACGTTAAAGGTACAGCGTCAGTTGTATGACGACCCGGGATCGTCATCTACCAACGTTAAGGGGCCCTAAACGTCGTATATTGACGAATGGTCAAAAACGTCCCAAAACGTCAGTTATATGACGAATTGGAATGAGAATGTGTTGGTAAAAAGGGAAATTATACAGATATCTGTATGATATAGAATATACGTAAACAGTTTACGTTTTTTAGCTGTAAAAACGTAATAGTGTTACATTTAAATGTTGCAGATACGTCCATATTACGCTTCAGCATCTATCAAAACGTACTAAGAAGTACGTTTTCTATCTTTGCAAAAACGTAAAATACCTACGTGTTAACAATTAGACCAGGCTGGAATATCGCACGGCGATATTCCAGCCAATCAGAATATTCTCAGTCAATCAGATTTGAGAACCAGAATGTATGACACTAAAATGTGTGGACATTGTTACAAAATATTCCTTATTTAATGTGATGTTCTTTTAAACTTTTCTAAGAAGATTTCTAAAAAGCATTATCGCGGTTTTCACAAAAAAGCAGCATAGCTGTTTTCGCAACACATTCTCACCCCAACTCGTCACCTTTGACCAAGCTTCAATATCTGACGCTTTGGGCGCCCTTTGGCGTCAGTTCATGACGCGATCCTACAGCGTCATCTAACTGACGCTTTCCTTTAGCGTCAGTTGGATGACGCGGTTAGGTTTAGGTCTGGGGTAGGGTAGGGTTACACGCTATCCTCAGGGCGTCATGGACTGACGCTAGAGGGCACCCCAAAGCGTCAGATATTGAAGCTTGGTCAAATGCTTCCCAAGGCGTTAATTAGGTGACGCCTTGGGGTGAGAATGCCTTGATTTTCAACATTGATAATAACAACAAAAATATTCTCCAGCACCAATTCAACATATTAGATTTCTGAAAGAGCATGTAACACTGAAGACTGAAACAATGATGCTGAAAATTAAGCTAACCATCACAACAATATATTTCACATAGTTTAATTGTAATAATATTTCACAATAATACAGTTTTAGAGTATTTTGACTGTATTATAATCTAATGTAATGCAGTATGTGATTTTGGAATAATGGCTTTTGAATTAACTTGTGCAATAAAATAGAAACCCAAGACATGACATACACAAACTAAAATTGTTGGCATTTATGAATAATTTTAACCATAGAACATAACTGTGGTCGTCTTCAGAATTAGTTGCTAAAACTCTATGAAACATCTTCTAAGACTGTCATATGAATTATTTTAGAAGAGATTTCTGAAGGACAACTGAATTTGCAATTTACTCTGAAGCAATCATTCAGTGTATTATGACATGCTGCACAGCTCACATGTTAATTATATAGATGCTCACACTCACAAATCTTATTAAAAATGATTGCACATCATTTTTGTTTCTATTTTTATTCTTTTCAAAGGGTCAGATGTCGCTTTTGAATTGCAGGCTTCTGAAACTGGAGAAGAGGTCAAACATGAGGGATGGTCTCAGTCTTCTTTCCATCATCCTGAACATCATGAGGAAGAAGATGATGTTTCATGAAGTTAATTTTTCAGCTATCATTGATTATTTCAGACTATGAGGGCGAATTAGACATTTGATTGACAAATAATCAATCAGAGTCTGACGTGCTTGCATTTATCTTCCGTCCATGGAGGACAGTTTTTTTTCCTCTTCAAGATGACATATCGTTTTAAAGGAAGGAGAGTGACTTTCATCCTTCATTGCTTATCACACTGAAGATCTTGCACCTGCCCACTCTCTTTCTCTGCCCAGCCCTCTCTCTTCTACTCAATTTGTGAAAGAGGCATGAAATTTAAAGTCAGTGGTTACTTTTTTACTGAAAATTGATTCCCAAACAGAGCTACACCATAAGCAAGTCCCTGGTTGTACTTTATATATTGATTTTGACTTGTCAACCCGTAACAAAAGAAAATATAAATTTGAATCTTCAATATTTGTAAAAATAAATAAATAAATAAAATAAATAAATAACAAACAAAACAAATTCAGCATTTAAATATGTATTAATATCATTATTTATGCATGTATTTGTAATTAAGGGCTTAATACATTTTGTGTCAATACAAAATGAGTAATGTAAACACAATTGCTTTCAACAATCAATGTTCTAAAACATTCAGAAATCTCACAGACCCAAAACATTTGAACAGTGGCATTATATATTTTATGTTTATTACAAAATGTATAATATAGTGCCTTTCCAAAGTATTTGTACCCCTTCATTTTTTGTTTACATTGTGTTATGCTGCTGCCTTATGTTAAACTACTTTAAATTTTACACTCTGTACACCATAATGAGAGAGCAAAAAAAAAAAATTACATACATATAAATACACACATTCATCCCCAACTTAAAAGGTGAAACTAATACATAATATAGACTCATGATATGCAAAGTGAGATATTTCAAGCCTTTATTTGTTATAATTATTATGATTAAAGCTTACAGCTATGAAAACCTTTTTCACAATGTTTTAAATTTTAATTTGGGGTTTTCATAAGCGGTAAGCCATAATCATAAAGTCATCAAGCGTCCCACTAGCAGGTATAGTTCCAAAATTCTGTTTCTGAAAATCAAAGTGATCAGCCGACTTCAGATAACCACATATTTTGTTACAGACATATTTTGTTATGCAACACTTTTTAAATGTATTTCTTTGTTTTTTTTTATGAATGCAATTTTTAAAGGGAATTACCCAAGCAGTCTTTCAATTAATATTATCAATAATAGAGTTAAAAAATGTTTAATAAATAAACAAATAAATAAATAAATTACTTGAGCTGCTATTTTACTTTGTATTTGAAATATTGTACAAAAATGTTTATTATTGCATTTTTAACTAATCCATTCAATGCATTTACCATTTATTTTGGATTTATAATTAATGTGAAGTTAAATTGAATATGACTTGATAAGATGAATCAGAGCAGGGGAAATAGCTTTAATAATAAAAATTAAATTATTTAAAATGCATAGGAAAACTATTTGCATAAATTGTTTGTATGTTAAAATATTTTCCATAATTATCAAACATATTCATAAGATGAATAATATCCCTGTTAAACCAATTCCTTGAAAATAAGGATTTATTCATCACGTTAACCAACAGTTTAATAACACTTTGGTCTTTTTTTTTAATCTAGAGGTATAAACTTTGACATCCATGCTCTTGTTTTCCTCATAGTATAATGACAGTGACACATCCAATCTCCCTCTTCTTATCTCTCTCTCTCTCTGCAACCCTGATCACTACAGTGTGTTTATCATGCAATTTATACAACAATTCTCATCCCAAGACGTCATCTAACTGACACTTTTGACCATACATAAACATCCGACGTTTCAGGGTACCCTTTACCTTGAATGCGTTGCTAGGTTTGGGGTAGGCCTGTTCACACCGGGCCGAATTTGGCGCGCGATACTCGCTGACGTTTAACACCTCTTGACTAAACAAAGGGTGCCAATGTGAGTGTGCACATCACATGTAAAATGGCACGCGTAAAAGCATCGGGTTCGTTTTTTTAGTTTGACGCGCGCGTCAAAAACTATCCAACCAATGAGATTGGCACTTTTTCTAATGTGTTTGGAGCTTCTGAAGTTACAGTAAAACACAACTTGTTCAAACACAAAGCGGTCAGCGATCTTGCCGAGCAGACATACTGAATGGAGAAGAAGATGTACGCCAATTAGCGTCGCCGTCTGCACAGTCAGGAAGAAATAAGATGAGGAAGATGCAAAACAAGATGAATGTAGAGCTGCTGGTCTCGTTGGTGTTAGAACATAAAGAATGTATGTGACAAATGCGACTGCGACTACAAATACAAACATCTTGATAAAAGAGAACTGTTATGGTGTGGTATTAGAGCAAATGGGTGCCATCTAATGTCAGGGAATAAATTTGCATGTTTACTTGGCTCATCGTCAGTGAAAATCGCTTGGGTGTGAACACAAAAAACGTGTTGAAAAACGCTTGCGAATAACGCGCGCTGATATTCATACCGGTGGGGCCTTTAGGGTTAGATAGCGTCATCTAACTGACGTTAAAGGGTTCCCTGAAAACGTTGGATATTGACGGATGTTGAAAAAAGCGTCAGTTAGATGACGTCTTGGAATGAGAACGGTATACCCGAAAATGAATTTTTACATGCATAGGATACGTATTTGTTTAGGGTAGGTAATGGTGTGGGGTGCGTATTATACGATTGGGTAGAATTAATGGTGTGGGGTGTGTCTGTATTACTCGAAAATGAACTGCATATCAAATGCACACGAAAACTGTGTATCATATGCACGTAAAAACTAATTTTCGCGTCTCTCATCCCTCTGACTCTGCTCGCCTCCTGCATCTCTGTATTTGTTTGAAGAGTGCATGAAAGCTGTGCTTTTTTTAAAACCAAACTGTGTTTGAGATTGTGTTACTATTCTGACAAACCACACTTTTGTTTTAAATTTTGTGGAATTTAAAAGGCTCATTTTCTGTAATGTTGTAAGTTACCATCTGAAACTTTGCTAAGTACTAAAATAACAGTTCTGAAGCCTATACATGTTCAACTCCAGGATAATATGAATATATGAACAGTATTTCATTGGAGATGTGCTAATGTCCAATGTAATTTTCATCAAAAGATTTTCTTTATGTTGTATTGCACACAGACAAATTGACGCAAAGGACAAAACCATGCAAGAAATCTTATAAAATTTACACATATCAATACATGCCTCTCTCAATTCATTTATTAATCCGTCTGGCTTTATTTTTCTTTTATATATCCACACACACACACAAAAATTCGTTAAACATTTTAAATGTGTATGAGAGCAAGTGAAAGCCTTTGTTATATATATATATATATATATATATATATATATATATATATATATATATAAAATATACACATATATATATATATATATATATATATATATATATATATATATATATATATATTGTATCAGGTAATAGAATCATCACTTTTATATTATTGTATCAGGTAATAGAATCACCAAAAAAAGAAAAAGAAAAAGAAGTTCGAACTTTACTGTAGTCTGAATGTTTTAAAAGAATTGTATGCTGTCTTCTCACAGCTGAGTTGATTACCCATGCTACAGCCTGACAGCATGTGATGAATGTTTAGCTCGCAGTTCTTTAACATAAAAATGATTACCCTGCTCCCCTTCACTCAAAGGTGATTATCTGCAATGACAAACTTGGATATATTTCTCATCGGCTCTGGTTTGGTGCATCAATATAATTGCTGTAAGTAATCTACCCCATGTCCAGATACGTGTACTTTCCAGCTGCACAGTGTGCAAAAAGCTGTACATCAAATGAGTCAAATGTGAGAATACTCAATCAAGTCGAAGTCATCCCCATTTATAGTGCTTTTAACAATGTTAATGGTTTCAAAGCAGCTTTACAGATATAAACTTAATATAATTTAAGGTTACAGAGATTGGTTTGGTTTTAGAGCGGTTCTTGAATAATGTTATTTTCCAGCTAAAGTTAGTTTTGATTGATTCTCTTCCGTTGAAATGATCATTTGTTATTAAATTAGGGGCCACTGAAGATGACACAGTTCTCTCTAAACAGACTTTAAACGCGAACTTGTGCCTCTTCCATAAGAGAGGCAAGTTCGCACTTTAGCACTGCGTTGTCATCGGCTCCAGGCAAAGGTCCTTCGTCTGATCTGGAAATGGCCTGAAAACCTTGGGACAAACAAATACACTAAAATTAGTATAGATGGCATTCTTCTTATGATGTAATGAGTACATCAGGATTTAAGGGAAGTGTTCACAGTTCCGGCTGACCTAATCTATACAATATGGTCATACTTCCTAGTTCTGGTAAGAACTCAAACTGAGCATTTGAACTAGCTTTTGTTTGTTTATTAAGCGTGCACCCACCCAGTAGAGCATTACAATAATCTAGCCTTGAGGTCATTAACGCATGAACTAATTGTTATGCATTTGTCAATGAGAGCATATGGCATAATTTAGATATGTTTTTAAGGTGGGAAAATGCAGTTTTACAGATACTAGACAAGTGACTTTCTAATGAAAGAAGTATCAAAGAGCACACACAGGTTCCTAACTGACGACAAAGACTTAACAGAGCAGCCATCAAGTTTTAGACAGTATTTTAGGTTATTGGGTATGGAAGTTTTTTTTGTCCAATAATTAGTTAAACCAAGGTCTGGTCCTAGAACATAAATAGAAAGTAGAACAAACTTTCTATCTCATACACACACACAACCACACACGCACAAACACACACATGTCATGACTGCAACAGAGAGCATTTTTACAGAAATTGGCAAATAAAACAAACAAAACTGGCATAAATCTAAGAAAAATTACATTTAAATCAAGGTCTGGTCCTAGAGCATAAACACAAAGTGGAATGAGATTTCTATCTCACACACACACAGCCACATACACACACAAACACACACATGTATGCATCCTGTTCATTACAGTTTATTAGTGCTGGTTGTTTTGTATTATATTGGTTTATTTACTTGGTTCATTAAATTTATTTTGTTCTAAAATCTCTTGTTCTATAAAAAATAATAATTGTTCATAAATAATTTTCTAAAATGAAGTGTGTGAATACAGTTATGTCATAGCGCTGACTTGTAATATTTATGCAAATTTATGTATAATAATTTGCATAAACAAATAATTCAAAATATATCAGACAACAACAAACTCTAATTTTGACAAAAATATTTTGTGCAATTCACAAAATATATATCAGATATATAAAGTTGTGAGGAGAATTTGAAGCATCAAGAAAAATGAAGTGAAAATGAATGAGTCTCTATGGGCCCCTATTGGAAATATGTGGTTATTGCACTTTAATTCCTTAACTATAAGAAAAACTGTTTTTCGACTAAGCACCAAATGGTAGTATTCTATCCCTAACACATAGAGCAATGTCCAAAAACTGTTTAGATTTCATTATCATCATAATTTAAGTGTTTTTTTTCTTTAAAAAAAACATTTTTCATGTGCCAATTTAAGGCCTAGTTATGTAATTGTGCAGTAAATAGGTAGAAAACTTAAAAAAATCCAAAAAAACACAGCATAAATGATTAGTTGAGAAGTGAATTTAAAAATGATATATAGTTTTCCATATAAAAAATGTATATTTCCTTATGCAATCACTCTTTAAAAGTCTGGGTCAAAATTGACCCCAAACACCTTAAGTGTTATCCTTTTCTAACAGTGATTAAGGGTTAATATAAAGAGGGACCCAAATCTTTTTTTTTCTTTTTTCACAAATCTATCTTAATTACACAATCTATAGCTTCACTTTTATGCAACATAATTTAACAAGCATTACTATTCACAATTACACAGTTCAGATGACATACACCAAAATGTAGGGTTTTTAATTACACTGAATGTATTTATACCTCACAGCAGTGTAACTAATAATACTGAAATTCTAGCAGTAGCTCACTTTGACACCTCCTATTTATCAGTTAATACTATGATGAGCCGCTCTAAAAGATAAGTGACAGGTTGGTAACAAAATGCATATAATCTAGTTTCATTTGGTGTGAGTATTCACTGCTCTGACCATTTCATATTTACACAGTTAAGCATGGTTTATTGCTTTAGCCCATACCTCATTACTGCTAGTGTTATGTGTTCAGACTAGACTAATTGAGATGGATGAGGTTTACAGCACTGAGAAGAAACATCTGCCCAGAGAATTATTCTGAATTAAGCAGATAAACCGATAAACATGCAACTTAGTGACTGAGCCAGAGGTACTATCCAGCTGTTTCTGACTATGCCTCTAAGCAAAAGCCTTCAGGGGCTGGAGTCTTATGCTGTGATGTACATAATGCTGCCAGATTCATTCACCTCTCATTCAGGTTTCAGACATAGTGACATGGCAACTCATCTCCCATATACTCCTAAATATTTACATGTGAGGGCGTGCCCTCTGTGTATGTGTCCATTGCCCTGGGTGACAACAATCGAACATCAAGCGGACGGCATAATCAGTAACATATGGACCTCACTTTTGATCATCAAATGTGGATACAAAGGAGATGTTTGTGTCCCAGTAGAGTATCCCTCAAATGCATGCATCTCTCATTTTTGAAATCAGGTGGATTGATGTTCCCTTACTTGCATTAGTTGGACAACTAACCAATAGAGGCAGAAATGCCTGTAACAAGGGTGTCATAGAGTGGTTGAGGATCAATGTGACTTGATCCCTATGTTGTATTCAGCGCTGGAGATGTTCCACAGGCATTGATTGTATTCTCTTCTTCTGAGCTGCTATTCAGCCTCAGGGTCTCCTCAGTATTGAAAAAGAAGGCACAGAAACAACAACCAGCCCACACATCTCAAAGATTGAGCATTAAAAATAAGATTGCTTCAGCTGCAATATGTTTTTTTTTTTTTGTAACCTATCAGAACACCAAAAACATACAGTCCAGTCTTTCATGGAAGAACTTGAAAATTATGCAAAAGGGGCTGCATATGCGTTTGAAGGCTATATTCAAGACATATACAGATGAAACGCAAGAAACAACAAGGCATCCAAATAGAGGCAAAAGCCTATCGTTACTGGTCACAGTCAAAAAATTATCCACCGCATATCCTATAATCGAGAGGGAGGCTGGGACTGACAATATAAGGGAGCAACAGTGTTCATGCAAAGCTGGGTAAGTCTCTATTCACTTTCTATAATCGTTTCTACAAAGCAAACAGACTACACGGGTATAACGATGTATGTATTCAGCAGCGTGTGCTAGTGTATTGGCAACAAATGTTATGAGAACCGAAATCATAACCTAAAACAATATAAAACAGTCTAACTAGTATAACTTCACAGTTAGGTTAGAGGCAAAAAAAAAAGATGTGCTTGATATGTGCTTTATTTTTTGATAAAACTACGACAGTAATAGCCTGCCAAACCAAAATATGAGACACCTGTGTTGAAAATCAATTTAGCGCTGTAAAATGTCGAGACCTCTGTGGGAGCTGTTCTTGGCTGCACTGTGATTGGTCAATCTACATTCTAGGGCGTGGCTTAGGCAAAGGAGAATTCATTAATTCTGATTTTACAGTATAATATAAATTTTATACGATAATGACACAGGTACCAGTAAAAAATAAAATAAAAATAAATAAAAAAATACACACCTACCTGTTACTGTACCATTACAAGAGTTTGAATAATCCTAAAAAACGAAATTATATTATTATATCTTGCATGCTTAAAAGTAGTCAGCCTTTGTCTATAGCTCTTGCAACCTGATAAGAGTTACCAAAAAAGAAATGCATACTGTTGATAGTAAAATTAAATTTTTCGTTTCTTCTGAAATTTATGGCAAAGAAAGTTAAAGCAATTATTAAGTAATTCAGTTACATAATTGAAGGAGGAGAAACATACTCCCAAAACCACACCCTGTTGGGTCAATTTGACACCCGTTTTGCATTCTCTGATGAGTCTTCAGTCAGTCCTGGTCAGACAGCTGCTGGCTGTCAGGTGTTACTGTCAGGCAGTGGCCCTACAGAGAGCCCCAGGCCCTCAGACCCCTCATTTTAATAGTCTGAATATAATGGTTGTAAAACCATATGGCTGTCACAGAACAGAAGAACACAACACAGGAAATATTAAATATGAGCGTTAGCAGGTGAGTTACTGAGTAAATGGATACGTTGTCTTGATTATAGCAGTGAATGACAGCTCTTATCTGTTTCAGGAGGGGAATGGCAGAGGACTGGTTTGCTGGAGAAAACTGCGCTGAAAGGTAGTCAGGTAAGTAGTTCAGGTTATGAAAGACAAGACAAGACTCATGTGTGTGTGGTGGGCTAGCTTTTATAGAGAGGTGCTGATGAGGGTAATCGCAGACAGGTGTGGTGATTGTGAAGTGTGAGCCACGAGGGATTCTGGGATATGTAGAGTGCTGAGGTGACTGGACTGGTGAATGGAGATCATGACAATGGCACCCTCCAAACTCTGTAATGATTTCTAGAAGCTTGATACGGTCTCACAGGTTGACAGCTACCTCATGTCTCAAGTGGATGACCTCAGTGAATGCCTAGACAAGGCCAGGTCCATTCCAACTTTACATCTTACAAAAAGGATGTCACCCACAGCATAAGAAACAGCCTTCAGCAAGCCAGATGGTCTGCAGCTGTAATGACTTCTCACTTTTGGCCCGCAAGGGGGACACTTCAAGTCATATAAAATGTGTGGCACAGCCTCAGAAACAATATACTGCTGTTTGACTAGATGATGTCTCTACGAGTAGAGCTGAACATTTCCTGATATTCCATAGGCTTCCAAATGATTTTCTCAGGGCTGGATCTACTGTCAACACATGGAACAAAAAGCGAAAGTGCATGCGAGAAGCACAACAGTTACCTTTTCCTGAGATATGAAGCAAGGCATATGCCTTCACCACAGATGCTTCTGATCCTCGATTAATGTTTCTTCGGTTGCATGTCCTCAAAACTAATGTGACGCTGGAAAAAATAGCATACAAAGAGAGCAGAGATTACTTTCATATAATGAGCCAGACTTCAACTTTGTTCAAATCACTACACATAGTATTTTTAGAGCTACATTATTCTGTGAATATATGGGAGTCGTAGCTGTAGCTTGTTGTTATTGCCAATGAAAAGAAGAGAATAAAGCGAATTTAGCCATGAATATTTTATAGCTCAACCTTGAGTTTCTTTTTAAAAGTTACTGACCTCTAAACATTGATTTACCCACATACATAGAGTACAAAAAATATGGTAAATGGAAACTCACATACACTATTTGCTTTATGTGCAAGAATCAATGAGGTTTTCTTGCATTTCACATAAGGATTTCACTAAATTCATATGGATTCTATTTACAATGTCTTTATGAACTTTGGTGTTTTGATGAAATGGCTTTCAGAGGAGAGGCATACATCTCTGAGAGAGAAATCTCTCATCATCATTTTCAAAGATGAATGAAAGTCATATGTTTTTCTTTTTTTCTTTTTTTTACATATTAGCTGTTGCTATATTGTGGATCTTATCATGGTTAAAATGCTGTATAGACCAATCAGAAGCCAGTAGGCCTATGTGACGATCAATAGAACAATCAATAGACCTTATAATTAAACTACATCTCATTTTACCTCCACTCCTCTAAGCTTTACATCTGACCTTACCATCAACTAAGACAAAAAACTCTCTTTGGACCCACGAGAGGAGTTTTCTTTATCATCTGTTCTGCTTGTCTGGGCTTTAATCCAAAATTTCCATTAGAAATATGGCCTAGGTGCCTTGTGTAGTAACATAGCTTCAGCGTGCTGTTTGCTTGACTTCATCATTCAAATTCATTTTTATTAGAGGATTTATGCTTACATTTTCTTCTCTTTGTTTGCCAAGAACATTTTTGGGGAATACACAATACCTTCGGTTGAAACTGCTTTTTCAGGTTTTTTATGGTCTGTAGCTCAGAATAGCAATGATAAGGTCACAGATTTGAGAGACAGGAGCAGGAGCACAAATATTTACACATTAGAAGGAATCAGAATTGCAGAAGGGGGGAGGGTGAAGAGAGGAAAGGGCAGGAGGGAGCCCACATGGGATTATATATTAGTCAGAAACTTACTCGCTGCTTTTTGTTGTCAGAGAACTAGAATGAGAGAATACATGATGTAGTGAGAAGGGGGAAAGAACATTGGGAGATGTGATTAAATGAAGAAAAAAAAAAAGACGATTACACTGCAATTAGTGTTCATTGTTTGTTGACTTGAAACCAAATACAACATTGAAGAGGAGAAAAATAAAGCAAAATAGTTTGAGGGATAATGTGTGGTGGGCAAAGAGACACACCGAGGCTGGTGGTGTCAGGCCGTGGTGGAGGCATGCATTTTTAAATAAACATGAACATGAAATATTAAAAGAGAAAAAGTGTGCAAAGGGAATATTGTGACAAATGAAAGGGGGCATGATGTTCTCACTGTGATTTTGCCACCAGTGAAGGTCTGTGAGTGCTGACAAGAGTCCTGGTATGGGGTGGTGGCTTTGTGACCACGGTCAGAAGCTTATGGAGCCCAAACATGTGCTTCTCAGTCCAGAGTGTGGGTTTATTGGCTAATCTTTGTGGTGGAGCAGATGTGGTGTGATTTACACTATTGACCAAATGCTTAGGGGTAAGATTTTACTCAAATGCGTACAATCTATTTGGTCAAACGTATTTAATCTATTTTTAGTAAATGCAATTTATTCCAGTGATGACAAAGCTGATTCTTTTAGCATTACCATTAACTGATGATCCTTCAGGAATTATACTATGCAGGTTTTTGTGCTCAAGAAACATTTACTATTTTTATTATCATTAATGTTGAAGACAGTTACTATTAACAGTGTGTTAGTTTTATTTGGCCTAAAAATTTGTCTATGTATATATATATATATACTGTATATATATATATATATATATATATATATATATATATATACTGTATATATATATATATATATATATATATATATATATATATATATACTGTATATATATATATATATATATATATATATATATATATATATATATATATATATATATATATATATATATATATATATATATATATATATATATATATATATATATTTCAGAACTTGATAAATAAAAATATCTGCATTTCTTAAAATATAAATGTTCTGCAAATATCTTTTACTGTTTGTCACTTTAAATCAATTTGAATGCATCCTTGCCAAAAACAAAACAAAACAAAAAAACAATACATTTATCAATTTATTTCTATAAAGAAGACCAAAGTCTTTCGAATAAGAGTGTACATTAGGAAAAAAAAGAACAATAAATAAATAAATATTCCTGCAATCTCCAGCAATTACAATAGGTGATCAATATTTTGATTTGATTCAAGAGTTAATAACCATCCCAATTTCACTTTGTTCATCATTAAAAGCTGATGTATCGCTTCAGAACATTTGGATTAAACCACTGCATTACTGATTTATTTATTTATTTATTTTTATTTTATTTTTACACTGCCTTTATGGTCTTTTTTGGAGTTTAAATTGGACTCCACTTACTTGTGATGTATACACAAAGCTGAAAGATTCATCAAACATCTTTTGTGTTCCACAGATGAAAGAAAATCATATGAACAGCATAAGGGTGGGTAAATAATTTAATTAAAATGTTACATGAACTATCCTAATAAGTTTATAAGAGCTGTCACAATTTCCGATTTTTCACTACACAATTACTGTGGCCACACAATAATTCACAATAACTATATTATTTTATTATAATATGAATATAGTATTATAATATAGATTTTCTTTTAAAATAATATCAGTCAAATTTTACTTTTATTTATTTTTTCGAATAATAATAATAAGAAGAATCAAACCATTGCATACTAAAGGAACAATTACACTTAACAGCAAGCAGTTTGAAATAGCTTCCTTCTGTGAACTGATTGTGTCTTCTTATGACAGAACGAGGCAGACATTACAGTCTATTGGTTTATAAACAGTGATAAAGGGGTTGTCAATTGGCATTGCATTGTAAATATGCATAATTATTTTGAAAATACTCAAGATGGCTTGAAGAACACAAATAAACCATATAGGGCTAGATTTACTAACAGTTTGGGCTTGTGCCCAAAAAAAGGAAAATTATGGAAAAGATCTGCCTGAGTCTGTTCTTTAATTTGGAAACTGTTGCTTTAATTACCTTTAACTGAAATAAAAAGGCAAATTAAAAAGTTGGAAATCATTAAGAAGATTTTTGTCTCAAATTATATTCAATAAGTTTAGCAATTTATTTGCTACTTTAAAAACATCAAATATTAGATCAAATTACCGCAGAATCAACTTGGCCAAATTTTTGAAAGGGCTGTGGCAAGTTTTTGTGCCAGTGGTTTAGAGGAATATTAAAATCAAAGGAGCCTTTTACCCCATGGAGCCAATAGCCCCATTGTACCATTCGTAGTACTTATCTAAGTACAATAACTATACCACCTTAAGTGTAACCTAAACATGATAATTTATAAAAAATAAATTAATTAATATTAAAAATTATTATATTCTAAAATATAAAATATATTATATTATAATTATTATATTATATATATATATAATATGTGCTCATTCAAATCTGAATGAGCACACTTTTAAACTAAAAGCCCAGAGGGATGAACATAGGCTAATAAAACACAGAAATGCATCTGCAGTAAGCAGGTTAATGTAAAATTTTCCGTTTCAGGACTAGCAAAGTAGTTGCAATTTACACTCTGTACAGTGGCCAAATGCCACGACTATGTTATTTACATGTTATATTATCATTGTGTACTACTCATTTTAAATGTACAGTATCAGCAAAGTCCATATGTGATGTGATCTGGGAAAACCCACCACATGGTGAAATTTGACATATTACAGGTTTTGATACCATATTAAAGCTGGGTTCAAGCCCTTTCCAAATCTGTTTTTATTTATTTTATTGGTTGTCTGTAACAAAAGTTATGGTTATCTTAAGTCAGCTGATCGCTATGATTTTCAGAAACAGAATTTTGAGAAAAACAGGTTTAAATAACTGTCACATCCTGCTAGCGCGACGACTGGCGCTCCCTTTTTTATTGCCTTTTTTACATATCACATATTTTAGTAATCATCATAGATTGGGTATCATTCTAAAGCTTACAAACTCAAAATTCATCCTGTGAAAACCGTTTTGAAATTGGACGATTGAGAGGCGAGCAAGGTCTTTTCAGACGACAACTTCAAACTCTGTTGTTCTCTTGTGCTCCGCATCATACCACACGATAACGCTGGATAAAAATAAATAAATAAATAACTTGCGTGCCGTTGTAGTTCACCCAGGACTGGACTTTATTCTGTTATGTGGTTTATTTTGATAGGTGAACTGTCTTTGTAGTGTTAAGAGAAGGAGAGCGAATGGGAGATTTGTGTTTCCCCCTCCGCTCCGCCTGCGTGCATGTTATTAAAGTGAAACGCAGTCTTTTCAGCTGGTCATTATAAATCGCTATTTTTCTGCAGTAAACTAGAGAATTTCCCAAGTTATATTCAGAGATGATAAACAAGATGTTATAGAATAATAATTTAATAAAAAACAAATTTTGACAAAAAACTGACATTCAGTCTATTTTTAGACTTCACTGAAAACGTTCCAGCGCGACATCCGGCGGGTTTTCCCAGATCGCATCACATATTGTGACACCCCTTATTAACCTGATAACGATATTTCTTCTTTTATATAAATCACGGTTATCGTCAATACCAGTATTTTGCGACTAAATCGTATCAAATAATAATAATGAATTTAGGCACCAGAAACACACACACACACAAACAAATGCACACAAATTGACCTCTCCCTTTTCCTCCACTAAAGCACATGACTGTCCGTTAGCAGCTGAACCCCATGAGATTTCAGCGGAGTGCTGAGACTGCAGCTAACAATGATTACCAGACTGCAGCCAGGCCTACTAATCAATCTGAGCACAGGGCACTTTCCTCCTCAGGATTTCAGCTGTAATCATAGCACATTATGAAGACAAGCAGGTGAAACTTAATGAAGATTTGTCTGTTTGTGGCAGAGGATCATTGGGAAACAGAGGAATTGAGCTGGGTGACAATTTGGTTTAAAGAAGCTAGAAAGAGAGATGAACAGGAGTTAAAAAAGTGAATGGTGGATTAAAGTAAACATGTGTCTTTCTATCTTCTAGAGATAAATGTAATATATATCAGAGAGAGAAATACACGTAAACAGTTAAAGGGCCCGTTCACATATCGCGTCTTTTGCGCGCTCAAGTTCATTATTTCAAATAGAGGCGTGCGGTTTGCGCGCTCATAATGGAAGCGACGCGGTCGCGGCGCCACGCGCTCGTTTTTTCCAGGCGCATCGAGATAAAAACATCTCAACTTTCCAGAATGCCGCAAGCGCACCATAAGCGCACAGTAGGTCACATGACAAGAATCAACCGGAGCGCAACTGCCCTAGCACTTTGAAAAAGGAGAATGCGGCGCGCTCAGCGTTTTCTACGGGTTTTTAGGCGCAGATGTTTGAATCGGGCCTAAGATTGCTGAAGTGACCAGGGCTGCCAACTTTCATGCATTTCATGCAAATGCCTGAAAGATGAGTTATATCAAGGCATTCTCATCCTTTCAGCGTCATATGTGACGCTATATGCAAAACGGCGCTATACTACCCACGTTATCGTTAATACAACACGCGCTGTGATGGTTAGGTTTAGGTGTGGGTAGGGAAGGGTAGTCTCGTATTACGCTAAAGGATTTATGACGCCTTGGGTTCACGTGTTATATTAACGATAAAGGGTGCCATGTGCGTAGTATAGCGCAGTTTTTGCATATAGAGGGAATGCATTTACGTCACTTTCCCGCCGGAACAACCCCCCTCAGCCTGACTGAGTGGCAAAACATCTGCTGCGTGACTAAATTTAATAGGGGAAACTTGCGAAAATGCGACTAAAACGAACAATTTGATCAATTTAAATGAAATGTTGGACTCAATATAATGTTCCTTACAACTTACTAAAGATCCAGTGATCCATGGATATTGACACGCAGCCAGGAATCGTGTCGCCTGACATTTATGTTTGCCTGATTTCGACGCCGGGGAAATATAAGCAATATAGAGGGTAAACATAAAGCAAATTTGCCTGTGAACGCTTTATATAAATACAATGTAGGTCTAAATCCGGGTGATCACTTATATCAGTGTTATATATAGCCTATATATCATCATTATATCGTATCCAGCCCTAAAACTTTATAGTTTTTTTTTGGTTGTGTTTATTAAGAAACATCCAATAATCCAGAATATGCAATGATACATATTTAATTGATGAGTTGTTAATATACGTATATAACAATACAAAATATATGGGTATGGTTTTACAACTAAATTCAGCATATTGACACAAATGATAACTGCAAATCCAGTTATTTCCAGTTGTTTTTGTGAATTGCAACGATCCATTTGCTCCTCTTTCTATAGCAGTCTGTAAAAATATACCTCAGATTTTTTGTCAAATCTAGTTGTAGTCAATCGCAAAGCTCTTTCCCACTTTATATGTGTTGTGTTTGTTTTTTTGTGGCATTCACGCTGAAAACATACAGCCGCTCAGTCTTTTTGCCACTTACTATGACTAACTGCAGGCACGTGACCGGACGGTGACGTCACGCGCATTCCCTCTATAGCGTCACATATGACGCTAAAGGATGAGAACGGGCTCGTTATATATAGATCTATAGATCTACCAGTTGAGCCACTCGTGATCGACTTGTTATGGCAAATTAGTTAAAATATCGCGTAATCTGGGTGTGCATGCGCGACAGATGTTTTGCTCGAAACCGAAACAGAGACTCTATTGTCCCTGCTTGATATAGACTGTAACCACTGATGAACATATTCGGTTTTGATGAGAAAAAAATAACAAATAAATAAATACTGAGGGTGGATTAGAACCCGTAACCTCTGACACTCTTCACAAAAGTTCTACCACCAGACCATTGTTTGACAAGTTTGTACCCAGCACTTTTGAATGCACTATTGAATGCGCTCTCTGTCCCCAGCACATTTGCGTCTCCATCGTCTCATATAAAAGCGATTTATAGATCATCCTGACAGAATATGCTAATTAAAGATAGTTAACTCCACATCAGAAACATACATTCATCAACTAATCATTCAGAGATGTCCTGTTGCATTCTACATGTTGTCACTTTTTAGTCTCTCCATCTTTGTCTGACTCCAGTTTAAACATAAAAGGCAGAACAGATTCTGACATTTTAGCATGAGTCTACTGAGGTAATCAGAGCTGCTCAGACACACTCTTGAAGCTCCGCCCACTGTGTCGGGAGCTGCAGCTCATTTGCATTTAAAGAGACAGATACAAAACGGTGCATTCTAACCCTCAAAAAGTGACAGCTTTAACATGATAGATAAAAATATCTGTGTGGTATTTTGAGCTAAAACTTCACAGACACACTCTGGACACATCAGAGATTTATTTTACATCTTGTGAAAAGGGCATTATACCACCCCTTTAAGTAGCATGCTGCATGTGATAATATCAAAACACAAAGAGAGTAACTCGGACAAACACCTATTGATCAGTCCTGCTTCCCATCCTGATGGCTACTTGCTATGTAAGTGCCTCATACTCTTCATCACCATGGTCTCTTGGCACAAGGGTCTCTATGGAAACTCCCAGATTTCTCCATTAATGACCAGAACTGAAAGAGCAGCTGAACCCACATCTCTCATCTCTCATCTGTCTGAGAGAGCTGCACTGTTTCCCATTACTCTCATGTTCCCATGTTATACATCGTAACATTTTGTAACCACATGGTTTTGCTCAAAATTTTGACATTAATTACTCAAACTCATGTCTTTACCAAGCCCGTAAGACCTTTGTTCATTTTCAGAACACATTTTTTTCTTCTATAAAATCTGAGAGGTTTCTGAACCAGTCAGCAACATCATTGCAACTTTCAGAAAGGTAGTACAGACAAAGTATATCGATTTAATTAAACAATCTCTTCTATTCCACGTCATGCTTCCGAGATCTACGTCAGAACAAATGCTCACTATTGGCCGATGCTGGTCATGTGAGCACCTGAGACACATGCGTGTGATGCTGACACAGGAGCTAGCCAAGAATGAGCCGAAAAGTATTTTTGCCACTTCATAACATTAAGGTTGAAACAATGTAGTCACATGGAGTATTTTAACAGTCTTTACTACCTTTCTGGGATTTGAAGGTGACAATGACGTTCCTGTCTATATGGGTGGTTCAGAAACCTCTTGAATTTCATCAAAAATATATGAATTTGTGTTCTGAAGAGGAAAGAAGGTCTTACGCACTTGGAACGTACATGAGGGTGAATAATTAATGCACATAATTTTAATTTTCGGGTGAAATAACCATTTACATTAGCTCCCAGTGCCCTACAAACTTCATTTTTAGCATGTAAGTCATTCGTACCAACAACAGCAAAACAGACGTGTGGACTGAAAAACATGCCAAAGCTTGTAAACTCATGAGCACTTGATCTTTAATGATCATTAGTACAAATGTCAGATACGCAGAAAGTTCTCATAATGGCAACAACAGATGAGGAAACACACAAAAAAAGCCCTCGCCAATTGACCAAATTTATTGTGCAACAACAACTGCTGAAATATTCAAGCAGAGGTCTACAGTTAATTAAATGTCACTCACTACTATCTAAATGTCTTCTTGCAGCTCTCATTGAAAGCAAAATCCTCAAAATAAATCCTTAAAAATCATGGGGGTCATGCTTCAAACTGTTCAACAAAAGTCTATTTTCATTAACTGAAGACTTTTAGGGGTAATAGGTTTGGGACATGTTTTAGAAACAATCATTACTTTTGCAATTCTGTTTGGTGGTGCAGAAATTGACCGTGTCCGAAATCGCATAGTTCCCTACCATATGTGGCCCTGTATCACAAAACCAGTCATGAGTAGCACGGCTATATTTGTGGCAATGGCCAACATTACATTGTATGGGGCAAAATTATAGATTTTTCTATAATGCCAAAAATCACAGATCATGTTCCATGAATATATTTTGTAAATTTCCTACTGTAAATATATAAAACAATTATTTTTTTGTGAGTGAATGCCGCACAATTGTGGACATAAATGGACAACTTTAAAGGTGATTTTCTCAATGTTTAGATATTTTTGCACCCTCAGAATCCATATTTTTAAATTTCTAACCAAATGTTGTCCTATCCTAACAAATCATACATCAATGGAAAGCTTATTTATTCAGCTTTCAGATGATGTGTAAATGGTCAGGGTTTGTGGTCCAGGGTCACATTTAATTGCTGAAAAACAGTTTGTGACTAAAGAAAAATGTCAGAATTCACAGTACTCATAAAGGAGTAGGCAAAAAAGTTACTACAGTATATAACATACTGTTATGGCGATTCTGAAGCATACAATAGACAATTTACTATTTCACGGGAGAGGATTTGTAAATGGCAGATAAGCGAAGCAACTGACATTAGCCCACATAATAATAACAACAATGGTGAATATAGTACATCTGAATTCCATTCATACTACACACATTCATACTATATCCAACTTATTTCCAGGTAAGCACAGGCTTATCCATTTGTAATTGTAATTGATCTGGCTTCCGGTGTCATTCGCTTCCAGTTATTTTTGCTGTACAAAACAGCTCATTATGCTGTTTATTGCAAACTGGTATTCCTTACCATATTATTTTAATGAAGTGTCTTAATTATAAACAAGCTGGTTTGTAGCACAAACAGTTTTACCGTTTACTGCTCTTTAATACATTCTTCTCGTTATTTTCCTATAGAGGCTAATAAATCTGAAGTTTTGCACATTCACAGAAAACACTTTACTACTGTGTTGAAAAATAAGGTGGATAGAATGTACCTCTTCGCAAAGTACTTATTCTAAATAAGTACCTGCTCAAGAAAGTATACAATTTTCAGACACAGCTTTAACTTCATATTTTACCTCCTGTGTTGGTGCCCCCTAGAGGTTGTCTTGGGCTGTGGCCCATGTTGTCCATTAATTGCTCATTAATTCTAATGTTGCAAAGAGTTTGATCCATTCACCCAAAAACCTCCAAACCTCAGAATAGCACAAACCCCTTGAAGTAGTGTTAGAATTACTGTAAATGTATTTACATCTCAGTCTTCCTGAATCCAAAGAAAATCTTTTTGAGGTTTTAAGTTTTAAAAGTTACATCATACTACTGCCAGCTCAATACGAAAGCTACTAGATGTGAGGGATTTCTAATGCAATAGCATGAAATATAACCAACAGGCTTAACCAAATCCTAAACATTCAGAGTAAACATATTCTTGCCTTGTCCCTTATGTGTTTCTGTGTTTAACATCACTGGACATTGGTCTTAGCTTTCTTTCTCAGTGTAAACCCATAACTGTGAGCAGCCCAATTACCAAAATACTGTAATTTCAAATTTGCAAACATGTGAACTATTGTACTAACTAGTGTACTAATTTATATTGATAAGTGGATTTGTTTCCATCCAAGTTACACATTTAATGATTGTACAATACTATGACTTAAATACACAGGTGACAGGGAGGAACTGATTAGACAAGATAATAGACACACATCTGAACCAAAGTGACTAATGAGGGTTACCATGGGAATAAATTAATGGTGGGAAACTGAACAAAAGAATACATGGACCCAGGGAAGTGTAGTGATTTTGGCCAGACTGAATCAACTGTCCTCCAAGGACTCGGACCCCCCCCCCCCCACACAGACACACACACACAAACACACACACATACACCGCCACACACATTCTTCCACTCACTGGAGTGAGATCATGTTACAAGACTGTGGAATGTGCTTTATGTCTCTGACCCAAGAGATGGACTTTTCTGTGTTAAAAGACATTTAACCAGATATATTCCATGTGTTCTATGTATGTGTGTTTTTCCCCAGGTCACCGTGAAACGATCTTGGTTGGTTGCAGCATAAAAAAGGAATTAGAAATAACTTCCTTAGGCATCTGTAAACAGAAGTATATGTTCATTAATGTAACATAATGCTCCTTGGTGTCTCGAGAAGATCGTAATCAGATGAACGACCCTGAATATGTACAGAGATGTAAAGTAAAGTGTGTTTTTAATATGTTTTACTGCCAAGGATGATCGAACTGTTTCAACAGTAGCCCTTATGTGAACACACCCCCTCCCACGAGGAGCGCTGGTCTGAGAACAAAGCACCATAAAACGAATGTTTCCCGCGTGCAGCCTTCATCTCCCTGATTGGCTCAAGCCAACAGGAAGGGATGGATGTCCCCAAGAGGATAAAGGCAGTGCGCCAGCTCCGCCCTTTCTTCCGAAAACGTCTCATGCCAAGAAGCACGGAAGGATCTCCTCACGGAGATCCGACCTCCAACCGGGATCCTTCTTCGATCGTCCAAGTTTCGTCTTTCTCAAATGAACTACCAAGTTCGCTTCCCAGGAAGGAGTGGACTTTGCCGATCTCATTTCTCTCTGGTACCGTCACCTCAAAGACTTTTAAGCCTTTCAAACATTCGCGCCGAATGCCAACGCAACGCCACCGTGACTCCCCACGGAACAAAGAAGCCACGCACGCAACCAACCATGCACGCGCCAGGACAGGCAGTGCAAAGCGCCGCGTTCCACGGAACGCGCTCACGCGTCTCCACGGAACGCGCGCACACAGGACAGCCTCTCCATTCATCCGTGCGGCCCAACCGGGCCTGGCCACGAGTCCGTGACACACACAGACCAAACATGTTGTGCAAGTAGAACGTTACCTTCTTTTAGAGCTTCTCAGAAGCATAAAGAAAGTGTTTTCATGGTGTTCAGAAAGATTAATTGACTGTTTGGTGACTGTAACTCCCTCTCTCTTCTCACTCATCTCTCTCTCTCTCTCTCTCTCTCCAACTCCCTTATCGTTCAACGCCTGTGTCGTCTTAGTTTGTGTTTAATGTTTGTATATACATGTATCATTGTAACTAGTAAATGCTTACTTAGTTGCCTTATTGACTTTAATAAATTCAATATGACCATTTGTGATTGAATTACGGTCCTGCTCATGACAAGTCCCTGAAGTGAAAGATCGAACGCTGCATGCTTTATATAACTACACATACCAAAAAGGTTATGTTTTGTGGAGTTGGAATGCTGAATTCTTCTGGCCAGAGAATTCAGTTTTCCCTGCTCTATAAATTAATTGAGCTAATTAATTTTACTTGTCTTGTAAGACGTGGTTGTGCAATCTGTTACAATTAATTTGTGGTTAATTGCGGAGATACACATGTATACATATAAGTAAAGTTAACAGAAAGCCCTCTATCGAGGATTTATTAACATGTAAGACCGGGCTTATCAAATTGTATGAATAATTATTAATTATGAATTATTAATTATGATATGCAAATTCCCCTCGCCATCAGACCCGCCTAGAGTCTTTACAAAAGATACAGGGACCCAGGGAAGAGGAGGCAGTTCAGTGACTCAGGGCGTTCCTGTTCAGGTGGCCATGGCGGAGATGGCACTTCAGGCCTTTCCATGAGGTCCAGGTTTGGTCTATCCATGCCGAAGTGTTAGGGAATAATACAGGGCGCAATGGGACGAGTCTATCTGTTGGTCGAGTCTATCTGGGTCGAGTCTAAATGGGTTCGAGTCGATCTGTGTGTCCCCGAACTGGTCCTAAATTCAGCTGAACCGACTGGGGATGGAGTCGCCATTCTCCAGGGTGGGGCTCAAGCCGTAAGAGCTTGTTGGCTGCACAGTTCAGGGCTCCGGGGATATAAATGGCATGAAGTGACCCCAGATGCTTCTGACTCCATATGAGGTAGTGGTGGGCGAGTTGCGACATACAGCTGGAGCATAGACCACCTTGACGGTTGATGTACGCTACAGTGGCGGTATTGTCTGATCAAAATAGTACGTGTTGATTCTTGATCATGGCCCCACGCACCCAGCCCATGGTAGTGGCATCTACAACCTGCCAGCGAAGCTCGTTCCAGGGGCACTCTGGCCCATAGAAAACTGAGGTTCGACCACGGGGTGAAGGTCTGATGGCAAGTCAGAGTAACTGGTACTCAGAGGGGGCCGTGTTGCCATTCCCACCTCGGGACTCGGTCGTGAAGCCAAAGCTGAAGTGGTCTCATAAGAAGCAATCCGAGTGGTGTTGCCGCAGCTGTAGAAGCAATATGGCCCTCAAACTGTCTCAGGCAAGTCAGCAGTGGCTCGTAAGCCATGCGGACATGGCAATCAGGTCCATACTGAGAAAAGAGGTCCAAAACGGGGCAAAGTTTGCTCTTTGCCTGCCCCTCAAAAGCAAACCGTAGTAACGGTCTGTGTCGAGGGACAATGGTTTTGAAAATTTGAAAATGTGTTTGGCGGTGAGCATCTTGAACGGCTGCCGCTGAAGGGAGCGGTTCAGAATGTGCAGGTCCAGGACTGGCCATAACCCACCGGTTTTCTTCGGGACAATGAGGTCCAGGCTGTAGAAGCCGGACCTCATTTCGGCTGGATGGACTGTCTTGATCACACCCTTTGCCAGTAGGGTAGCAACCACTACTCTCATGATAGGGGCATTGCCACCAACCATGGTGGAGCGGACTCTCCTGAAGCCGAGCCTGATCGTCCGAGTCGACCGCAACCAGAAATGCACGGGCGAGCCTTCTTTAAAAAGATGTACTGCATGCAAGCTCTTTTGTGAGAGAAGAAAAAAAACTCTGCAATGTTGAAGCGAGCAGGGCGAAACACACTCACTGGCAGATCACTGCACAGATCAGCAGGCATTTTGAACTCGCTGCAGACTTGCTCTTCTCGTAGAGTCAGAAATGGCTGTGGATTGAAGAGATACCCTTGGCTCCGAAGCGAAAATATATCTGTATTTTGCCTGCGTCCTCCTTATACCCAGAGGCGGACAGAGTACACAGCTTTATTACTTGAGTAAAAGTACAGATACCCCTTGCTAAATTTTACTCAAGTACAAGTAAAAGTACTACAGTCAGATGTCTACTTGAGTAAAAGTACTGAAGTACGTGTTTTTAAAAGTACTTGAGTATCAAGAGTACATTTTCTACCACTGCCACAGTGCTTACATTTATGAACAGA
Source organism: Hybognathus amarus (assembly GCA_030378365.1). Lineage (NCBI taxonomy): Eukaryota > Metazoa > Chordata > Actinopteri > Cypriniformes > Leuciscidae > Hybognathus > Hybognathus amarus. Next base: position 67,000 of record JAQIUQ010003339.1, read on the forward strand.
AATGTCTTACATGGACTTATGAAAAATGTTAATGTCAATAACTTGGAGAATGTAAAAGGAATTTAAAGTAAAATCAAGTCATATTCATCTTTTTTACCATGTTGCTTTACTTAAAGGTGCAGTGTGGGATTTTTAGCAACATCTGTCGCTAGAGTGCCTATTGAGATCAGGGGAGTGAGGTTTACTCGCACAGCAATACTAGCTGGCCTCTGTTACACTCACTCCCCTTAACCTCACTCTCATCCGGGTCACGGCACCAATTTAACCCCTCCACCCGGGTCCTGACTCGACCTGCTCCGAGCGGGCCTCGAACCTGGGTCTCCGGCATGAGAGTCAGGCGCTCTAACAAGGAGGCTAAAGACTGCAGCCGCAAGCGTCTGTCGCTAGAGCACCTATTGAGATTAGGGGAGTGAGGTTTACTCGCACAGCAACTACTAGCTGGCCTCTGTTACATATACTGTTTTACGGTCAGTGACATGAGTTCTAATCAGCTGTCTCACAAACGTAACAGCACATTTATCCCCACATAACACAGCGAGGGAGAACTAAGTTACATGAAACAATCCCAACTACATATTTTACACCACTCACAAGGGAAAAGTCACTCACGTAGTTTAGGGTTAGCTTCTAGCCTTCTGCTGCTTCTCTTTCAATGTAGTGATGAAACGCGTTCTGTAGCGCTGTTTGTTTGCGTTCGGCTACGGTAGAAAGATAACGTCACAATATGGCGACCTTCATAGAAGGGGATGCCCGTGGTTATGTAGATATAAATGTCTCATTCTAAGGTAATAAAAACATTACGGTTTATTAAGTAAGTTCTTTATACACCACTGAAAACATAGTTATGGATCTCATATTGTATTTCTGTTAATAGATACTCAACTTTTTTACACATTGCACCTTTAACATTTAAGAAAATTTCAGAATATTCAGAAAATTGAAATAGTCTGGCGAGGTGGGGCCACTGGTCTGCAACATTCCCGGGAAAGACCTGCTGCGTCTTCATCCATTGTTTCGTCTCTTATCTAAATCTGACCATGGAGTTGACTTTGGCGGAAAGCTGAAGGTGACTGCTGATAGGCTGTCCCAATCAGTGGTGCCTGCACAATCCAATCACGTTTGAGAGCGAAACAATAAATTGACGGTTTCTGAGATTTTTCTTATTTCCATTTTTTTTGTAGTTACTTTTTACTCTGGTTATGGATAGAAATGTAGTGGAGTAAAGAGTACAATATTTCCCTCTCAGATGTACTTGAGTAAAGGCATGAGTACTCCCCAAAAATGATACTCAAGTAAAGTACAGATCCCTCAAAATTGTACTTAAGTACTGTACTCAAGTAAATGTACTCCAATAATGTCCGGCTCTGTTTATACCCATGAGGGAAGGTGGAGATACGCCATGCAAATTCCGCAGACCCATGGTATTTCTTTGCCATTGGCTCGTTTTGTAGTACTCGAAGTCGGTAGGCTTTCTAAGCAAAACCCATTCGTCGTCATCCGACGGAACTTGGAGTGACAACGAAAAGGGAACTGTTCTAATATAACCGAGCCAGCGTATTTGAGCCAGCAATGCGTAATGCCAACTTGGGAGATGCTTTATGCAGAAACCAGATTAACAAGTTCAGGCACAGCATCCACAGCCAAAATGAAGTTGAACACCAAAGCCATAAAAAAAAAAACTCAGACAAATGTACCTTTGCACAAACTCGTAATTACACAAAAGCATGAGGTTCAGTGAATATTGAGGACGGTCTCAGATGCGGCAGTATGTTTGTTGTTAGCATCTATCAGGGGAGTTTCAGAAAATTCCCTGGATGCCTCCTAGTCCATGAAACATGAAAATTGTTGCTGCTCACATATTTGGCATGCATTTGGAACAAAGTCTATTGTGTATACATTTTCTTGTAAGAAATAGAAATAAGAGATGGAGTGTGCTATTTCCAGTGGATGCTCTTATATGAATCTAAAATACATGCACTCAAACCAGGCAATACATTATTAAGTAAGGAAGTGAGTAACAAAATGTACTATTTGTAACTGAGAGACAAACAAAAAAAGCACAGAATGATTTAAAAACTGTGACAAAAAGGACAAGATTGAGAGGAAAGCGAGACAAATGGAAAAAGCGAGAGCGAGTGAGCAGAGGAGACGGAATCTTTAAGAGTACATGCAGGCAGATGGTGCTCACGGGAGCGTGATCATTTGGCATTTTTGCGCCAAAGTGCTCATGGAAAAGGAGGGCAGAGAGAAAATGTAGAGATGCCTTTACCCCTCTGTTTTCCTGTTACTCTCGCTCTGTTTTTTTTTTTTTTCTTTTTTTTTCTGTTTTTTTTTCTTTTTTCTTTCCATGATTGTTTTCACTCATGTGGTGCACCACTGACTGGTTGGTAACTTTAATATTCACCTGGCACCTCATAAGATGTGTGCTTCTGGCACATGCCTGAATCACACAGCTTGACATCCCTTCAGCCATCCAACACAGATGCATTATATTGCAGACTTGCAGTAATGTGCAAATGTCTTTGATGAACTCAGACAATTGAGGGTTGACTGACACTACAGTAAGTTTTTATGTACTTGCTGATGGTTATAATGTACTATTTTAAATAAAATATCTACAGAAAAACAGGTCAATATATTAGAATCCAAATATTTAAACCGCTTCATTCATATGGATTAGTTTTACAACAACTTTATGAACATTTGAAAGCGTCAAACTGGTAGTTGCGTAGCTGTCAACGGAGGGACAGAAAGGTTTTAGATTTCATAAAAAAATCGTGTTTTTTCATGTTTTTTTTTCATGTTTTCAAAACGGGTTGGGAACGACATGAGGGTAAGTAATTAATGACTAAATTTTCATTTTTGTTTGAACTATCCATTAAAGCATAGTCCCAGACTAAAAGAAGCTGAAAAGCAACTTCCACTGACATATTTTAAAACATGTCAGTCAGAGTTGTTTTGTCTCAAAATGCACACCAGAATTTTTTTTTTTTCTAAGCCTCTTGAAGATAAAGCATCTGCCATGATCCGGAGTCCACTGAAGCCCTTTCTGTGAAACCAGGAATTAATTAAAATATTAGGAATCCAATAGTATTGACAGACCAATTTATAGTATATGTATGGTGTTATTTATTTATTTTAACATGGAATACATATTTTGAAGGCAGTTTGCGTTCTACAGACTCTACAATTCATAGTGACCATATTTTCGAAGCTTCTAAACGGACAAAAAACACAACGTCAATAAAAAGGTGTCCATATTAATTTTGAAACAACAAATACTGTTTACAGATAATATTCCCTTCCATTCCATTTTGAAAACAGTTCTAATTTCAATATGGTCTGAAAATAAGTAGGAAAAAGTCCTAAATATCTACAAAATAGGCTATATTTGTTATGAACAAGCAAAGAAGGAGGAAGCAGGATCCAAATGCAGGAGGAAGCAGGATCCAAATGCAAGCACAAATTTAATTAAACAGATAAACCACGTAAACTCAGAACATTGGTCAGGGACAGGGACCATAACAACTACAAGAACTCACAAACACTGGAACAAGACACAGGGTTTAAACTAACAAGCTAAACAAGATAACAAGAGGTGTGGTCAATGCAGAAACACCTGGGGATATCAATAATACTGTATAGTAGGGGAGAGCGGGGCACAACCTAACGCTTTTTGGTTTTGGCTAAATTAATGAAAAAATAATTAGGTTAGATTAATATATATATATATATATATATATATATATATGTGTATATATATATATATATATATTATATATATATTTTACACAAGCAACATACACATTTCTGCTACAAATGACCACTTAAAGTTTTTTTTCTAGGACCCACTCATTTTCGTTACAGTTGCATTGAAAGTGACAGGAGTGCAAATTTTACAACTCTACCCCATATGCGGGGTTAAATTGTAACACTTGTGTGTAAAGGCGGGCATACACTGTGCGAATTTCGTCCGATTTTGAGCTGAATTCTGACTCGTGCGACTTATTTTTGTGTTGAACCGATTTTCAGCTTTGTCGTGCGTCATTTGTCGTGCACTGTTCGTGCAGTGTACAGGGAGAAGCGAGAGGCGATTAACCTCTCACGATCGACAATCGGATGGTCGGATGAATTTCTGGCATGTCAGAAATTTTGGTCGCTCCTCGTGACTATATCGCACAGTTGAAGCAAAGCTATGAACCGATTGCCTAAACTCAGTGTTTTTCCCTCACTGCGCCTGCAGAAACAAAAGTTTAACCATTTCATCTGCAGCAAAAAAATAAAATTAAAATAAAAACGAAAAGAGGAGCTCTTTAAGCGGGATAATCCACAGATAGTTGTGCATAAAACTATTTTCATGCACTTAATTCAACAGAGGAAACCACCCTCCGGTTAACATCGGCGGGTTATTTGGCCTCCACGTCGTGCATTAAAATCATTATTCTGTTAGCCCGACTTTGTAAAAAACTATTTAACTTTTAAGGTGAATGTATAATAATTAAAATCCATTGTAAAAGTATCATGCCATTGTTTAGTTTGTTTATTTGATATATTTTATTCACTTTACAGCATCCATCCCTCAGAGGTCCAGAAATAAAATCTTGCATAGCTGTCTTACAAATTTTGCCATATAAAGGATCTTGTCTGCTATATCAGTCATAATTATCATATATCTACAGAATGTTTTTGTTGTGTTTGAAGCTGTATAGGCCTATGTTTGTGTCTCTCTTCAAACAGATTTGTGATTTGAGCATACCAGTCGACATGTAAATAATTTGTCCTTTCTTCTAATACACAACAAAACCCATAAATTATTGTATAATCTGCATACAAAAAGTTCTGTAGTTCAAACTAGCTACAAATTACAGTTGCTTACCTCCAGTTCAGTGTTGCAAAATGGATAATACTACCCACGTCTTCCAAGCCACCTGCGATGTAACACCTCTTTTATTAATTTGTTAAACAATGTTTTTGAAATAAACCTGTTTTTAATTTTCATTGATGATTAATTATGGCAATGTTCGGACATATTATAGACTCTTCTATTTTATATGCCTATAATTTATTGTAATCGACCTAAATGTTTTAGACAATTTTTAATGAGGAGTAAGATTATGTAATATTTTATTATCCTCACAGCACGTTGGTTGTGCAGTGAAAATATTGCGTGGCAAATTAATTACAATAGCGGATCAATTTAATAATAAAATTAGCCTATAGGCCTCCCCTAATAATTATAATACAATAATACTAATATAATTAAATGCATAAATTGAAAATGCTAAATCATCATGATATTGATAGCAGATGCTTGTTTTGACAATATCTCTGGATACATACACGTATATAGGCGCAATCCCGGGGGTTATCGCAGATATTACACGTATAGTGTGAGCAGTGAAGTCGCAGCTCGACGATTGGGACCGTACAGTGTAAGTCAGGTACCTTGCTGAAATCGCACAGACATCACACAGTGTATGCCCGCCTTAACACACATAATTCAGTAATATTTTATTTGTATAGTTTGATATTGTTTGTGCATCTGTATAGACAGATATCCATATATCCATCCCTCATCCAATCATCCTTCTATCATGGATCAATATCATGGGTAGAGACATAGAAAAGAGCTGCATAGTTTTGCAATAAATAATAATAAAAAGATAAAAATATTGTAATTGCAATAACATTTTATTTATGTGTGCTGCATGTACAATTCTTGTCATTATTAATTATAATGACAGTAATAATAATACAAATGAGCTTAAAATAAAAAATTAAAGGGTTTATTGCATTAAAACAGGCCATATTTTAATAAATAAACAAGTTATCATTCATAGTACACTAAATTTTAAACATTTTAAATTCCAACATTGTTTGTGAAAGTCTAACAAAGTTAAATGTATACTCAAACCTGAAAAGTTGTGTGGCTCCGTTTTCATTTGATTATCATTGTACACTTGGCGGCTTAATTGTAACACTCTGTTACGACTGAGCCCGCTGTGTATTACATATTTTAACCCTAGCTAACAGTCGCTAGGAATTGCTGACATGTTTTAAAAACGGTGCTATGTTTGAGCCAACAAGACAGTAATTAAGGCAATATAAAGTCAGATATTTGAAAACGCATACACCCAACTCAGAAACCGAAGAAGAAAAAAAAAAACAATGATGAAAAAAATTACTTTCATGGTGTCAAAACACTCTTTGTCCCAGTATCTTCACGAAAATATAATAAAAAATTTCCGCAATTCGCGGGAGACCGTCTTCTGGCAGCAAGAGAAAAATAGCAGAAAGACAACCTGCTTGATTCAGACAAAACTATGTAAAACTGGTCCGTGTTACATTTAACCCCGCGTTAGGTTGTGCCCTGTGCTCCCCTAGTTTTTTTTTTTTTGGTAACACTTCATTTTGATGGTCCACTTCAACATTCTGATGACTATAAGGCCACATACACAGTAAAGTTTTCAGGAGTGACAACCACATTTAAATGCCAAAGTGAGTCCCCTAAATTATCGTTCTGTATGGCCTTGTTTACACTGCATGGTTCAAGGGACCCAAATCCGAAAAAAAAAAAAAAAAATTCCTCTCATGTGGGCACAGATCCAGTGAATGACCGGTGACGTGTAAGCAGGAAAAAAACGCATGGATTTCGAGTTTTCTCAGATCGGATTCAGGCCTCATTCATATGTGGTAATAAATCGGATATGAACGTATACTGCATTTGCGTGTGCCATGTAAGCAGACAAATCGGATATTCCCCAGTAAATGCGAGCAGTCGTCCGTCATTAAAAAGTGCGCGATTACATGTGCGATGGAAGAAGGGATACACACAGTGCAACAATGCGGAGGTTTCATGTCTTTTGAGTGTTTGGGGCGAAGAGTGCAGGCAAAAATGCAGGGTTGTTAAAGAAATAAATCCGTATTTGAACACACTTCACGTGATATGAGGCATCGTTTTAAGTGCTCGTGCCTCTCCTCTCCTCTATTTTTCTCCGCAGTACAAGACCAATGTTTTGATGACTTTTCAAGATATTGTGGAAAGGAAAAACACTGGATAATTTTAATCACATCTGTATCCATTGCATTTCGTGTTGTTTTACTTAATTTTCCGGGGTCAAAACGTCTACATTTGGTAGTTTCAGCAGTGTATAGTGTAAATGCAAAAATCGGATATGAGTCACTTTTAAAAGATGATGTAAGCAGGTCGTACAAAAAAATCGGATATAGTCAGAAAATTGATTTGGGCATCAAGACTTGCAGTGTAAATGCAGCCTATGTGTATGGAACACAACTCTATCACTCCAGAAACTGTGATTATTGACACCATGGAGTAACGTTCTGTCTTCTCATGTGATTATTGTCACAATCAACGGAGAACAGAGTGGTTATTGTAAAGTAGTGTGTGTCCTTTTTGCTGCTTCAAAAATGTACAGACATACAGAAGAAAGTTACTATGAACTTGTATGAAAATAGCTGTTTCAATATTGTACTTTTTTCTCAGTGGCACAACATGAGGGTAAGTAAATGTCAAATTTAAATTTGTGAGTAAACATATTATTTTAAGGTCATACATCTGCCATTCCCCCCTCATCTTCCACAGGACAAATAGCAATGTGCCTGTTCCTGTTGTTGGTAGCTGCATGTGTCCCACTGATAAAGTCACACAGCTGCTTCAGAGACTTGCTGCTCTCAGACCAGCAGTGCTGCAAACCCATCTTTGCACAGTGATACCGATCAAGAGTACTGTTTTGTACTCTCAATCAGCAATTATATCAGCAATGATCCCACACGGTTGGAGCATTAGAGCAAGACGGAGACAGGTAGTGGATACATTTTATATGGGATCTATGAGTCATGAAGTACATTGGTCCTCCCTCAATGCTATGCTCACACTGCTACTCTCACACTCTAGACTACAATTCCCAAGATTCACTCACTCACACGTGGTCTGGTTCTTCGTTTCATGAGAAAATAGCTATACTTTCCAATGTTCCAAAGCTTCATTTCTCCAGTGTGTTCCCATCTCCTTCACGTCTCCAGTGTGGTCTACATGTGTGTTTAAAGATAACATGTCAGTTTCTACACTAACCATCTGTCTTGAGTCTGTGATTCTGTAACAAGACCTTTAAAAAACAGACAGTACCATGAGCATTCTACTGTGCCCTATCAACCTGTTGGACTCCCTCTCCCAAAATGGCTGCCTGATTTAGGAATAGTCAGTGGATTGCTGTAATCTCTGTCTTCCACCGTTTTTCTAGATTATGTGACATAAATGATGATCTTTCCTGAGGGCTTAGATAAAACACTGTATTCTCAGATGCCATGGGATGCTAACAACTGCACATTGGAGCAAAATATATATCGTCGCAGTCCGATGATAACCACGTATGTCCATTTTGACGATTTTGAGATTTTTTCACGGATAGAATGTCCAGGTTTATTTCCTGCATACAGCATGCTTCACATTATCTAAATCACCAATGACAAGTTGTGAAAACATGTCATCTGATTTCCACGTATTTCCATTTGCTGTCAAAGCTGTCAATCATGCAGCGTATCTCCCATAGACAGTATGGTATCTCCCCACCCTGTGGAGGCATCTCGCCAGTCTCGTGAAGTTCTCTCCGGTCCGTCTTGAGACCCCTACACCTGGTATTATAATGCGATCTGTATCCAGATAAGTTATCCAGATAATAAAAAGAGGATGTTAATGCAAGGTATAAATACGTTGTGATCGGATCTGCCTGACCATCTGGATGTAGTCTGGGCTCGCATTGTGTTCGGATCTTTACTAGGTGTAAACGCAATCTGGTTGTTGAACCACATATGTATTTTTTACTCCTCCCAAAAATGCTAAAAAAAAATGAGTGAGAGTGTGTTATATAGGCTATATGACACATTATAGTCAGATATGACGGCGCTACTGCGACACGCATCACCGCAGATGAGCAGCTGCGTCAAAAGTGAAAGTAAGTCACAGATACAATCATCTTCACAATCACACAATCATCTTCAAGTAAAGAAACAAAGTGATCTTACAGGGCAGGCTGTTGCCACACTCTCTTATTGATGTATGTCTTTGATTTTGAAATTAGCTTATGATAAAATGCAGCTCATATCTGTAATAAAATGCAGCTCATTTACGACAAAATTACGGTAGGATTGTGTAAATAAAGTATCAGTCTAGCATCGCCATGCCATTGTATTGATTCATTGTCTCTTCATAGTTTGCAAGAGACATTTAATAAACTGAGTGTATTTGATAAACTGAGTCGTAGCCTATTCATCTGTCAATATGAAACGTGATTTGGTCATTCTAATTAATGATCAGAAGAATGCGTATTCGACCACTGTTACTATACAATATGCACGTATGTCCATTTAAACTCGATTTTAGGTCAAATATGGATTATATCATGACACTGGCAGGAATATGGTTACATTTAAAGATGTTGTGCCAAGCATGACAACGCTACGTTCAGCTGCTTTTGAAATTACATGTTTTTTTCACTTCCTGAAAAGTAACCGTTTTTTGACATACGTGAGTTTCATCGGCCAGCGACGAATAATATAAGAAAATAGAAAATGTAGTGTTGTTTTAATTCGTACATGGCTTCTTCAAGTAAGCTTGCCATGTGACATTTGGAATGGAACACTATTAGTCAATATTAACATTATTTTTATATGCAAAATTAAGCTGTGTATTTTTTTCTGAACAATTTGGCTTCATTGTTCTTATGTAAATGGTTTTGAAAAAAAAAATGTTATGAACAAAGTTAGTTTGTCTTGCGCTGACTAGCCAATTATGGTAGTGTTTGTTGATTGGTGTTTATATTTGTGAAAGCTTGACAACCTTACTTGCGTTTTTGTAAGGTTGTGTTTTATTACTTTCTAATATATATTTCTAAGTACAAATATTACATTGTTGAAAGGGATGCTTATAAGAGAGCATACATTTGAAACTGTTGAGACTGTGAAGGGATTTGATTATATTACACACAGGTACATTGTACTCAGTGTACTGTCATTCTTAAAAAGAAAACAAATCATCTCTCAAACAATGTAATACAGTCCATCAATAAAAGGGTGAAATAAATACTGAAGAGGTACTGATATTGACGAGGGGGCGGATAATTCGCATCATCTGTGTGTGTGCTTGGCCATCATCAAGTGGTATTTCAGACTGGATGTGCTGCGATAATGATAGATCAGTTCACAATGACAAAACACACATATCACTTGGATCAATGGAACCATTTGGCAACTTTTTAAAAGTAAACTTTACATTTAGAATCTGATTGGCATCCATTTAAGCATCTCAGGCTCGTAATCCACTCAAAACGTAACGTTAACCTACTATTTGGCCTGCTCGCAAGCCCAAACAAGTGTGTGCAGCATACCTGTTGTTTTGTTTTCCGGTCTAGCTAGATCCGCTTGGGCTTTGGTCGTCAAAGAAACAAAACATCCTTGCATTGTGCAACCCATTTTAAATTAATGGGTTTTATAGTGCAGTGCCCCGCTATTGTGAAAAAAACCCCAAAATAACTACAAACTTTGTTTGGCCAAAAAGACTGTTAATTGTGCGATAAAAAAAATTATGCAATTAAAATGGGTTTGCGTTAACGCCATTAATAATGAGTTTTAACTGACAGGCCCTAATATATATATATATATATATATATATATATGTATATATATATATATATATATATATATATATATATATATAGTATAAGCCTCTAAGTGCCATCTGAATTTTTTTCCTACAATGACCACTTTTATCAAGCTTGTATGTTAGTTGTTTCACTTGAATGGCAATGAAAATTACCTAGTAATTGTCATTGAAGTGAAATTGCTGAACTTAAATATATGAGCCTGATAAAAATGCTAATTTTTTAAGAAAATGTTCATGTTTTTTTGTCTCCTTGACTGGACCATCAAAATGTCGTGTCTCTTGTATTAGAGCAGTTAAAATTTGTGCTTTGAGTACAATTCTCTCATACTGACCACTGGATGTTTAACATGGCACCTCATGGCAAAGAACTCTTCATAACGCTTCCATTTACAGTCCAGTTACCCATGTACATACTCAGTACTTATTTTAGTAACTACAATTATTGGGTAATAACTAGGTACTAACCCTGAACCTACCCCTAAACCTACCCCCTAACCCATGTACTTACCTTATATGAGCCAGTACTTTCTAGGTAAGTACACTGTAAGTACTGTAGTATAAAAGGAAGCGTTACCAAACTCTCTGAGGATTTGAGAAATAGAATTGTTGCTCTCCACAAAGATGTCCTAGGCTATAAGATTTGTTACAACCTGAAACTGAGTTACAGTACAGACCAGGGTCATAAAGAGGTTTTCCAAGACAGGTTTCACTCAGACCAGGCCTCATAAGGGTCAATTAAAGAAGTTGGGTCCTCGTTCTGTGCATCAGGTGCAGAAGCTGGCTTCAAAAAACAGATGCACCAATGATGACAGAATTACTGTAGAGGTTGCAGAAGCGGAAGGTCAGCTTGTCAGTGCTCAGACTATACGCCACACACTGCAACAAGTCGGTTTACAGGGCAGTCATCCCAGAAGGAGGCCTGTTCTGAAGCTGGCTCACAATAAAGACCACAAACAGTTTGCTGAAAGCAACCCGTGTAAGCGTATGACTTACTGGGAACTATGTTATGTGGTCTGATGAGACTGAGATAAACTTGTTTGGCTCAGATGGTGCCCAGCAAGTGGTAAGGGGTACCAAGAAATTCGTAGTCTTGCCTATAGTCAAGCAAAGTGGTGTTAACATCATGATCTGGGTGCTGCTGGTACTGGGGAGCTGTGCTTCATTGAGGGAAGCATGGATTCCAACATTTACTGTGACATTCTGAGGCAGAACATTATGCACTCCCTTCAAAAACTGGGCCATTGGCATTTTAATGACCCCAAACACACCACCAAGATGACAACTGTCTTGCTGAAGAAGGTGAAGTTGACAGAGTGGTCAAGTATGTCTTCAGACCTGAAACCTATTGAGGACCTCTGGGCCATCCTCAAGCGGAAGATGGAGAACTGCCATGATGTGTCTAAAATCCACATAATGCTTACCTTTAACCCTCTCACACGTAAGTTTAAAATATTCTGAACTGACCCCCAAGTGTGAGTTTTTCAAGGCGACCGTTATTTAGAACTTGCCACTTTTAATGTTTCCATGGTGACGCGTCATTGCTTGTCACGTGACACAGCACAAGCACAACAGAGCGCGAATGAATAATAATTTGCTTTTATGTCATTTTTCCTTTTTTATTAAACATATTCACAAATGTATTTGCTATATCATGAAACACTGATATTCCGATTGTCAAATATATGTAAGTGGATGGGTTTTGTTCTTTAAACATTTTTATAACGATCGTGTTAGTTGAGCTGTATGCACAATGGGCGGCGCCATTTTAGTTTCTTTTTCAGTTCAGAGAATCAGATCTGTTGGATTTACAACGTCAACTCCCTCAACTTCTCACGAAATACATGAAAGTAAGTGGTTGGTGAACTGGGAGAAGAATAGGGTCAAATGAAGCTACTTACACAATGTGTATCTGATATGAATAAAATGTGTCGTCTTATTAAAATTGAAAGGATTGTTATTGCCGCTACCATAGACATCAGCGTGTATTTTACAAACTCAACATCATTGTTTTGCTAGTACTTATGTGTATTTAAATGTCTGAAACCTAAAATAAACATTATGTGGTTGAAAACACTCAATAGTTGTGATATGTGACAGCACTGAGTGCGTCTGTCTCTGGCTCAGCGCCAGCCAACGCGCGAAGCAAGTTTGAATTTAGCAGTTGATGACGTGATGCACTGAGCGTTCTAATCACACCGGTGTGATCGTACACTCCAGGGACCAGCCAAGACTGATCACACCGGTGTGATTGTACGTGTGAAAGGGTTAATTCCACTGTTGAATCAGAATTTAATATTGCATTTGAATGCATTTAATGTTATAAAACTTGAAGAGTCTGTAGGTTATTTGTAAAGGTTGCATAGTACTTACAGTCATTACATTCCTGTGTATATTGTGTGAATGATGGGTGGTTGGGCAGATATTGTGTTTTGCGGTAGGTGGTATGCCATTCTGAACCGTTGCCACTGAAACTGCATTAATGCACCAGTGGGGCTCGACAGCCTTAGTCAAACGGGTAGGCGCGTATGGTTGGATTGCAGAGAGATTGTGAGATTGTGGTTAGGTCTCAGCAGCAGGAGGGATGTACAGGTCAGTAAGCTGGGCTGAGTTGAGTGGGAGACGGAGGGGGTGACTCTGGGACGCCAGAGTCACTGTCTTCAATTATTTAACATCTACTCTTGTGTAATGGAAATCATTATAAACAGCAGCTATGCTAATTATTTTCAATTTGCTTTTCTGCTATTCCTGAGAACAATGACATTTGTCAGCTCCAGTTTGTAGCCTCTCACGGAGACTTCAGATGCCCCAACACCTGTGATGAGACGACTCAACACCGGTGATATGTTATGCCCTAAATTATTACATGATGAACTAAATGTATTTATCGATGTACATTTCTGAAATGCACTTTCTGTAAAGCTGCTTTGAAATAATATGTATTGTGAAAGCGCTATACAAATAAATTTGAGATGAAGAGTGGAAGAGGGTCCCCGCAACAACATGTGCAGCTCTGGTGAACTCCATGGCCAGGAGGATTATGGCAATTGCTAGATCACAATGGTGCTCACACAAAATATTAACACTTTGGACACGTTTTTACATGTTTACTTACGGTGTACTGATTTTGTTGCCAGCTATTTTGACAATAATGGCTGTATGTTGAGTTATTTTCAGAGGAAAGTAATTCTATACTCATATACGGGCAGCACATTGACTACTCTAAAATACATCCAAGTTTCATTTCTATAGTATTGTCCCTTTACAAGAAAATAATGTTTTTTTTGTTTTGTTTTTTGTTTTTTGGTCAAACTGCAAGTCACTTTTCCTAGTTGTCCTGGCATACAAATGTACATTTACATTAATTCATTTATCAGATGTTTTTTTATCCAAAGCGACGAGACACATGAGAACAATACAAATGAGCAATTAAAACAATACAATACAAATTACAAATGAGAACAATAGAAGCAGTTAAACAAACAATAATTCAACAATATATGCTATGACACTTCACTATGTTTAATCTAACGTTTTATTTTTATATTATATTTTATATTTTAAAGGGGGGTTGACTGCTTTTTTTACTTTGCATGGTTGTGTTTATGGGGTGCAATATAACATGTATCCGTGGTTTTACTTTTTAAAAAAGTATTGTTTTTCATAAATTTCACCTTTATTGTAAGCCGCGCTCTCCTCTGTCCCCTGAACGAGCGGTTGCACTTCCTGAGTCTATGAAAACACTCCCTCAGAAACACGTAGTGGGCTCAGATTGGTTTGTTTGTGATTGGCTAAACTGTCTGCTCACGTTGTCCGTAAGGTTAACGCCCATTACCTTTACGGGCGAAATGGGCATGCCAAAGGTGGATACCATAGACGGTGGATACACGTAAATAATGATGTCGAGACTGCAGTCTCAGTGAGGCAGAATCAGACCGAGAAACCCACGATGAATCGAGTCAAGCAGAACCTCACCACACACGGCTCTTAATAAACGTTTCTGAATGATATTTTGCTACATTTTTTTTTAACTTTATAAATGTTTGTTTTACTCAATAGCATCTGACTGGCAACGATAGCAACTGACTGGCTACTAATGTTAAACACAAACAGCGTTGGCAAGTTTACGTTCTTGTTTAAATCGAAAATAAACTCATAAAGCATATATACATGAAAAATACATTTACAACATTAGTACTTATACAAAATTCAGCCGTTCTTGAAAACGGTTACAGACTCAGCAGCTCTGGTTGAGTTGGGCTGGTCATTCCACCGTGGAACCAACCCGATCACACCAAATGTGTCTTTATAGCATGCATGTGTATTGTTCGTGTAATATATACGCTGAAAGTGAGTTTTTACGTGCATATGATACGCATTGGTTGGTTAGGTTAAGTTTAGGTGTGGGTGGGGTGCGTGTGTATTATACGCTTGGCTAGAATTAGTGGTGTGGGGTGCGTGTGTATTATACGCAAATGAACTGCGTATCAATTTGCACGACAAAAACTGCGTTTCATATGCACGTAAAAAAAACTTATTTTCGCGTATATATTACACGACAATACACATACGTGTTATAGAGACGCATTTACGTGAGAACAGGCTGGTGGAACAGACCAGAAAAAGGTCAGAGAAAGAGCCTCTTTGATTTGGAACCACAAGACGGCATTCACTTTCAGAGTGGAAGTTTCTGGATGGCACTCTAATCTGACACTTACATAACAAGATAGTATATTAAAGTTTTCTTGATTTCAAAGTAAAGTTTCAAAGTTCTTTTTTGCACTTTTAATTTTGAATACTGAATAAAACATCTTTATAATAAACTACTAGTGTAATGCTAATAATATATTTCTAATGATATGAAATGCTATTGACATTTTCTTGAAGTACTCTAAAAATAAATCTTCAAACAAAAAAAAGTATATATATATATATATATATATATATATATATATATATATATATATATGACAGTATATTTCAAATTAACTGCAAAGAAATCCACTAAATATAATGAAGTGGTTTCATTTTAGCACATTTTTTAATATATTAAAATTTATCTTAAGCAGATCTTGAAATACATGTGTTGTTTCAAAATAATACAAACTTATGGAGTAATTGAAATGAATTTAGTAATGTCCAAAAAACACAATTTAAATATATTTCCTTTTCACCTGGGCTTAGAGAACAACTGACTTATAGCTACAGGTATTTTCATGGCTGACAATGTCTTACCAGAGCACATATTATGAGTCATGACAATTAGACTATACCCCTCAGTGAGAATAACATCAGTTCAACTCTCATTTCCTTTTTATTCTTCCGTTTTCTTCCTCTTCTCATCCACTCCCCTGGAGGTTAAAGCAACGAGGTCATGTTCTGGGAAAGATTGTCCTCTAGGCTGTAATTAGTCTTTTGTAACATGTAGGAACAGAAAGATGAACTTTGGCTTGAAGGATGACTGCTGGAGTCTGTTACCGATCACACTCATTCGTCCATGGGTGCAGTTGCTGGATCCTGACAGCTAATCATTAGTCAATAATATGGTGTTCCACCCTTGTGCCAAGCCTTAAAAAGTAAAATTGGAGGAACTAGAAATAACGAAGGCAGGATGGCGAGAAAAGAAGATCAAAAGAGAGGCCTTGGAGATTATTACGAACTGGAACACAGAAATGAGAATGGCACACATTTGAAGTTAAATGTGAGTCCCTGTCATTGTATTTGCTTTCTCTTCGGAAGCTCAGCCGCTGTTTCTTTTAGTGATTCCACTTGAGAGAAGGAGGGGGAGAACTCAAAGCGTTTTGGGAAGGCTCCCAAATATTCCCATTCATAACGGTTAATCCTTGTTAATGGGTTTGTTTTAATTCAGTAAAAGAAGGATGAATCTTAGAAATAATTAATATGCTACTTGGTGCTTATTGAATGGATAAATGAGTGCAGCTATTTATATACATTTTCCAGTTTACACAAAATTGTTCTAAAGACCTTTTAAATTTATTTAGCCTACATCCAGAGACAAAGGGATGTGCATGTCCATAGGCCATTGCCTTAGTAATGCATACAATTCAGCACTGTATAATAAATAAAATACACTACTAACTGTTCTTCAAAAGCAATGCAGTCTGTCATTAAAGGGGGGGTGGGTGACTGCCATTTCACTTTTTTTTCATTTTAAATAGTGTGTAATGTTGCTATTGGTGCATGAACAGTATCTGCAAAGTTGCAGCGCTGAAAGTTCAGTGTAAGCAGAGATATCGTCTTTTAAAAATCAGGAAGTATAATTGCCTACAAAAACGACTCGATTGCGACTACAGCTGGGTTATGGTACGTCACTAACCCACACATTTGCATCAACCACTCCCTCCGCAAAATGCAAAAAAGTGCATGCACATTTTTCAGCAGCTCCAGCCTCCAGCACGTCGAGTGTGTTCACGCAGCTGTCAGGTCGTCTGTGCTCGGACTTCCCACGGACGCTGTACTTCAACAATGGATACAATTTATGTTTGATTGTGTTCCTGAAAGTGACGAACCGGAATTTAGCTCTCTGTGCTGCGCATTTTACGGATGACAGCTTCCAGAATCTCCATCAGAGTTCAACACCGGATTCAACAAGAATCTGTAACTAAAACATAAAGCAGATCCAACTTTAAAACCAGAAAGGCAGTAAGTAGGCTAAGACTTAATCATTTTAAATGTATTTGCATGTATAATTCCAGACGAAGACTTTTTTATTTTTTTTCAAATGCCAGCGCTGGCTTTATTGCCACTATAGGCTAGTAGTTATGCTATTTTGTGTCTACGAACGCGTACAAACATGAATTTTGTATAAGTACTAATGTTGTAAATGTATTTTTCATGTATATGTTTTATGACGTTATTTTAGATTTGATCAAGAACATCAAACTTGCCAACGCTGTTTGAGTATTAGTAGCCAGTCAGTTGCTTTTGTTGCCAGTCAGATGCTATTGTGTAAAACAAACGTGTATAAAGTTAAAAAATGTAGCAAATTATCATTCAGAAACGTTTAGTAAGAGCCCTGTGTGATGACGTTCTGTTTAACTCTCTTCATCGCGGCTTCTCGGTCTGATTCTGCCTCAAACTGATACTGCAGTTCGACACATATTTACATCTGGACTGGAGCTCATGACATATCTGTTTCGCCCTTAAGGTAATTGGCGTTAACCTTCCGTACAACGTGAGCGACAGTTTAGCCAATCACAACATAGCCAACTAACCAATCTGACCACGCGTTTCTGAGGGAGTGTTTTCATAGAATCAGGAAGTGAACCGCTCGTTCAGGGGACAGAGGAGAGCGCGGCTGACAATAAAGGTGAAGTTTATGAAAAATAAGACTTTTTAAAAAAGAAAAAACACGAATACATGTTATATTGCACCCATAAACACAATCATGCAAAGAAAAAAGCAGTCAACCCCCCTTTAAAACAAAAGCATATGGAATCAACATAAGCAGTAATTACTTGCATCAAATTATTGTACACCAAACAAATTAAGACTTTCCCTCTACTTCTGACTTTCGAACCTTTACTTTCTAGAATCATACTTTCTCATACTTCAGAAAACATAATTTCCTGCCGCATACAAGAGGTTAATGGAAATCATTGATTTGAGTCTGGACCCACAAAATTTGCTGCCATCTTGGGTTTTGATAAATTATTTTTTCACTACTCCGAAAAAATGATGTCAAATACATCACAAATATTTGTGCTAGATGATCTTCAGACCAAGGCACACACGCACAAACACACAACTCTAAATAATGCTTGAGTTGGTAGAGGCATTTTTAAAGTAATGGCATAAAGTTCACAGTTCCAGCTCCAGACAGGAATAAATTAGGCTGCATTCTCAGCAACACTTGCCTCCTGAAACACAAACTTTTTTAGCATCATGGTCACTCCGATTTTTGACTTTACATTCCCAGACAAATTGCCTGTCAGCCATTTAATATTCTGTCGTAAAATAAAGTATTGTGCCAGTGCTTGGGTAATGGGTTTATAAAGTAAAACATTTAACAGTGTAACTTTGTAGATTAGTGTTAGGGGTAACACATTACCAACTTGAGATATATAATACGATTTTTCAAGTAACTAGTACAGTAACGCATTACTTTTAAATGTACAAAAGTAACCCCTGGAGAAAGTGTGGTGGTGTGTGCACTGTGTAAACATCAAGCTCAAGCATCAAGTTAGTTCAGGCAGGTCGCATCAGCTGACTCTCAGCTGATACACATCTACCTAACTGCAATGCTTGGGTATGAATTACTCATTATTATAGCTCCACAGGCCCCTTTTCTACCCCTTTTCTGATGTGCTTCTGTGAGCAAGTCGTTTTAATGCGGCCCCTTTAAATAAAAAGGCGATCCGTCTTACCCCGCCCGCTTTCCAGGTCGCTGAGTTCACGGTCAGTTCAACTCTCCGTGTTCGGCCATTATTGTAGTTTGATGAGATACGATTACTATAGCTTCAAAGAACATTTTTATTCACACGTTAACAAAATGTCAACAACAGAAGACTTGTCCACCAAGCCTTACATATTCGAGCCAGAGCGAGCGATTTGAAAAGATGACGACGACGAACCTGCAGGTCTTCATATGGAGGCAGGTATGTAAGTTAACTATGTTGTGTTATTAGTGAAAGTCGACTATTTCTCTTGTTAAAACAAGCACACTGACAAGATAAATGACTGTGGTCTGATCTTACCACTAAAAATCTGTATTGATAATAAAATGATAACTTATGTTTAGAAAGCATCAGGAAACACAGCAGCTAAATGATAGAAGGAATTTACCCGATCGGCAAACCCTTCTGTATACTGGCTGAGGTTGTTGAAGTGGGGATCCTTGAAGTGCTTCAGGTCACTACATCAAACAACCGAACATTTTGACTAGCCCTCTCGTAACTTCTGCCTCATTGAGCTTGGACTTACAAAATCGGAGCGAGAAATAATAATGTTGGATTGCTCCTAGTGTTGGACCGGTAATCAATGTCCTTATTTGTGAGTTTCGCTGCAAATACGGTGACATACTTGCTTTAAAAAAAATGTCATAGACAACAGAAAAATCTCAACAGGTTGAAAAATATGACCAAAACAGAATATAAAGATATAAACGAAGCACCTGAATTTCATCTTTTCTGTACTTATAAACACTCCAATCTACAACAAAATGTGGTGAAAAAATGCAAAATGCAAAAAATTAGATTTTGCATGATATGTCCCCTTTGATGTATTTTTCCCTTGTCTTCCCTTATCGTTTCTTTGTAAACTAATCAACTGACTGTTTCATGCCAATGAGGGAAGGACACTTCCAAGAAGCAGGCCTACTGGTATCAAGTCCAGATTTATCGCCAACATTCAAGCATATTCTACTGCTGGGAATGCCAACAGAATGTTTGTGACAGAGAGTTGGGTTTGGGAATTCAGCCAGGAGAGGGAGCTTTTTTCAATGTAGCTTGTCAAACACTTGAGGTTGTGGGTCAAAGGGGTTCAGGAAAACTCACACAAAGGAAGTTGTGGGTGGTTGTGGTTGATTGCCAACAGCACCATATGCCAGGATTTCTGGGGACAGACAGAAAGTTCTGGGTAGTACACTCACTTTCAGCTATTGTAAATATTTAACAGGACCTCCCTGGACGCAGGCTACTAGAAGCAAACCACAGATGATAGCTTTCTGTGAGGAACAGACTGAAATGTAGCTTGTTATTCACTGAAATTTTGCTTGACAGTGTCCACTTTTGTGGAGAGACCAGCAGCGCTACTTTACAAGTAGTCCTAAATCATCATGGCACTTTTAGTTTCTATGTATTAGCCGAACAGTCACAACCTATCATGTTATTTTAGAATTCATTTGATGTACTGGCTGTTACAATGTCTTCAAACATGACTCATCAGTCATACTGATAATGTTTTAATGTTTTGAGTATTTTGCTTTGCATAATGTGAAATTGTGTTTGAACTGGTTATGGACTGATTTACAAAGACGATGAAAAAGAGCATCTAATCCATCCATGGGAATATTGTAAGTTACATGAAAGTTTAAATAAAATAAAAATGTAAGTGCAGTGCAAGTGATAACTGTTGATGCAATGTGGAAAGGTAAAAAATAAAGTAAAAAATGTTGACATAAATATGTAGCAGGTATAGAATACGGCAATATACTAAGGCTAATATGTAATAGATAGACAGACAGACAGATAGATATTAAGTCAATAAATTAATATAAAAACTCTTACAGTGATATATGAAGAGTTCAGATGCAAAAGCCTAAGTGCCATTTGAAATTTTCTTCTAAAATTATAATTTTTATCAAGCTTGTATATTAAAGTTCAGTAATTTCACTTAAATGGCAATGAAGATTACCTATTAATTATCATTTAAGTGAAATTACTGAACTTAAATATACAAGCTTGATAAAAATGGTCATTTTAGAAGAAAATTTCAAATGGCATTTTAGAGGCTTTTGCATCTGAACTCTTCATATTCTGGTCATAAAACATATCAGATAGCCTTATTATTAAAAATAATTATTACAAATTTAAGAGAGCGTCGTAAAGTTTAAGTAGCCCCTAGGGTTTATGATTCATTTAGTCTGGAATCCATCAAGATAAAATACTGACATAAAGTACATGGGAGAGTTTTAATTGATGACACACTGCCTTTATAATATTTCACTGACCTATCAATTATATTCACACCTAATAGAAAGGGAATAAAGTAAAGGGTAACAAATACGATTGCTGGTACATGAGATGATTCAGGAAAGAGGATTTTTGGGAACATTGAAAGAAGCAAGCACACTGATGATACTGTAGTTGACTTTTAATCCCTTCACACAGGCATGCACATGGAAAAATCAGTATTTACAAATTTGATTCTTGGCTCTTCCGTTCATAATTATTCTCCCTGTCATCAGCACAAGCACATTGCAGGCTCTCCGACACAGCTGTACAGGAGCCAAGCTCTCTATTTCTCTCTCTCTCTCTTTGCTTCACCCCACCAGTACCCCCTCTATCTGCCTCCACAGCTAAAAGCCAATTATTCTCCACAGATCCGCAACACCATTTCCTGCGTCATTCTCATATGAAGCGCTACTGCCAAAGAAATTAAATTCTTATTGAAGTTGATAAAAGACAAATTATCAGTGATTTCTGGGGGTTTACGCATATTTCTCTGTCCTCTATTTCTTTTGTGTTCCGTAATTTTCCCTTCTATATCTTGCCTTGATTTTCAATTGCCAATTAGCCAATGTCTTGGCATGCTGACGGCGGCACCTGTGTTGGCATGGGGTGTGTGTGAATGGAAGGATTGGACCTACACATGGTCATGAGTACACTTACATGATATTTTTGTCACAAACATCCGCTTGCCCCCTGCTTGATGTCTTGAATGGCACTATGTTGCTTCAGCTTTTGGCTTGATTTCTCCTCAGATGTAAAGAGACATCAGTCGACACTCTGTCTGAAGCCTTTCTGCTTCAACTGTGAATTGTTTACATCTGCTATTTCACTTACTGTAGCTGTGTATATGGCTATCTGGAATAGTTGGAGCCCTATTTTAATCATCTCAGCGCATAGTCTATTGTCAGGCACGTGCACACATAGACATCAAAGGGGGCTTGAGCACCTGCCCTTTTTATTCCTGGAGAGAAAGTGCTCTTTTCTCGGGTGCTTTTTAAAAAATAATATATATTATTGTTTGTGCACAGCTTTCCCATCAAACAAATGTATTTATTGAATAGTGTATCTAAATATCAGGTCAGGAGTAAACGCGTCTGCTCTAATGAGCTCGCGCTGCGCTGGCGTTTTGGACTCTGAGCCGAAGCGGTTAAGCAGTCCGTGATGCGCCGCGGTTCAAATTAGTTTCGTTCAGCTTTTGCCATAAACATTATCGAACATACAGTATATCGAACTCAATATTAATATCGAGATATTGACGATATTAACTCTCAATTTCGATATAGTTTTATCGACAAAAAAATATATCGTTGTAATGAATGAATGAGCATATCAATAAACCATTAATTTTCCGAAGGTGTGGCTAAATGTAATTTATGACCTTGTATGAAAAATCCGGACTGTTTTTATGACATTTTATGGCCTAAAATTCTTATTATTAAAGTTAAGGACTTACATACATCAAAAGTACTTTCCCCTGAAATTTAGAAGTGATCTGACAGATGCAAACAGATGGAGGATAGTGGGTTTAACTTCATCTAAATGTGGATTTTGAAGATTTTAATTGATGATGATGATAATGATGATACAGTCCTCCCTCAAGTGTGAAACTAAGTCCATGTTACCATTAGGTGTATCAAATATATACTTGACTGAAACTATTAGCATTGAAAACATGCACATTATGGCATGGTTTCCTTTGCTGCTTTCTGAACATATTTTGAAAATTAAACAATTGCGTGAGTTTGAGGAAGATAAAATAAATTAACTTTTTAAGTATTTTTTTAAAAGTCAGAGTTGTGTTAGGCTATATCTACTTTTCTTGTTTAAAAAAAAGTAAAAAAAAATTATAACTATCTAGCAATTATGAGAAGTACCCTTTTTTCAGTTGAGCCCCTGCCCCTCAAAATGTCTGTGCACGTCCCTGTCTATTGTGCAGGGTGCAAGTGTACTGTAGGTCGTGTCTGTAATCCCCTTTTGTTAGTTTAAGGGTTAATTCACCCAAAAATGAAAATTAAGTCATTAAATACTTATGCAGCCGGTAACAAAGAAGTAGATTGAAGAACGTCCTTATCGCAGTTCTCGCATGCGTTCTGGAAATCTCTTCAGCTCTCGTCTCAAGTCCCATAAGGAAGTAATGGAACAGTCGAATAAAGTTGTTATTTATGTTTGTTTTTTGTTGGGGTTTTTTGCAAAAAGTAGTCTCGTCGCTTGATAAACTTATAATTGAGCCACTGTAGGAACATGGAATATTTAAACATTTTCTTTAATGACTTTATGGGCCGTCAAGAGCCAGTCCCTTAGGCAGTCTATGGAGGAGTGATCCAGCTCTCAGATTAAATCAAAAATATCTTAATTTGTGTTTCGAAGAATGAACGAAGTCTTACGGGGTTGGTACAGCATGGTAGCCTGGGTAATACCAGACTCTGCTACTTCACTTTGCTTCGTGAGACAGAGTCTGGAATAGCATAATAGAGAAGTGTTTTCTCTCTCGCAAGGGGGCGCTTCTCTGAAGTTTAAAATCATTGGTTTACCCGTAAGCCAATCAGATAAGTTTATTTAAGACGTATGTTAAGCGCCGACACGCATCGAGACATTATGCATCGAACTGAAATCTATGATCGAACTTCCACTGTAAACAGGGAGCGGCGCTTTTGTAAGGGCTGCAAAATGTGTGCCAACCGGGAATGAACAATTCACAAACTATGTTAATTATATGATTTACTGAGCTGCGGCCGTGCCGCAGCATCGGCGTGCCCTGCTCTCACGAGTCATGACTGATTTAGCTTCCGCAGCGCCGCGAGCCCGAGCCCCTGCTCTCACGAGTCATGAATAGGAAGTTCATTTTACTGATTCTCTGAGTCATTCGAGTCATTTCGTTTATTTAAGTGGCTTAATGTTATCATTTTAACAACCAAATTCCCCGATCACATCCACCTACGCAATGTTGATCATATTCTGAATTAAGAAATCATAATGCAGTAAAAAATTATTTACAGGGAACACAAATAATCACTTTACATTCCGAGTCTTACGTTCATTTGTCACGTGACATACGCAATGAACAAATTGTTCATGAATCACATATCTGGGACTAATGCAGCAGGATGAGAACGAAATATGGTGGAAATATGGCCGCCCTCTGTTCGTTATAATAATATGGTAATAAGAGCGCGCGCGCCAGGAGCGTTCACAGCCGAGGAGACTGACGTTCTTGTCATGGCAGTAACGACAGAGAAGTGACGTTGAATGGGGGTAAGTTGTGTCCTTATAGTTATGCATATAGTTGGCCAAACAGGTCTGATCCGTCATTACTACATAGCCTGAAAAAATTGGGTAGCCTAAATGTCTAAGCTTGAAGTGTTAATATTTTTCCTTGTTATAATGATTTGCAAAAACAAAAACAGCTGCATCTGTGTTAATGAGAGAATCAGTGTATGCGCGTTGTGCAAGCTACTTGGCCAAGCATGCTGATTGTTGTTGGTATACGTCTGCAAATAGAGGGGCAGCAAAATTGTTTTTAGCCTAGAGCGGCAGAAGTGCACGCGCCGGTCCTGGCTGTAAACACTTGATGATGCGAGCGAAATACCGGAGTGAACATGGCTGTAAACGACTTTTGCTTCAGTTTGAAAAACCCCGGAATGTTCTCCATAACAGAACGAATTGCATCCCGTGTCTTTTTCCCATTTCAGCGGTCGTTTCGGTTTTCGATTTCTCTAACCTACAAGGTAAGACTCGGCGCTTAGCGTCTACGTCACGGCTCTCAGCCCGCCCTCTGTTCGTTGATTGGCCGGCTGTTTTCAGTCCGGTGGAAAACTGAAAGATAGGCTGCTATCTCAGACTGACTACAGGAGCGAAATGAAATTAGCGGAAGTAGGAAGTCTGACGGAGTCAGGCTAACAGCATGGGGTGAGTAATTAATTACTTAATTTAGATTTTTGGATGAACTAACCCTTTAATGACAGGATAAATGGTCAGCGCGCCCAGTGCATGCATGGTCTAAAAGGGTTGTCTCTATATTCTCTTAATGAGTAATGGGTGTGTTTTGGGCGTAACGTGCAAAAAAACAAAAAAAAAACAAAAAAAACAATCAGAGTGTAATTTACAATTCCATTTATATGCCAGTTGTGCTCGCCAGTTGTGCCATGATGAATTACTAATTTACATGGCGGAATTTGAACATTACAAACACTCTCTTTCAATAATAAAAAAAAAAAATAAAAAAAATCTGTGCCATTGACTTTAGACCAGGTTTCAGTTGGTCAATGGCAGTCTATTTCAGTTGCCTCAAAATATCAATGTGCCAACAACGCGCCTGAACACACCTCGTTTTTAGACCAGCATGCCCATGGGCGCAGAAATGGATGCAAATACGTTAGATATTTAAACAACATGGCGCAGAACGTGAAAAATGTATAAGTGCGTCAGGCTGAAACTATATCAAAAAAAAAAAAAAACTAGGGTCAGTTGTATGGCCCTTAGTCTCGATTTGTCAGTCAATATTTTCAGGGGTTTGATATTCCCCATTAATTTTATCCATGTTAACATTATCCGAATAAGCAATGACTTATAAACCTTTTATATAGTGTTTTAATATATTCTGCTGTAGACTCAAAGCTCTTTGCAATCATGTCATGGGTCTCTCCTCAAACACGAGTGTGCAGCATATACTTGAATGATGCGCTCATTACACTCCATCTACAGGTTGAGAGGAGAGAAAGAGTTATGGAGCCAATTCAGGGGATAGGGGTTATAAGGAGGCCATGATTGATAAGGGCCAATGGAGGGAATTTGGCCAGGACATCAGGTTTACACCCCTACACTTTACGAGAAGTGGCTTGGGATTTTGAATGACCACATAGAGTCAGGATTTGGGTCATCATCCAAAGTAGTAAACATACCAGTAATACATTAGAATACGATTTTGTCGTTAATGAATAATTACACAGGAACAAATGAGTAGTTAAATTTTAACATTCCACTAAATGCTATTAACTAGCAAGAATCTCAGATTAATGAATTGTAAGTAGTGCTCAGTTGAATGATTTAGTTCACTATTAGCTAATTAATAACTGATACTTGTTCCATATACCACCTAGAAGACTAAGAACTACTATACACAGGTTCATGATTACTGAGAGTGTTGCACAATATATCATTTATTTAAAGTAAAGATTATAGTAAGATTCTAGTAATGACTCAAGTATTACGAAATCCTTCAGAATGAATGACTAATTATTTTGAACAGTATTCTAAAATGAAAACCATTACAACTCTCTAGTAATGACTTAAATCGTAAGTTGTTGAGGGTTTTGTAATGTTTTGGATAGTAATGACTTCAAGTCATTTGTGCTTCTACATTCTTCTTAAGTAATTACTGGCCATTTGGAACAGGCAAACAAGTGTACATTTAATGTGCAGTTCAATGTCACTACAAAGCTAAGAAGAGCCTGGATAATATTTAATGTAACTCCAATTGTGTTCTGGTAAAAGAAGAATGTTAATGGCTTGAGGGTGATTGAAATATGTAATGTTTTATTTATTTTTAGGAGAACTATTCATTTAAGACCAGATGCTTTAAAACACTAATTTATTAATTCAATATCAATATTTCATATTTACAAATCCACATATTTGTTTATTTGATGTGAAAGCATATAACTTAAAATCCTATTTTTTTTTAATGTAAGGGATCATGTACAGTCATCCAGTCATTTAACAGAAAATAAAACTCTATAGGGTGATATATTATTTGCAACATTGGAAATATATACATATGTAGCATTTCAAAATATTTCAGATATGATAACATGTTGCACTAAAAACAAGCGCAAAATGAATGTATCCGTTGTATGTATCTCTGTAAAAAATCTTGTTAATGGATTTTTTTTTTTTAATTCAAAGTAGCAGTTTAACTATTCACATCTCCCACTGTGAAGTCTGAAGTAGCTCAGCCCTGGAGCCTGCTGGTTGGTTTCCTGATGAAGAGCTTCAGGGTTAGTTATCCTGGCTTCCTTTGGCCCCTCACATACAGGGACTTTCTTGATCGTCGCGACACCACTGAAACAGTGTCAGCTATTATCGGCCTCAAAGACTCAGGGTTGCCATGGCACCTAATAGAAGAGAGGGCTGGCTTTGACATCAGGTCAGTTGTTGGTTCCCACAGACACAGGGAGCTGGAAGCTGATTTGACTACTCTGTCTGTTGTGATATTTCCTTTGTTTCCCCTTTTTGTGTTAATTACGAGATGACTCTTACAAAGAATATAAATCAAAGGATAAATAAATAATCTAACACTTTACAAAAATGATAAATTCATTAACATGCATGCAATCAGGTAACTAACAATTGCATTGTTTCATGTTAATTTATAAATATATTATCATCCAAAGCAAAGGTTTATCCAATGGGCCTGAGTTGCAGCTTCTTGTTCATTGTTAACTCCTCTCTGGTCATAATACATTATCCGAAGGTTAAACAGGTATTGATAAATGTAGAAATGTACATTAATCTAG
This sequence comes from Hybognathus amarus, assembly GCA_030378365.1. Lineage (NCBI taxonomy): Eukaryota > Metazoa > Chordata > Actinopteri > Cypriniformes > Leuciscidae > Hybognathus > Hybognathus amarus. The sequence continues at coordinate 94,878 of JAQIUQ010003339.1, forward strand.
ATCACTGTTCATGATACCCAACGCACTAACTAATGTTAATAAATATTGACTTTTTTTTGTAAAGTGTTAACAGAATTATGCTGAAATAAATTTGCATATAAATTCATCATCCATGCACATATCTGTGGCACTGCACAGTGTTTAAGTGTTTTTGTCTAGCATTCTCTTAGACTTGTTTACTCAATATGAACTGGCAGAAAATGTACCGAAAATGCCTTTGATTGTTGTCTTTTGTACTAAACAATACAGGTATAGTGTCAGTGATATTTTTAATCACAGCAATAGTAAAAGAAAATTTGAAAACATGAACTGTATAGCAATGTGTACAACAAAAAGACAGAAATATCTACAGCATCTTAAAATTGGATTATATATATATATATATATATATATATATATATATATATATATATATATATATATATTAGGGGTGTAACAATACCCTTATGTTACGATTCAATACATATCACGATACTGAACTCACAATATGATATTATTGCGATACTCAAAGGTTAACAAGAAATGTACTGTTGATTAAAATGCTAAATTTGATATTACATTGTAGATTTAAATGAATAGGCTTGGACTTGGTGCTTGTAATCCAAGGAAAATGGTGACACCAGAATAAAAATATTCATGATTCTGAAGTTGAAATTACTGAGTTATTGTAGATGAATATGCTTGCACGCTTTCACTTACTAGATATATTTTAAATAGATGATAAATGTGGTAACTCACACAAATACACATGCACACATTCCAAGTACAAATGCAACACTTTTTATTGATGTATTCACAGCCATAGCAGCATGTCTACAACATTATAACCATGACATTGTTCTCGCCTAAAATGTAAAGTGAAGCGACATGGTGAACTTTAAAAATCATAATTTTCACCCTCTGCTCAAAGAACATAAATTCAGCACATCGTCGCTGCCCGATGAAACTCACATATGTCCAAAACGGTTACTTTTTTCAGGAAGTGAAAAAAACACGTAATTTCAAAAGCAGCTGAACGTAGCGTTGTCATGCTTGGCACAACATCTTTAAATGTAACCATATTCTTGCCAGTGTCATGATATAATCCACATTTGACCCAAAATCGAGTTTAAATGGACATACGTGTAAATTGTATAGTAATGGTGGTTCGATACGCGTTCTTCCGATCATTAATTAGAATGACCAAATCACGTTTCATATTGACAGATGAATAGGCTACGTCAGTTTATTAAATGTCTCTTGCAAACTATGAAGAGACAATGAATCAATAGACTGGCATGGATGGCGATGCTAGACTGATACTTTATTTACACAATCCTACCGTCGGATATGAGCTGCATTTTATTACAGATGAGCTGCATTTTATTGATCATCAGCTAATTTCAAAATCAAAGACATACATCAATAAGAGAGAGTGACAACAAGGTAAGATCATTTCGTTTCTTTACTTGAAGATGATTGTGAAGATGATTAAGCGTCTGTGACTTACTTTCACTTTTATTTGCGATGTTTGCACGTTGGCTTACGATCATCTGCAGTGATGCGTGTCGCAGTCTGCGCCGTCATATCTGACTATAACGTGTCATATAGCCTATATAACACGCTCTCACTCGTTTATTTTTTAGCATTTTTGGGAGGAGTAAAATATACATATGTGGTTCAACAACCAGATTGCGTTTACACCTAGTAAAGATCAGAACACAATGCGAGCCAGACTACCTCTAGATGGTCAGGCAGATCCGATTACAACGTATTTATACCTTGCATTAACATGCCTTTTGTATTATCCGGATAACTTATCTGGATACAGATCACATTTTAATACCAGGTGTAGGGGTCTCAGAGACGAGACCGGCGAGAAACTTCACGAGACCGGCGAGATGCCTCCACAGGGCGGGGAGATACCATACTGTCTATGGGAGATACGCTGCGTGATACGTGGAAATCAGGAAATACGAGGAAATCAGATGACATGATTTCACAACTTTTCATTGGTCATTTAGATAATGTGAAGCATGCTGTTTACGGAAATGAACCTGGACATTCTATCCGTCAAAAAATCTAAAAATCGGCAAAATGGATATACACGGTTTTCATCGGACTGCAACGACATGCTGGAAGTTTATACACCAATTGCATTCATTCAGCTATTAACTGAGCATAACAGTCCCAATGTACAGTATAAGCAATGCACATCCATACATTCCCCAGACATAGTATTAATTTGGGTGACACGCTCATATCGGGCCAATGATGTGTCCTGATCCCATTCCATATATCTCTTCATTAATAATTTTCTAATTTGAATCTTCTTTTAATATCTTTCTCTATCCAATTTTCTTTTCTACAGACTGTATTGTCCATGGGGAGGGAAAGGCCCTGAGATTTAAAAATAAATAAATACACAAAATACAAATAAATAAAAAGAACGTAAAAACATCCTGCCAAATATTGATTGTCATAAAATAATTATTAGTTTTTTACATATCATGAACCAATTATGGAGATCATAATTACCAAGACGACACATAATTGCATATGATCAGTGTTTTATCCGACTTCCCTATACACACCCAACACTCACTAATCCCAGCACATAGTTTTTCTATCTCTGTATATCTGCAGATGCCTGTCCTCTCTGGCTGGGAATGTGGCCATCTGCCGTCGTGTTTCTGGCGGATGAGGATGCCTACAGCGCAGCCACAGCATCTGGTAAAAGTTCTGATCGTGTCAAAACCGTGTATTCGCTCTGGGGAGTAACAGATAGACTAGGGTATGGACAAGGACACTGGAGAATGGCGTTTTGTCCAGGAACATATACGATGTGCAGGGAAGTTTAAAGATTTTCACTATTGGAAGATAATCTTTTTTTCATTGACTTGCTCTCGTTCCGTTGCGTATTTGCTAATGCATCCCTTCACTCCCTCATTTAATCTTTCAGTCAAAAACTCCTGCACTTGCAAATTCATTCAATCACTGACCTGTGTAATTATATCTATATGAGCTAATGTCCTGCCTCACTAATTCACGGACATATGGCCATCTTTTGCACTGTCTGTTTTATTCTCTTATTCATTTACACCCAAAGTGTTGAAATGCCTCTCACATACTCACCCGTTCAGTACTGAGCAGGGCTTTTTATTCACATGACCACGTCAATCCATCAACCTGCCATTACTCACATTTATACACACTGTACCGTATGACGTAACATGGAAATGTAATACTGAACAAAGCATGTGCAAGCCTGTCCACTTGAACTTAGCCTTTCAGCTCTTCTCATCCCATGAACTCTCTCTTTCATCCAACAATACAATACTTCCTCACCCCACATTTGCATATAAACATTTTTTCTTAGCCTTACATAAATTGGCCAAGACACTTGCTTCAGCAGAAATTTTAAATATATGGGGCACATTACAGATTAGCACTAAAAGTCCTCATCAGCACTCCAGGGCTTGTAGGAGTGTGTATGTGTGTGTGTGAGGGATGGAGAGAAGAGGGAAAAACGAGGTTGCGAGTGCATGTGTGTAAGAACAAGGAAGGACGAAGGAGGAAGAATGAAAATGGTGATAGATTTTGGGTGGAGAGCAGAGCGTGGTTGGGCCTAATGAACAGGAATCTAATGGTGGAGAATGGTTTTCCATCAGTCATGGCTCTAAAGCCGGGCTCAGCATGTAATTAAATGGCACAAACATCCACACAGTGAAAAACCTGCATGGGCTTGAAGAACACACATACTCACATATACACACATATACAAAGTTCTTTTTCACAGTCTGGCTCAGATTTTTAAATGTCTGTAGTAGGGATGGGACGGTATGAAAATTTCATATCACGATTATAGTGTCCAAAATTATCACGATTATCAATATTATCACGGTTTTCTTAAAATTACATGGAAGTGTTCAAAAAGAACTGCTCACACATTTCAAATGAAAACATTTCAACATGTTTTATAAATGAAAATCAACAAACAACAAATAAACAAGCAGCTCTATGCAGTTTTTTAAGCAAGATTCTATTCTATAGCATTTCCTTCTTTATAATGCCCGTCGTCAATAGCAACGCATTATAACACACACGGCGCACATCAATATATCACAACAGACACGCGCTCGTTTCATTCAAATACAACTTGCCGGCCGTCTTGCGTCTCCAGTTTTTGATTGTATTGAAAATGAAATCAGAGTTCATTTATTGTTTACAGAGTTTGATAATATTGGTGTGATCATCTTGTCTGGACGATTGTTTTACTAAATGAATTTATAAACAGGTAAGATTTAAAACATTAGCTAAACTCATTATCAATTCAATATGTCCCCGTAATTATGTGGTAAAAATAAAATTGGTGTAATACGTGATGTATCTATACATTACTATCCCTTAAAACGTCACTCTTAAATAATAATCTTATTTGAAGATGTCCGTTCATCGGGTCAAAGACACAGTTTTGGTATTGAGGTCAAAGTTAACTTGCCTTGCGTTCGCTATAACAGCGGGTGATGGTTACACAAAGAAGACGACTTGGCAGATTTTAAATGTTTCTTTTGGACAGTGACTTTTTGTTCTGCAGACAGGGTGACTATCCTCGATCAAGTTTCCCTCAGGACTTTTGTAAAAACCTAACTATGACCACATCCCAGATTTGGTCCTCTTAAAAGGCTGAATCTCCCAAGCACGGTCACTGCCTTCCGCCATTCCTTCTCGAATAGTAAACATTGCGTGCAGCGCGCGGCTGTGTCAGACTGGCCGACAGGATTTTAGTGAGTTATTAAAATCGCGATAATCAAACACGGTTTTAATGATAATTATCCCATCCCTAGTCTGTAGTAATTTTAAATGTATAATTCAGTTTTTTTTCTTTTTCTTTTTTTCATATTTTAATGCATTGTTGTGTGAAATGTATGGTCATTGTGGTTGTGTTTTGAAGATTAAAGGAATTATCCATAAACTAAACAGAAATACCATGGCAGAAATTTTTTATTTCAAATAAATGCTAATGAGTTTCAAATTCATTTATATTAATATTAAATATATTATAAATGCATTAAAATAGAAGAGTTTTTTTAGTAACTTTTATTCATACTGTTGATGCTGTTTTATTTGATTAACTAAATGCAGCATTGGTGAAAAAAAAAGACGAGTTTTCATGTGTAGGTTTAGGGGTAGGGTTTGTGTAAGGAGACAGAATATACACATTATAAAACCATTAAACCCTGAATGTCCCCATAAAACACGAAAACCCAATATGTGTGTATATATAATGCATTCATTACGAAACATGGTATTTATTTATCGAACCCGATCACACCAAATGCGCTCTCTATAGCACGCATGTGTATTGTCGTGTAATATATACGCTGAAAGTGAGTTTTTACGTGCATATGATACGCATTGGTTGGTTAGGTTAAGTTTAGGTGTGGGGTGGGGTGCGTGTGTATTAGACGCTTGCTAGAATTAGTGGTGTGGGGTGCGTGTGTATTATACGCAAATGAACTGCGTAATCAATTTACTAACAAAAACTGCGTCTTCTATGCACGTAAAAACTCATGTTCGCGTATATATTACACGACAATACACATGTGTGTTATAGAGACGCATTTACATGAGAACAGGCTGTTATTTATATATGAGTTAAATCTTAACTATAAATCTAAAAATTTCTTTGATATATAAATCTAAAATCAATGTTATTGTCAGTCAGTTTAGTTTTGTACCCAACATATGTCAATTAAACTACAAATGCTTATTTTAGATTGTTCTCAGGGGTTAGTTATAGGTCTTTAACTAACTCCTGAGAACATTAACTCTAAACTATGGTGAAAATCACGTTTTTTATATTGTTTATATGCCTATGTGGTAGGGTGTAACGGTACACAAAAATCACAGTTCGGTACGTATCTTTGGTTTTAAAGTCGTGGTTCGGGTACGTTTCTATACAGCAAAAAGAAAAGAAATGTCAGAGAAATTTCCTATTTGTTTAAATATATATATATATATATATATATATATATATAGTATTTATTTTTTTTTTTTTTTTAATAAGTGTGAGTTTTCCTAGATCTTGAAACTTTCAGGTTTATAAATGGGGTCATCTTTGAAGGATGAACAAATAATGTTTTGGTCATCACATTAAAAAGAACATTTATATAATATCCCATTCACAAATATCGGAATTTTGAGGTTGGAAAAAGATGTGTTAAGTATTCTGAGCATTTACTATCCAGCCAAACGTTTTCCAGTTAGTGTGAGGCCTACGATATTAAAATCCATGGTGAACTTTGCTGGTCTGTGGCAACGTAAAGTATTAGCCATGATTCATTTTAATACAATGTTTCTTGTTTCCATGACAGTGCGTCTTATTCTAATAGCTATCTACAGTCAAGTAACAGAGAAATGTGAATGCATTCACTAGATTTTAGTCAATGTTATTAATCCAGTGGGCGAATTCAAATTGTTTCTTTAATCGCATCTTGCAGCGCAGTGTTAACAGTGTTGTCTGATCAATATCGGCTCACACTGTCTAGATGTTGCTGGTCTGAACCCAGAAACAATTCGTGAAAGCAAATAACAGAAGCGCAGTTTCGCTCTGCTTTCATTACGCTTGCCATTTTGATGTTGTAACGTTGTGTTGGCCGCACCAGCACGAATTTTCCCTTTGGCAGGAAAATCATCCAGTATTTGCGAATCTGATGCGCACCGAACCGGAAAGCTTTGAAAATTTTAGAACGGGTTCAATACGAAATACATGTACCGTGACACCCCCACCATGTGGTGTTTTTAATATTATTTAAAGGCACCTATCATGGAAAATTAACTTTTACATGGTGTTCCGTGACACAAATGTCAGTAGGGTTGTAAAATTTAAAGTTTGGTTTTAATAGGGGTTGGTTCTGACGGTAACGGGTAGAAACCAGACTTTAATCAGAATGAAATTTTGGTGCCTGATTTCGATGCCTGAGTCTGTGGCATGCGGTGGCACTAGGCGGACATATCAGCTCCGCTGCCTCTCCAGACGTGCGCGCACTATAAGGTTTACCAAGCACTGTTCTGACTTGTCTCGCACGCGCGCTGCTCCGCACCAGATCCGGGAAGACTTTAACTAATCTGCGATGATTGGGAGCCGTTATCACATGCGGGAGATGATCGAACGTTCAGCTTGATACGCTCTATACGGCCAGCATTCTTAAACACACGTGAATGTACATGTGAAATGTTCGGCGCATTCCACGTGTAAAATTACCGCGTCAGAATAACGATTGTCTATGGATATAGAATTCACAATTTTTGCTTCTGACGCTTATTGCGCTATATCACATATTAGCGCGCCATCATCTGTCTTTCTCCTAGTTCTTGTCGAAACACGCTGAACACATTTGTAGTTAACTTCGTTCCCTATCCAGTACAGTGGTCAAAGAGATCTTTCTTTTATATGTTATTAAAGCTGTCGCATAAAACGCAGTGGAAATTGAAACATCAAACTTGTCAAAGAAGTGAAATGAGTAAGTTAACAAAACATGACTAGTTAGCAAAACATGAACCTGTAGCCATGTCCAAAATCAGCATTACCTGAGAGTAATCATATTAATATCTAGTAATAATTACATTGTTCTATATAATATTGTTTATTCTATTATGTAACATGTAACTTTTATTTATATTGGGTTCTATTTATTATTACCATATGTTACTGCTGTATTTATATTGAAGTTAAATATTGGGTGTCCAGTGCTGGGGCCTGGAAAAGCATATTATTTTTTTTGACAAAATGTGTGCGGTTTCGTCTTCTTAAGTACCGTTTCAAAGACCGTCAGCACCGGAACCGCCGAAAAAATATACTTCGAGAGGTACTGGTATCGAATAAACTAATCAGACCTAAAACCTAGTTGGCAGTGTGTAAGAAGCCACTGAGTAATGATACAAAAAATCCACCAGTGTTTTTTTTTTTTTTCACAATCGAAATCATATGCACTGTCTCAACGAGCTGTTCAGATTCAGCACTTCTGCTACGGCCGTGATTGAGCAAGGGAGCTTTTGATTGGCAGTGTGGTGTGTGGCTCCGTCTGATTGTGAGGGCAGCCACAGTAGTGTCTCGTGGAAACGTGAATGTCATGTCGTGGGTTAAATCCTGTTGTTGTAGCTAACGAAGAGCTAAACCTCAACTGTGGTATTGCGTTGACTGTTTCTTGTTACATCCATTCACCTGCCAGTGACAGTAAGTGTATTTTATGATTTTTTTAACAAATAGTCTTTTCAGGTCAATAGTCAGCCAATTCAAACAACAAATGCATCTAAAGTTGTTTATGTAATCGTAATAGGATGTCTGTGTATATAATTTAAACCTTGTTTGTATAGTGTGTAACCACACGTTTATATATAGACACTGTATAAAAACTGCATGTTCTTGTTCTGTAAGTTAGCCATCTTCTCACATTTGCCACAGAAGCATCTGTATGACAAGTAAACATGACGCAACAGGTCCCTCGTATAAATGTAATTTGCTTGTATGTAGCAAACTTTATCACAGAATGTGTATGTAGTTTCGAAAAATTGCGCCTGCGTTAGTGTTTGTGTGTGTCTTTTTGTGTGTGTTGCACATCCATCATTTCAAATGGGACGCGATTACAACTCTATAAGTACATAAATGTATCAAATAACCATACCGAGACGTACTGGTCCATTCTCATTTGTGTTTACTCTGCCGGAGTCTCTTCGTACTATTTATATATTCCGATTCAAACATACGCTGAAGGACATTCAAAACAGCGCGTCTCTTCACTCTCCCCTTCTGCTTAGACTGACTGCCATAGGTATCAAGTTATGCCCTCATCCAAAGGCAGGGCGGGGATATGCAGCTCATTTGCATTTAAGGTGGTATACACCAAAAACAGCTCATTTTTAAACAAGGCCAAAAATGACATTTTCAAATGGTTATAATAAATTAACTGTGGGGTATTTTGAGCTGAAACTTCACAAATACATTCTGGGGACACCCAATACCAATATTACATCTTGTAAAAAGGGGCATAATAGGTGCCCTTTCAGACAAAGAATTTGCTAATTATCTGTTTGCAATGCTTTTAAAGTCGCTATTACTAGCCTCTCCAAAAAAATAAATAAATACCTACCTTACCTTTAACTATGCTGCAAAGCAGGGGTGTCTTTCTGCTTTTTTTTGCTCTCTCTGATTATTCTGTTCATTTGAAAAATTGGATAGATTTACCAATATAGCGAGTAAATTATGTATGTGAGGTATATTACAATATTATAAATGCTATGCCTTTCTCCAATGACGTTCTAAGTTGTAAACTATTATTTTTTTTTTTTTTAAATGCAAACAGGAACATGGTTTGTGTTACATTAGCAACACATTATTAGTTGTTTGATAGCATAGTCAAGCAAAATGTTAATCATATCAATTACCGTTTTATGTCAGACATTGTAAAGAGCAATACCTACAATGAGTCTATCATTCTGATGCATCGAATTGTGGACGAACATAATTGGCTCTTCCGAATCAGTTTCTGGTTCAATCATGGTTCAAACAAATATGGCTGAATTAATTCTACTTGCAGATGCTTGCATTTTGCAGTTCTTGCAGATACAGTAAAGTTGTTCAGGAGTACCTGTGAGCTGGTGTGATTGAGTGGAGGTAGGGAGTAATTTGCATATTTCACGGATTCGTGTACTAATTGAAGCAAGGGTGTGAAGTTACATTTGCAGATATTTTAAGGCATGGGAGGAATAAATTTACGCAGGGGAAAAAGTTTAAATATGTAATTTTAGTGATCAAATATGAGTCTTAAGCAATAAAATATTGACTACAGGGGACCCTTCATGTGTCATGTAAAAAAAAGTTTCTCTGTAATTACTGTATGAAAGATAGCAGATGCATTAACACTTAATGTAGTTAAAGGTTTATCTCTCACCAACCCATAGATATAACAGTACGATTCATGGGCAAAGGCAATTAAAACTCTCCAGTTTTGCCTACATTTAGCACCAAAAATGGTGATTCATCCGCATCAGGTAATGAAATCCATCTTAAATTAGATAGTCTGTGCTGACTCTTTGATTCTCTAGCAGGTATAAGCAAGGCCACATCAGCTGGTGAATTTAATTGTTCCGAGTCTCATTGCAGCTCTGCTATGTTTAGCACTGGGGATGTGCAGCTTCACTGAAGAACCAGCAAAAGAATCCAGAGTACTCACTTCAATGTACCCTTGAGATCCCATTTGTCATGAGGAAGATCAACTCTCATCTGACTTCAATTTACAAAATTATACATATGTAAAGTTTTCACACACCAAGTTTCATTTACTATAAAGTATTTCAACGGTCATCTTCATTTCCCTCAGTAGGTGACGTGTGTACAAGGTCAGAGATCATTCAGAACTGTTCTTACAAAAGTTTTTCAGCTATAAACAACCTATTAGTTCACATTTTCAAAATAAATAAATAAAATAAAAATAAGAGAATGTTTATGCTATCTCAGGAGGGAAAACTGTGTCTGAAAGCATTGAAAAATGCTTTCACAAAAATATAAACCTCAGGTTCTGGACTGAATCATGTGTACCCCTGAGAGAATCTCAAACTGCCCACACATCTGAAAAGTTTTTCATAATTTGGTTATGATTTTAACTGAATGCTGTGATTTTAACTGCACAGGCCTGAGGACATTTGGGATTTGCAGGAAAGCACCGATCACGAAACCATTCTTGGGCGAAAGTGCTAATGCCTGACTTTAGCACAGATAATAGGATTACATGAAGATCTCAAAAAAAAAAAAAACACTAGCTGTGGTTTCAAAGTCCTGACAAGCTCCATTTCCTTTAAAATGTTCTTGTCCTCACTCTGAAATTACTCTCTGCCTTCATAATCTCCTTCCTCACCTCACAGAGCTTCACATTGAAAGATCAAATAAATAAATAGTTAACATTATACTATGATTTACTGGATCTATGTCACCAACGTGATCTTACGGGGATACGTATGTATTTGTACGGAAAGTGTAGTTCTATCATACTACATTTAATTACGTTTTATACGCGCACGAAACGTATAATATTGACGTATTTACAGTACTAAAATGTAAAATACTTATGTATTGACAGAAAACATAATTTATTTATGTATGAACAAATCTACCGACGTATACATTTTACGTTTCAAATTCAAAATTCGCGCCTCTTGAGAAGTGTTGCGTCATGTTTACGGCAGTGATATCAAACATTCATTTGCTGTGTCCGAAATCTCCATCAAAAGCACTACTCCCTACCCCCTATGTTGGGGGTAGAGAGCAGAGCACTATATATTGAGCTCACCAGCATAATAGAAGCCACTTTCGGACACTACTCGAATCGTCTCTCGGCGCCGTTGATTACATCATCTGTCAGCTGGTGCCGAAGCCAGCTCTGGGCTAAATAGATTTTTAAAGATAAATACATTACATTCTATTGAGCTTATTTCTCCAAAATTTAAAAACTAAAAGTGATTGCTGGCCGTTTCTGTTATAATGCGCTACTCCACACATGATTGTTACTTATTTTTACGATCAGCGCAATGCATGATGGCATGTAGGGCTTAGGTTAGTGACCATCGGTTGTACACTACTTTTCAAAATGCATTCTGGGACACATAGAGTGGACTATATAGGGAATAATAATCATCACTATACATTCGGACAGCACTACAAATGGCGAAGTTCACTATGTAGTCCACTATTTAGTGAGTAATGGGACAGATTTCTGACACAGCAATTGACTTTCCCTGCTTCGTCCAGATCTACGACATGGAGGGTGTGTCGGTGGTAACGGTTAGTTCATTTAAAGTGGTGCCAAACGAAGCCGGATAAACATTTTCATTGATTATTAATTTAAATTCTGCTCTGTACTTCATACAAAACTATTACAATACTGAGAGAGACAGTGACTGAACGCATTCATCATGTGAACGGCTTTTGGTATCGGTTTTGACATTTCTGCAATAAATACATTATTGTGATTATATTTGTCTGTTATGTTTTTCTTCATAATTGTAATCTATCGTAGTTTTAAGGAATTGTTATGGGTAGGTTTAGTGGTAGGATTGGTGGCTTAAAATATATTGTAATGCTATTGTTAATAAAACTGCCATTTCCCAACACATCTGTCCATTACGTTTTATATATTTTATATTCTGTATAAAATTGGTATGTTTAGGTTTGGGATTAGGGTTACGGGTACTTACATTTACATATAAAATGGTAAAAAGGGAAATTATACAGATATCTTTATGATATAGAATTTTCGTAAATAGTTAACATTTTGTAGCTGTAAAAAACATAATAATGTTACGGCTTAAATGTAGCAGATACGTTCATATTATACGTTTCAGCATTTATCCAAACGTACCTGAATATTCACGAAATATTACCAAAGACCAAATACCTACGATTAACAATGAGACAAGGCTGATGTTACATAACCATTAATCTACCTTATTCTTTTAGAAATCAAATCTGGGTTTGACTTCAATCCTATTGCAAACTAAAAAACTAAATTGTAATGCATTTTTGTAAATAATTATGTACATATTTTTATTAAACCCAATTAGTTGAACTTAAGAGTGTTTTGACTCACTTAAGTAGGACTTATGTACTCATTTATATGTAATTCAGATACTATGATTATAGTGTACTGCTGAATGTTCTGACAAGCATTTATGGTAAAGTGAAATGTATTAAATCATTGAAATGTGCATGTCATGTATTCACATCTGCAATGGAAATACTTACAAATGACTATATTTAAAAACATATGTGATGCGATCTGGGTAAAACCCGTACAATGTTGCCTGGAACGCTTTCAGTAAAGCTCTAGAAATAGACTGAATGTCAGTTTTTTGTCAAAATTTGTTTTTTATTAAATTATTATTCTATAACATCTTGTTTTTCATTCTCTGAATATAACTTGGGAAAATTCACTAGTTTACTGCAGAAAAATAGCGATTTATAATGACCAGCTGAAAGACTGACGTTTCACTTTAATAACATGCACGCAGGCGGAGCGGAGGGGGAAACACAAATCTCCCGTTTAGCTCTCCTTCTCTTAACACTACAAAGACAGTTCACCTATCAAAATAAACCACATAACAGAATAAAGTCCAGTCCTGGGTGAACTACGACGGCACGCAAGTTATGTATTTATTTATTTTATCCAGCGTTATCGTGTGGTATGATGCGGAGCACAGAGAGAACAACAGAGTTTGAAGTTGCTCGTCTAAAAGACCTTGCTCGCCTCTCAATCGTCCAATTTCAAAACGGTTTTCACAGGATGAATTTTGAGTTTGTAAGCTTTAGAATGATACCTAATCGATGATGATTACTAAAATATGTGATATGTAAAAAAGGCAATAAAAGGGGAGCGCCAAGTCGTAGACGCAGCAGGATGCGACAGTTACTCTAAACCTGTTTTTCTCAAAATTCTGTTTCTGAAATATAGCGATCAGCTGACTTAAGATAACCACTTTTGTTACAGACAACCAATAAAAATAAATAAAAACAGATTTGGAAAGGGCTTGAACCCCAGCTTTAATATGGTATCATGTAATATGTCAACCTGTAATATGTCAAATTTCACCATGTGGTGGGTTTTTCCAGATCATCACACATATACATGAAAATGTTGTCTCTTCAAGTACACCTTTTATGGTAACTAAAAGGTAACTAAAAGTTAAGTGCCAATGCTGAGTAATCAGACTTTGTAGGATAACATGGCATCACAACCTGAACTGGACAGATCCAAAATGTGTTTTTCACTATTGCTAATCCAGGATTCTAAATCCTGATGCCTTTTCAGTAATCAGAGGTCTATTGCTATCAGTGCTAGCTGTGAAGACATCAGAGGTTTGGCTTTTGTTAATTATATGAAATGTGAAGTCGTGAGATGATTGTAAGGTGATGTATGTCTTCTCTCAGTGGATGTTGTTGGAGATTTTCTTTCTTATTTCTAATATTTATTGGTTATAAAGGTAACTAACCAAGTTACCTTTTATGTCATTACTTATAGTGTCTGGTTATGTGTTGCAAGTACAGAAACAGTTGTAGTTTAGTTATTGTTTAAGGTTTGTTCTAAAGTTTCCTATGATTGAAGCTCCTGGGTAAATAATTTGGTAATATTTACTATCTATCATATTTACGAACGATTCTCTTATTCACTAGAGCATACACTAGCATGACAGTCACAGTCTAAATGCACACAAACAGTGAAGTTCACACGCAGATGCACACATACATGCAAACTTTTCATGCGTTTCTGTCGTGTCTCTTCTGTTCATGCCAAAGCTCATCCATCCGCTCATATCTACTTGCTGAAGCAGAATGTGCCCAAATCCACCCATTTAACCCATTTAAAACACATGGATAGACATTACTTCTGCCCAGCAGACTGGTGGCGAGTGAACAAAGAGAGAGTGACTGAATGGAGACACAACAAATGGCAAAATCAAGACCAAAAATAAGTAGAAAAAAAGAGAGAGAGAATTAATAGATTGGCACAGAGAACAACAGACTAGATCTAGACTAAACTGCATATGGCTGCTTCATTTTAATTGGCCCTGGTATCATCAGTCCCCTAGTAACAAGTCCATATAATATAACCTTTCAGTGTCCACAAACACATAAAGAACATTTCTGACCAAAGTCTGAGAAGCACTATTAAAATAAAATGATTATAACAATAAAACAAAAAAATGTTCCTAACCTTAACCACATCACACATTGAGGGAAGCAAATGTGTTCTGAGTAACACTTTATTTTTACAGTGTTCAGCGTTCACGAGTCCGCAGTGATGCTGGTGACGTAACAACAGAACCAGAAGAGAATACAATGCTGAATAAATTCATAGTTTTTTTGTTTTGTTTTTTGGACCAAAATGTATTCTAAATCTAAAATATCTTAAAGGGGTCATGAACTGGCTTTTTACATTTTATTATATTGTTGTCTGAGGTCAACTTATGACGTTCGCTTGGTTTTTGAAAAACGCTGGGTTTTTATGGGCGTCTCGCACTGAACACTTGGAAGTAAACGCCCACTGCTGTGAGTGGAAACAGTTTTGCATATTATAATGAGTTTCAACTCACCCATTGATGCACTTGGGGAAATTGTTTTCCGAAAACATCCAATATTGTAAAATGGCAACTGGAATGATTTCGCCCATACATGTTCGACCCAGAGTCGTGTGTCTGCACCATTCCTGTCAGATCCAATATAGACGGCACAGCACCGTTCTTTACTCTTAATCGTGTCTGCAAATCCAGTCTTGTTTACAAAACAATCCTCAGTGAAATGAAGTGAACAGACGGACAAAGTTTTACCTCATCAGCTGGAACATCATTAAAAATAAAGTTTATCATGCAGTCCTATTGGAATCCAGAGGAAAGCTTATGCAGCGACTGTCTTCTTCCACAACCAGGCACTGCACAATATTTTGTATTGCTCGGTAACTTGATTCCGGATTTGTCTGTCATCACGAGGTAGGCATTTATGTTATTTAACTATGCGTGTAATGCGCAAAGCGGTGGGCGGGGGCTACACCGGCCGTGTTGAAGTGAGGCGTTGTATCATCTTCTGCGGGTGTGGTGTTTTATCCTCTTTGATCATAGTTCCCCACTTTGAAAAACGAGTCGTTTACTGGGGCTGGTGTACATAAAAGCTTTTATTGGACTAACAAGGACGTTTTCAGTTCTGAAACTTACAGGATATTCTTATAATATGAACTGACCTCTTAGATGTCAAAAGCTCAAGGAAATTTTGATTTCTCAGTTCATCACCCCTTTAAACAGTGTTCCGAATATAACAGCGCAGTCTCATCCCAATTCGTCATATAACTGACGTTTTGGGACGTCTTTCGACCATTCGTCAACATACGACTATTTCAGGGCCCCCTTAAACGTCGGTAGATGACGTTATGGGATGCTAACTCTACCCCATACCTAAACCTAACCCTAAACTCAACTCGTCACCTGAACTGACGTTAAAGGTAAAGCGTCAGTTGTATGATCGACCCGGGATCGTCATCTACCGACGTTTAAGGGGGCCCTAAATAGTCGTATGTCGATTGGTCGAAGACGTCCCAAAACGTCAGTTATATGACGAATTGGATGAGAACTGTGTTGAATATAAACGGAGGTCTTACAGGCTTGGAACGACATCCAAGCGTGAGTCATTAATAATCATTTTCATATTTGGGTGAACTAACCCTTAACACTACAAAGACAGTTCACATATCAGAATAAACCACATGACATCTAGAATACAGATATATCAATGTGCATTTCCTGCCAGTCCTTTGTGAAACTGCAAAGGCACTCAAGGTTTTTTTTAGCTAACGTTATGGTGAGATGTGGAGCGCACACATTTTGAATTTGTAAGCTTTCGAATGATACCTATGATGATATCATTAGAACATGCTAATCATCATCTATGCTGATTATAAAAATATGCGATATGAAAAAAAGGCAATGAAAAAAGAACGCTAATCAGATCAACCAACTTTACCGTGACTTTTCTTACCGACAAACGATGAAAGAAATAAAAACATATTTGGAAAGGGCTTGAAATCTGCTTTAATATGGTATCAAAACCTGTAATTGGTAAAATTTCACCATGTGATGGGTTTTCCCAGATCACATCACATATGGATATTTTTCTTACACAAACAAATTCAGAAGACCTTTATTAACCCTCCAAAGTCATTTTAAGCACATGGATGCACTTGATGGACCCAAAAAATGACGGAAAAAATACCCATTGTCTCCCATTATAAAGCTTAAAATAGCCAGGACATTTTTTAAATATAACTTGGATTATATTCGTCTGAAATAAGATCCTAGTACACCCAGGATGGCTTTAGGGTGAGTAAATCATGGGCTAATTTTATTTTTTGGGTGAACTATAAGTACAGTGTAACAAATACATATTATAATAAAGTGTAACCATGTTTTGCAATATAACAGTAAGCACATTCAAAACATTAAAGACCATATTGTAGAATTCAACAATGCATGAATTTCAGAAGTTTGTGTAAAACCTGATTATTATGTTCTCCAGTATTATTTAAGAGGATCCAGAGCAGATTGAGACTTCATTTTGCTTTTTTCGTCTATACAAAAAGCCACATTATCAATTTCATAAAAAAAAAAAAATTATATTTGTATTTTTAAAGATTTTTTTTTTTTCAAATACCTAATGTGATTTCATTGCCATATACAGTAGATAGACAAATATAAGCAAATAGATAATGATAAACAAATAGCACATTGGACATAATAAATTGAATGTGATCAGAGATAGAGATAAGCCAATGATATCTCTATTCTATTTTCTTACAGGCACTTTAATTGCTTTTGCACTGCACAGATGGTAACATTTAATTCTTCCTGTATACAGTACAGCTGACGCATCTCTGCAAGGCTTATCAGCATCTTGGATGCCCACATGCCAAGCCATCTCTAATCAAATGCATGCAGAAAATAATTATCAAGGTAGAGACTATCAGTTTTGTTCCTAATAATTAGGCAGGGTTCAGAAAAGGTTATGACTCATTGATGATTGCCGTTTCCTGTCCTCTCGTGTACAAAAAGGATAAGGCGGAGATAAAGAGAGATAAAGAGAGAATGCTTTATTTATAGAATTCTCTTGAGGCTTCATGTATATAAATTGCCCAGATTTTATGTGACATGGGACTGTATTATTAGCTATTATTAGTCAGCCCACACATCATTTATGAATAATAAGTGTGTGCGCCCTTAGCATAGACGCAGATCAGTGTTTGTAAAAGAGATACATTGTGATTGAATTTTGCACATCATAACTTTATGTTATGACCCTTATACTGTCGAGTGCCAACAAAAACACACACATTTGAAAGTAGCAGTAACCCATGCACTCATGGGTCATAAGTTTACGCAACCACTCAAATACTGCTGAGTGCATGGTCATATCATATTGGAGATGCATGAATCTATATTTTGGGTTGGACATGTGATGGATGTTACAATATCAGTGAAGTATGTGCATTTCATTCAATGTTTTGATATAAATGTTTTGAGTGTGTTAAATGTAGTTACTCTCCTGTAGCATAAAAAAATAACAGGTATATCAAAGAAGTGTCAGTAGAAGTTGTCACAGAAGTTGTCTTGTGTGTTGGGAAACACTAAGGCCATGTCCACACTAATACGTTTTCGTTTGAAAACGTATATTTTCTCTCTCCGTTTTGGCCTTCCGTCCACACTGAGACGGCGTCTTTACGTCAACGAAAACGTATCTTTTGGAAAACGCTCTCCAAAGTGGATAAATTTGAAAACGCCGTTTTTGCATTGTAGTGTGGACAGTGAAACCGGAGGTATTTCAAAACGATGATGTCAGTTTAGTCATGTGATCCATGCAGTACCAATAGATATTCATGTTTATCGGTATTGTGCCTGTTATGTTATTAATTTTACACTGTTGCTAAAATATGTTACTTTCTATGTTCTTAATATGTGCTATTCTTCATAGCACAGTACTGCAAAGATGACAGATAATGTAGGCTACTCACATTTGCTGTCCTGCGGCAAAACAGGAGAGCAGTCGCATTTTAGACCAAACTGGTGACTGAATGTGACCTGGACGCATCAGTGATGGTGAGATATTTTGCTAAATAAAATTATCCTGTTATTGTGCGATAACATTATTATTTATTTTCCCATCTGTATCATCTCAGTGAGCTTTTGAGAAGTTTCACGCATGCGCAGTAAAGTGAATTTAGAAGTTTCTCATCCACACTGAAACGTTGGAAAACGCCTAAAAACGCTAGTGTGGACGGAGAGCGTTTTTAACGAAAACCCCGTTTTCAAATGTATCCGGATTAATGTGGACGTAGCCTAAATGATGTGACATCCATTTAGGCACGTGCTAAAATTTATATGGGACGTTCTGGAAAGGACCTTGTTTAATTTAAATTCGGGTTTATTTGCCATTTTACAAGCACTACAAATTAAATTAACAAGGTCACAAAACTAAAGTTTAAACACACTTTCAGGCTGAGTTTACCTTAAAGGCCTCATGTTTTATGTGTCTGTGGAATTTTTGCATAGAGAAATGCTGATCAGTTGCCATATTAACTTTAATCAGGTCACATTGTAATAGAATGCCGCACTCTCCACTGCAGGAAACAGGCTTAATTAAGTTGAATCTGTTTTTCATGACGTTCCCCATAAGTGAATTAGCCTGTGTGTAGACAGTCGTCAGGCCACATTCGTTAAGGTTACTTTATTTGTATCTGCTTATGTCTAGTACACTTGTTTTTTTTTGTTTAGTTTTCTAAGGGTGTTATTCTGATCCAAAACATTTAGAGTCTTTCTGTCCCTTTTTCTGTTTATGTATTTGTCACAGTAATGTATTGTATATTGTGACCTGGATTTGCACACAATTTGTTGTTTTTGGATTTATTTTATGGTTTCACACCAAAAAAAGTACCACAGTGATACCATGACATTCTTATTTTGGAGCACCGTGTACATTGATTGGTACATGGTTCACTCAGAAAAATATCTAATATAAAATATTATGTCTATGTACAGTATCTATCATTGCATTAAGTTAACACCACTAGTTTCTGATCCTGTGCAAAAGAGAAAGAGAGGATGGGGAGAACAATCCAGTGTGTGTTGCTATACTAAATAAATAAATAAATATTTAAATAAATAAATCCAAAATAACAGATGCGAATGGAAAGTCCCCAACAAGATGGAATTTACAAAGTTTTATAGTCTGTGTGTTTGTTTGTGTGTGTGTGAGAGAGATTGGAAATTCATCCGCACACATATACAGTATGTGACTTTTTTGCCAAAAGAAAAGACACATTCTCTATAAATCATCCCAAGAATGAAACAAAGCAGTACTGTATGACACAACATAATCATCTCTCTCTCTCTCTCTCCTCTCTCTCTCTCTCTCTCTCTCTCTCAGTTTGAGTGTAGCACAGAAGGCAGAGTGACATGTACAAAGGAGAGGCATTTTATACGCTTCCCCCCTCACTCTCATCTTTTGAGAAGATAGCCCTATTCTCTTTTCCTTCAAAAGCATTCATCTCTTTCTGGTCAGGACAGTGCATCTGTCATATGAGCCCTTGGGTTTAAAGTATGCGTGAGGGGTCAAAGATCTAAACTCCCACAAATCTCTGAATGCCAGGCTGAAAGAGGCCAGGGATGAGATTGTCTTTTTGGTTTCTTCACTCTTTTCTTCCCTGTACATCATGGCTGGTCTTTCCTGGACAATGTATCTTAAATCACATTATTTCTTCTCACAATTTGTCTGTGGTGACAAGGAATCCATCTATACAAGATATGGGTCATTCTATAAAACAGATGCTCTATCCAGTTATTTTTCAAGTACTTTTTTGTAATATTTTTTTTTCCCAGACAAATGATTTGTTAATTTACATGAATGCGTAATACATGTTACGATGTTAAGATGTACTGTAATTATGCCTTCAGCAAGGTAAGGTGTTGATGGTGAGAGGGTTGACACTTTAATTTGACTTTACAAGCTTTCTGCTCAAGGTCGAGAAACTACAAAGTGATTCTTAGAAGGGATTTTGATATTGAATGTTCATATTTCCACTTTACACTGATACGTTTTATTAACAAAATCTTGGTAACAGGGTTTCCATTTTAAGACCATCCCTTAATGACAAATGCATAAATACATAACATAAGATTATAAAGATTATAAAAAACATGTGTTTTCTTTACTTTGTTTTTATGACTTAAAAAAAGAAAAAAAAAGAAAAGGTCATAATTTATATTGTTCACTCTTTAATTACTTGAATTACTTTAAAATTAGTAAATACTGTATGTTAAAAAGATTTATACAAATTTTAGTATTTCTATGATACATTAAACTAAACCAAAAATATGTGCCAGAAAGAGTATATAATAAAGGCAACATGCATTCAACTCTGCATTTCCACCAATACATTAAGCTTATAATAGAAGTTATGCTATACTCAAATTAGAAACATTTCTGTAAATAATGTCTTTCCATATAAATTTCTTTTCACTCTATCCCTTTCACTCTCTCAATCTCCCCATACTGATGTCTTTCTAGTCATAAAGAACCTCTCGAAAACTCAATCACTTTTGAGTACTCAACTCAAACACAAAACACTGGTCCATTAAGACACATTTGGAGATTAATCTTCTAAAGAAGGAACATAAGACAGCTTGCATGAGCTTTTTGTCTTTGGATCATGTGTAAATCCATTTTGTAAAGACATGAGCCCCCCAAAAAATCCTTCACTGCTCAGCGGGAGGAAGCCCGACCAGGCAACCCAGATTATCCAGAAGTCTTAAAGAGATTAAGCAAACAATCTAATTGCCTGTCTCACAATTAACTAACATATGCTGGACTCTGATCTGATAGCTTAAGAGTGTCATTTTGTTAGGCACACATTTACACATGCTCATGGAATCACACGCACAGCCCATCAGCCCAACTGTCCAAGTTCAATTATTGTGTGCTGTAGGCAGCCTGAGAGAGTCAGAGGAGAGGACAACAAAGGTTACTATTGGCAGCCTGTTCTAGGCCAATGCGTCTTCCCTATAGTGCACATACTAGTGTGACATTTATCTGCTCATCAATAGTGGAGAGCTGAAAACAACTGGTGTGCCCCTTTGTTCTTCCCTTAGGACATCATTTTTAGGATGCTAACCATAGGCTATACATGCATCAGGTCTTTTGGGAAAGAGCAAGGAAAAAGATGTATGACTCATATGTGGGACCACTGAAGAAGTTTATTAACATTCTGCAGAAAAAAAGGGCATTGACCCTGTTTTGTGTAAGTATGAAAGACATTTGTGAGCATGTTTTAAGTGGGATAATATGCAACCTTTTTAAGCAGCAATTGAGAGTTTTCTTAAAAGTCTAATTGGAAGATCACACAGATTTGTATCTCCTTTTATCTGTTTGTTTTTATCTGTATCAGTTACAAAGCAATGGAAGAGGATAGCCTCTAACTTGCTTCTCTTTGTACCAAAGCGTAAACGCCGGACTATAAATCATTCTATCTCAAGGCTTATTCATGAAAGAGATTTCCTGATAAAAACAGGAAACTCATAATTATGCTGTATGCAAGTTTGATATCAAAGAAATATCAACACTGTAACAAATTATATGACCGGCAATATATGACAACATATGTTTTTACATTTAACTCATCAACATAAGTTTTTCTTTCATCAACTTTTAAAAGTTGTAATCAAGTCATACAAGATTTAACACATTTTTAAGTGAGTTTACTGTAATTTAACATGAAATGAATTAAACATTCATATTGATTGTACTTAAAATATTATGTTGTATAGGCTCTATAAAATGAAAATGTTCTGTAGTAAAAAAAATGTAATTTAAGGGGGCTCTAGCAGAAGTGATGGTGTCTACCACTGCCTAGGGTAAGTTACCTAGAACCTCCCATTGAGTGCCCCATCTCTGAGAAAGAAGGTCCTTCCTCAGAGGAATGGGCCAAGGAGGGGCTGTCACGAGGAGCATAAGTTCTGGGAACCAGGTCCGGTTGGGCCAATGCAGTCCAACTAAAAAGATCTGTTCCTCATCCTCCCTGACTTTGCACAGTGTCTGTGCAAGAAGGTGCACAGGGGGAAATGCATACTTGTGTAAGCTCCCGGGGCCTACTGTGCTGAGGGTCCCCCTCGGTCAGGGAATAAAACAACAGACAACGAGTTGAGTCCGGAGAAGCAAACAGATCTATCTGAGCGGCTCTGAAGAAGTCGCATATCACCTGGACTACCTGGGGATGGGGATGCCACTGTACCGGAAGCGTAGGCTGCCATGAGAGCTCGGCGGCGGCATGACTGAGAACGCCAGACCACCATAACTGTTGATGTAGGCAATGGTCGCAGTGCTGTCCTTGTGGATCAGTATGTGCTTGCCATGTAGTGGCCCCCTTGAGGCGGCCCAGTGCAAGGCGTATTGTGAGCAACTTGAGTCAATTGATATGCCAATCCAGTTGAGGCTCCATCCACAGACCTGAAACTGCATGCCCATTGTCAGCCAGTCATCAAGATAGTTGAGAATACGAACGCCATGTTCTCGGAGTGTGACAATGGCTGGCTCTGTGACTTTGGTGAAGACTTGGGGCAACAGTGACAGCCCGAATGGTAGGACTTTGAACTGATATGCCAGTTCCTCAAATGCAATCCGTAGAAACGGTCTGCGTCAAGGACGAATCGAGAAATGAAATTATGCGTCTTTCAGGTTGATCGCTGCAACCCAATCTCATGCATTCGAAAATGCGTTTCTACATTAATATCTTGATCAAGATTTGCAGGTCCAAGATTGGCCAAACCCCACCGCCTATCTTAGGTACAATGAAGTAGGGGCTGTAGAACCCTGTCTTCATATCGGCTGAAGGGACCGGCTTAATCGCGTCCTTCGCCTGTAGGTCATTCAATCTCTTTGCGCAAGACAGGGGCATCACAACTCTGCACGGAGGTGAAGTGGATTCCCTTGAACTTGGGTGGGTGCCAGGCGAACTGAATCACATAGCCGAGTCTGCTAGTACGCATGAGCCAGCGAGATGGGCTGAGAAGTGCTTGCCAGGCTCCCAGACACTGTGCAAGCAGGACCAAGGGGACCCCAGATGTACCCGGGGTGGGGCAGCGAGGTGGAAAACAGGGACTCGGCTTGGTAGACACTGAGGCAGCCCAAAGCAGAGTCTGAGTGTGCTGTGCCTCACTCACCTAGTTCCAAGGTGGGGTAGAGGGTGCGTGGGTAGGCCTGGTGGCATCCCCGAGCCACACACTGCTGACCACTGGGGATGGAAGGGGAAAAGAAGTGGCAATGCATGGAAGCATTTCTCACTGCAATCCGCACCCTCTTGTGACCCAGAGATTGAAGAAATTGCTCTTGTATTTGCACCATCTCCTAAAGAGAAACTTCTCACTTGTGACTTGGCTGTACAGCGGAAGATTAGCAACTGTGGCGAAGGGATGCACGTCCCGCATTCCCTCATGCTTGCCCCCTTTGGCAGGGGCATGGACGGGCTAGTAGCTCCACTTACGGCCGACTGCCTGCTGTCTGAGCAGAGGCTGCTTAGGCTGAGCAGGGGCAGAGGCAGCCGCAAGAGGAGTGCCGACCCCTTGGAGGCTGACAACTGGGTGGAGGCATCAGCTGATAGTTGGGGCAGGATGTGCTTGATTGCCTCTGTCTGCTTCTGCTGGGCAAACTCTGTGGGTTATGGAGAGGATCTCCACAAGACACCCCACAGGACATGCCGTTTTGTAGATGCTCTGACCTAGTCGTCTAGCCATCCTCATTTGGCCCTTGTCAAAGTCACTCAAATATTTTTGCTTGCCCATTTTCCCTGCTTCCAACTCTGTTCACATGCAGAATACATGACAAAAAAAGGATAGTTGTAAATTATGTAATTTGCAGTGCTTTTGCTTTATGTGATTATAGTTATTTCCTTCATTGAAGCTGTTCAGTACACAGTCCTTACACATACCTTTTTCTTTTTGTCAGATTTCAAATACTTTCTTGCCTCAAATTAGAGTTTGTAATGTGATTCAACTTGTTGCTGGTTGAAGCAACTTTGAAACTTGTCAAGTTACATTCATAGTTTAAATGAATTAATCTACAGCTACACTGTCCTAAAATTTAAGTCTAATTAAATTATAAATTATATCACCAGCCAGCAAAAGCTATATATTTTTATTATATATTTTTTTTCCTGGCAGAAAAACAATGAGGTTCTATTAATGAATAAACAAATCTCAATTATGGTGACAGAATTAAAAATTTAAAAATTGTTTATGCTAAACAGCCTACCACATCATCTAACAAACACAAACTGAGTGGACGATTTGTGTTTGTGTAATTAGTATTAACTGATTTACAAATGCATATATCTTAATCATATCATAACAAAACGGTTTTCATTAAGCTAAAATTATCCATTTAAAAGTCTACATTGTAGTTGCCCAAACAATGAAGCCTAATAATTGATCAGAATAGCAAAACTGTAAAATACTCAGGGGATAATATCCACTGGGATACATATCATTCCATCACATATATGAAAGATGGCACATGAACGCATGTTATCTCTGAACATGTTTTTTCAGCTCAACTTACACACTGTCACACCCCTCTGCCAAGATACTATTCTGAGAAGTACAGCAGCTGAAATTGGCTCAGAATTACTATCACAGGCCTGGTCTAGAGGAACATAAAAGGAGGTGTAATTGCCATGTTTAGGGGCAGAAGGAAACACGGGCATCAAACGTAGAAAGCTCTACCTTTTACCAGTCCAGAGAGAGAGTGGCACCACACTGACAGAATCCATAATTGCCATCTTCACTCATTTTGAATGACAACTCCAGTAGTTCCTAAATAGAATTGTGCTGCATTGTGAGAGACACGAAAGGAAAGTCTGCAATGAGATGCACGTGTGTCCATGTCTCATTTTTCCTCAACCCAGCACAAATATATTAGAATAAATGAGACCCAGTTCTCAGACAGGTGGGCTTGCTGTTGTTGGTGTTGCTCTTTTTTTCCCTAGCAGTGGCAAAATCCTTGATAATTGGTCATAAGGGGAGGATTGACCTTTGCTAAGGAAAAGGACTTTGCAGGTCCCTATGAAACTCAACACAATGTCCAACGCCATCTGCCATGTTTATCTGTGTGTGCGTACCACTGTGTGTGTTTGTATTCTTTTGTGTCACGAGCAAACACTCAGCAAATTAAGGGAAGTATACAAGTCAGCAGTTCTTTTTCCTACTAGAATAACCTCAAAGCATCATGAGGTGAGTGCTGCAAGTTGCCATTATTGTTTTTTTTTGTTTGTTTTTTTTACTGTAGATCACGGGCTGCTGAAAGCATTTTGAAAAAAGTTGGGGAAAATGAGCGACAAGAAACAATAATTAATAAAAAAAAGTCACTTTAAGTCTTGCTCTTTTTGAATAAAAGTGTTCCCCCTTTTTTAGGGAAAAATTTAAAACTTTAAAAAGCTCTAAAATGTTTTACCCACACATTGCACTCTTTGTTATATTACAAGTACCGTATGTGCATGCATTTAATGGGCCCTATTTTAACAATCTAAAACACAAGTGTCAAAGCGCAAGTAACTTTTTGGGCGGATCCCGGCTCTGTTGCTATTTTCCTGGCAGGATTAATGCCTCTTGCGCCTGGCGCAAATCTAAAAGGGGTTGGTCTGGAGTAGCTTCATTATTCATAGGTGTGGTTTGGGCGTAACGGAAATAAACCAATAAGAGCGTCATATCACATTCCCTTTAAGAGCATTTATCAGGCGCGCTTCAGCATCAGTTCACATCCGAGGAGATCGATTTTCTCGTCAGGGCCATAAAAGAAAGAGAAGTGACATTGGGGATGGGACAAACCCACCCAAATTAGCTTCGGCTAAAAACATGCATATAATAATTTAGGTAAATGTGTAAGCTTTATGCCTATTTTGTCCCCATCTTCATGGACACAACAATGATTTCCCTTATGTTTATATATTTTTCCTTATAATAATGTATCATTTGCAAAAAGTAAAATGCATCTGTGTTGATGAGAGAATCATCTACAGTGTATGCGTGTTGTTCACACTCTGTATTATGGCCAAGCATGCACGCTTAAAATAGCATCTGAATATACGTGCAACGCGCCACTGACTTTAGACCAGTTTTTTCTGGTCAGTGGCGCAATTGTTTTCTGGAAGTGTAAAATAGCACCAGGGATTGTTTGCGCCGACACACACCTCTTTTTGTGCCGATCCGCCCAGAAAGCGCAACTTCATTTCCTAGTTTACCGACGTGCGTCTGTGGAGGAAAAATGGCCGCTTTGCGCGAGTGCAAAATACGAATGATAAATGCGTCAGTGTATAAAGTCATTTGCGCCGGGTGCAAGATAGAGCCCAATGTCTTTACTTTGGAGCAAGTTGCCTGGAATAAACAATCTTAAGTAGTTTGTCTTTTTTAGGAGAAGAATTTACATAATTCAATCAATTCACTTAAAAAAATAGAAAAAAATAATAATCATCATATTGAATGTTGTAAATCAGATCTATCAATCAAATCTATCCATCTATCCATTACAATTTTCTTTATTTATTCATCCATCCATCCTTTATCTGGACATTTTTCCCCATACTTCCTTCATCCCTCTTCCACACAGTAATTATCAAGTATTTATCTCTTTCCTGTATTTATTAGTGTGAGTTATGAAGGCTTGCCCCCTGCCATATGGGGAGAAAATGGTGGCTCTGCTTCCGTTCTGGTCCTTTACGGCTCTGTGGAGCACGGATCTCTTAATCAGGGGCCTCATCACTGCTCCTGGTTCTGCCGCACGTTCAGGCTATTAAAGCCTTGGGCTGATTACCGAGAGAATGTATTGCTGACATCCAGAGCTCAGTCTGTTACTATGTCTGATTGGAATTTCTGCCAGGATGAAATAAAGTAAGTGGTCCAAATTACCAAAATCCTTTGAAATCATCAAGGTGATTTCCAAAAAATAGTAAAAATCAGTTGGGGAGATTTTCTATTGTGCTGAGGGAGACTGACGCTTGAAAAAAATCAAGGAATATATCTATTTGGAATCAAACTGCAGAGATCTTTCATACACTAGAAGAAAAAATGCTCCAAACAGGGATTTGGTCGATGGTCACAAGGGGAGACCAGGGATGCTATCTCAGTGCAAACAGCTGTGAACCTAACGGACCGACATCAGGTTGACTTCTGTAGCTTTGCATCACCTGTGAATCACAACAGTATTGGTGCCACCTGCTTTTTATCATAGAGCGAGCTCATTGTGCGAGCCTGGACATGAGCCTTCAAGGCCCATAGAGCAGCATGCCAAGCGTAAATTAAAATATCAGCCTCAAACAGAGGGAGCCAAGTGACAGGATGATGGTGAAAATGGCCATCCTCAAGTGAGAGTGAAATGAAAAGGAATCTCCTTCTGAGGCCTTATGAAATGGTTCAAAACTAACTTGCAATCAATCGAACTGAAATATGTGGTATATAAAAAAAATATGGCCTATAATATTTATCAATAAAATGTTGGTTTTACAATAAATATTAGTGATACACTGAGGGGTAAAGATATTTAGTTTATTCTTCTCATCATCTGTTGGTTACATTTGTCTGCCATTATTTGTCTGTCAACTTCATTCCAAAATTCATATTGATACATTTAGATATAATGTACAGCACCAAATACACCATTAGTTTGGGATTGATGCAATTTCTTTTTATTTATTTATTTATTTTTATTGGGGACCAAATCTCTATAAACTAATTGCTATGCTTATTACTTTATTTTGCATATTATAGCATAGTGGCTATATATTTGTACTTAAAAAGCACATATTTATGCACTTTTTAAATACTTTTTGTTATATTGGTTGAAACTCTCTTCACATCCTGATAGCAATCAATAATAACAAGTGTAGTCTAAATATTAAACATACACATTATATCTTCTGTGGAAGTCTCAAGACCAAAACATTTTTTTTTTACCAATCATTGCTTTAAAATGTTAAAATATATTAAAGAATTTTCCAACACAGGGAAAACAGCCCTTACTCCAATATTCAGTGTCACATGAACCTTCAGAAATCATTATTATATGCTGATTTGGTTCTCAAGAAACATTTCTTATTAATTATTATAAATGTTGAAAATGTTGTGCTGTGTAATATGTTTTCTTTTTCTTTCTTTTTTTTCCATTCTAACTGTCTTTGCTGCCACTTTAATGCATCCTTGCTGTATAAAAGTATTATTTCTTACTGACTTAGACTGCAGATATCAATGCAAACCACAT
This sequence comes from Hybognathus amarus, assembly GCA_030378365.1. Classification (NCBI taxonomy): domain Eukaryota; kingdom Metazoa; phylum Chordata; class Actinopteri; order Cypriniformes; family Leuciscidae; genus Hybognathus; species Hybognathus amarus. The sequence goes on from JAQIUQ010003339.1 coordinate 123,742, forward strand.
CAATGATGTCTTTGCAAATGTAAAGCCATTATATATATAATGCATAATACAAATATGTTTAATGCAATAATTAGGCTATGTAATGCACCTTATAAGGCATTGTGTGATCTCATGAATAACTGTAACCACAGTTATAATTCTTGTTTTTAAATTACATTTTTAACCCAACATTTGGATTTGTCCATATGACCCAAAATTGAAACAAGTGTAATGCAAATAAATGTTAAACAACTAGTTTCAGATGTAACCAGGAATCTCCAAATCGTATAATTAATTTTAACTTTGATTAGAGTTATTTATGAAAATATATGCATTATGCATTGCAAATAACTTTATAATGCATTATTAAGACTAAGTAAAGTCATAAAAAAGTTTAAAAAGTCATTTTTTTAAAATTCAGTTTGATATAGCTTAAGGTATACTTGTTTGTCCTTCATGGCAAAGTATAGAGTTTTGTTCTTTGAAAGAGCATGCTACTTGCTATTTAACTTCATTTCTACCTGTGACCGTTTGCAACCTGCTGGCTCAAATGGCCAGAACCATTTCAATCACTTCCAACCCTGTGGTCTCTGACCTCATCTGAGATACTAAGTGCTTTGAACAGCGAGCTAAAAGGTTGCTCCGGATCGCATAAAATGCTCTGGAATTAACATCAAATGAGGCTTATGCTCTCATTGCACTCTTGGCCTCCATCCTGCATGCATTGCATATTTCTTTTCCCCTTCATCGTGCATGTCTTGGTATATGAAACACAAGACAAGAGGCTATGCAAATGATCACTGACAGCAGGTATTTGATATGCTAACTGCCTTAGATAAATAGTATTAGCTAAGACTAGACGCTTTCCAGCATACATAAGATAGTTCTCTAAGCAGCGAGTCTATGAAATGTGGATGAGCTGCAGACCGGATCTCTTCTGAATGCTGACTTCGTTCCATGAGAACGGAAAATGAGGATGCAGCACTGGTCAAGACAAAACGCATATAATTCAAATGTCATCGCTCAAGCTTTTGCCATCTCACCATGGCTGCCCTGACACACTTTCCTCTGCATACAGATTCAAAATTACTCTCAGCTCAGACCACAACAACTACATCCGAAAACACTTTCTACGTCTCTCTCTTTCCCATTTCTGCCCCTTCTCGCTTCTCCCTTGCGTACACGGATAAGTGAGTGGCCTTTGGATCTCAATATTTATACTGTAGTTGGGTTTGCTGCAAGCTAATGAAATGATGATCCCTACTAAGGAACACTGTCAAAGCCCTTCATCTGCCGGATGTCAGGGTGGCTTTGAAGGTTGCATTGCGAGTTAAATTACACCTAGGGGCGGGCAGCGTCTCTTTAGAGTTTACAAGAAATATTGGATGCCCTTTTAGATCTCAAAATGCATTGCAAATGCACAGAGAGCACTAAGAGAGAGAAATCACTTAAATATCACCATCTAAAAGGTGTATAGAAACTGCTTTTAACCTTTTGCAAGTGGAGATTGGCTGTAAAACATTTCAATATCAATTTATTGACCACTCAGCACTTTTCTTCAACTTTTTTTGTGGATGGAATATTTTTAATTATACATATTTAAAAAAAGACAGCCGATAATTATTTTGGTAACACTTTATACATTAAGGTTTAATTTATTAACATCATTTATTAAAAATAATATACTACTATTAGAATTTGTTAAAAATTAGTCAATGCACTGTGAACAGCAACTTTATTTTCATTAACTAACATTAACAAAGATTAATAAATACTGTAACACAAGTTTTTATTTTATTTTTTTTAATGTTAATTTGTGTTAGGTAATGAAACTTTATTGTAAAGTGTTACCATTATAGGGCCCTATAAGTTCTGCGATCACGGAATAAAAAGCACACTCTTTTTACAACTAAAATAACAGTAAAGGGTAAAAAAAAAAAAAATGAATTCCCAAAAATTAAAATGGAAAAAACAGAATTTGCAAAAATTAAAACGGAAAAAAACGGAATTTGGGAAAAAATAAAATGGAATTTGGGAAAAAATAAAACGAATTTTATAGGGCCCTACCATTATTTTCAGGAAATGGCTGATAACTAATAAATGGCAAATATTAAAATAAAAGAATGGGCTCTATGCACTGCGGTCTTTCCGGTGAAAGTCTAAGGATGCTCGATTACTTCCGCCGATCGTAGAGTCCAATGCAATACCGAGAATTCATATCCTCCATGGTATACTCCATGGTTATATAAAGGAACGTTAGTCACAAAAACAGACAAAACAGACACTCCTCGTTGTGTTTATGCTTCTTAAAAAAAAAAATTTAATAAACATAACTATATATAAAATGACATCTAAACGTGTGAAAGTTTCGTTTCAAAGACGGGAGGAAAGTAAATTTTGAAGACTAGTCTATCTTCAAAATTCTAAGAAAGAGTCTATCCTAACGAGCTGAGGATCTAAATCAGGTGTGTTAAATAAGGAAGACATACACAATATGCAGAGCAGTGGGTCGCGAGGACTGGAGTTGAGAACCCCTGCTTTAGCGTCAATATGAGACGCAAATATATGGGCCAGAAGGCGCCTCCTAATGGTCTAACCCAAACCCTACCCATAACCGAAGTGTGTTATATTGACGCTAAAGGGGGCCATGTGTGTTGTATACGCATTGGCAAAAGCTTCAGTATGTGACGCCTTGGGATAAGAATGCATTGAAATGACAAAAGCACATACTATATATTTTTATTGAGAATATAAGCATTCAAAACATGATTTAAAACATTAAAGGTTCTCTAAGCGATGTGGAGCCAAAACATTTTTTGTCACATACAGCAAACGTCTCCTCACTATCGGCTAGCTGCCTGTCCCCTAAACACACTGTAAAAAACGCGGTCTCTGTAGACACCACAGGCTCCACAAACGGCAACAAAACAATCGTGTCTCACCCGGACCACGAAACCTAACAAACAGTGTTCCAGCCAATCACTGGCAAGAAGTATTTGAGGGTGGGTCTGGGGGGTTAGTGCGCGTGCACATGAAGGCGGGGTGTGTGTGTGTGAAGGAGAGAGAAGCATCAGAGGAAAGTTTGAAAAATGGACGACACACGACCAAAGAGACGACGTTCTGATGAACAAATTAAAAAGGAGGAATCGGATAAAGAACGTGTGAAGTTCCGAATTTACATCGGTAAAGCTTTTGAACGATGGCGAGAACTCCGGCGGCAGAAGGGCTTCCAGTCCGACATTCAGGTTGCTCTGTTTTTGCTGGACAGGTGGGTAACGTTAAATTTTTATTTTTTCCTTCTAAATTGACGCTTATGTTCGCCAAACCCACACAATTCACGTTCACAGTTATTTCAGGAAGCACGGAAGGGAGGGGGAGGAGATGAGATGCGGAGGAGGGAGGGTCTAGCTAGCCTCCGATTTGTTTGAAAATATTTTCCGAACGTCAACACCCAGGATCGCTTAGAGAACCTTTAAAGGGTTAGTCTTTAGGCCACACTTCCGCCAGAACTGAGACTTGCAAACGGTCAGCGCAATCTCATCCCATGACATCATAACTGACAGTTTAACGTCAGTTACAGATAACGCTATCTAATCCTAACCCTACCCCAGACCTGAAACCTACCCCGTCACCAAATTGACGTTAAAGGTAAAGTGTTAGTTGGATGACGATCCTGGGGCGCTGAAAGGGCACCCTAAAATGGCGGATGTTGACGTATGGTTGTATGACGCCTTGGGATGAGACTGTGTTAAAACGGTAGTTAACAGAAGCCAGTTGTTAGTTTATAAAGTATGGATATTTACAACACTTTACTTTAGAGGACCTTTTTAACCCTCTGAAATCAGATGCTTTCATAAACGATGGATGCACTTTGCAGGCTTCAAAATCCAAGTTACCACTCACTCCAATTATAAAGCTTGGAAGACCCAGAATAGGGCTGGGCGATAAAACGATAACGATATGTATCGCGATAGACACGTGATCGATATCAATAAAAAATGTGTTCGATATAACGTTCGATTTTTTTTTTCGCCGGAAGAAATCACAGGTTGCGAAGCAAGTTTGGTTGCATTAACAAAGGCACGCACTCTCTGGTAACCTAGCGACGTGGGGAGTGACGCGCTAACAGGCAATCATGTAACGGTGTCAGTTTGATTGCGCCATTTCGATGTCTCGTCACTCGTGCTGCTGGATTCCTCTTCAGTAACCGGCGATTGATAAACAGAAAATGAGTGCCCTTCATCTACATGCCGTGCAGGCTAGAATTGTGAGACATTATTGAATAATTCCCTCTATTCGCGAGTGAGTGTGCGCGCGCGAGAGTAAGCACGTGCGCGATCTAACTTTGTGTGTGTATGAGAGATAGAAAGAGAGACACGCGACGCGAGTGTGATCAAACAGTGGAGACATAAAAACATAAGCTGTCATTTTGTTAATACAGGACATCATTCAGTCTGCAAAGTGTTTACTTATAATTGTGTAGGCCTATACTTGCAATAAAACACATATAAAACATATATCCAACCCCTTTTTTAAAACAGTCTGTGTGCTCCATCGTTTGGACAGTCACAAAAATAGTCTCTGACAGTCATCATCAAACCGCATTGGTTTCCATTTCTTGTCCTCAAAACAGAGCACTAATCTGTTTATTTTTAAGTTACACATTAAAAAAGAGAATAAAATGTGTTGGTAGTATTTTTTTATACAGAAATCTATTTATAATTCTGATGAGAATAATGGGTTAATTCAAATTAAGGAAAACAAATATATTGATCTGAAATATAGCTAATTAGTTTTAAATTAATTCAGGTACAATTACAAAACATATCTCAAGGTATTTTTATTAATTTAATAAACGAATTACATAAAATTATTATCACTATAGATAAACCGGTTATACAGTATGTCTTTATTAATAAAACATATTTAAAAAATACAAGGCTTAAGACATTTATAAAAATGCCTTCTATATTTCTGTTTTGCTTTCCACTCCCTTGTACCAAAATAGTACCGAACCGTGATGTCTGAACCGAACCATGACTTCTGTGTACATTACGAGGCTGAATCCAGCTTCTTATCCGCAGCTTCTTATTGACGCTATCCGTTCCACCAATAAGAAGCAGCAAATAAGAAGCTGGATTCAGCCTCGTTTTTAATTATTTGAGTTTTTCATGGTTGTGTTGACATTTCTGTCTTGGGATTATAATCAGAGGAAGGTTAAGTTTAAAATAAAAATGTTTAATTGTAATAGATTTTTTCTCCTGGTCCTTATTTTAAATGGGTCATAAAAAAATCAATAATTATCGATATCGACCGATATGAAACACTGATATCGTGATAAAGTTTTCAGCCATATCGCCCAGCCCTTTCGTATAACTCCTATTGTGTTTGGCTGAAAAAAGACTACATAAAGACCTGGGGTCTCATTTATAAAGCGTGCGTATGCACAAAACGGGGCTGGAAACGTACTACGCCAGTTTCCACGCAAAGTTTGTGATCTATAAAAAACAAACTTGACGGGAGAATGTGCACACCTTTAAGCAAACTTTGAGCCGTGCGTACGCACATTCTGGAGAAAAAGGGAATTGGAGACACTGATGGTGAGCTGTAGGCTAGTTACATTTTTTTTGGTCACTTTTAGACCGAAAATCTAAAGAAAATTATAGCCTATCTATGGGCTACAAAAAGAAAATAGCCTACAAATAAAATTTCACTCACCAAGCCAATCACTTGAAGCCAATATCCATCCCTTCTTAAGTGTCCACGCCAACACGTGCGTTGGGCCGTTTAGTGAAACTTTCAATAAATAGAAATATATATTTGTTGTGGATGCAATGCTTTTGAACACTTTCCCTCTGGCATGCAGTGTTTTAATGTTTTATCTAGAGATAATTGCTAATCATGATAATAGCAGATTGTCTGAGAAAATAGTTCCATGCAAATAATCCAAAACCATGTCTATCTGTTTCCATTCAAAATATACATTCATTAAAAATACTATTTGGCCAGTGGAAAAGATTGAGAAAATCTTTCTCTGAAATGTAATTTTACACTATTTGATTTATTCATTCAAAAACAAGGCAAGGATATAGGCTACTAAAATAAAAAAAAAAAAAAAAAAAAATAAAATATATATATATATATATATATATATATATATATATATATATATATATATATATATATAATTTATTGTGACACAGCACATGGTGTCACGTGGATGAATAATCCCATGCAAATGATATGCAGATGAAGATATGCATATTTAAACTAGGCATTGTAAGCTCCATATATGGTTATTTTGGGGAGGAGACGCATGTGCACACAATCTTCGGCTGACTGGGATTTACAAAGGGAATTCTGCGCAGGTTCTGCCGTACGCAGTTTTAAAAATCTCAATATTTTTTGGCGTCACGCCATTTTTGGCTACACTTTTAGTAAGGATCCTACGCACAGTTTTATAAATGAGACCCCTGGGGTTTTTGTGTGATAACCCTTTAACACTAGAAGTGACAGAATTCCAAAACTACTAGAACGGCCACAAACGGTCATTTTGACCGTTAGATTCAGAAACAGTGTTTATTTTGTTGACGAATAATTTTCATAATTATTTTCGTCAACACCATTTTTTTCAAAGACGAAAACGAGACGATAATAATAATAAATAGGCTAATAATATAGAACTAGCAGAACTAGTGAACAGCCCATGCAGCAAAACAAACAGCGCAGGACAGGGCAGCGGAGCTCACCAGGATCATCCGACATGAATGGAACATCTGGATCGGATTCGGCCGTGTCTAATGATAGCAGCCGTCTCTTTTACCTTGATGTGGACTTTGACTCTGAATCACTCTCTGATGAGGAGGAAATGTTAACTTGCACCCAGGAAACGTCACTTTCCACTTCCGATTGTTTCCCTGCATCCAAATCATCACTCGTCAAGTTCTGAAGCATCTCCAGGGCATCCTGTAGTCCGGTTTTATTTGCTTATTTCTGATCAACACTAATGTAGAAATTATTATATAGCAAACACCGCTGTGACCGGACAGACCTTTCTGTTGACAGTTGAGAGAGACCTGAGAGAGACCTTGCGGGATATTTAACAAAAAAATACAGCGAAATTCAGTGGGGTCAATATCACCGTCTATGGCCGAAATAGGTAAATATGTTCATTTTTTTTTTGTTTGCCTTACGTTTACGTAACTTAATTTATATGAAAAGCATTTTAAATGAAAATACAGACAATTTTAGGAAAAGTCAGGTACCAGCAGGATTTTTTTTTTTTTTCAACAAAGTTATTGTAGATATAAAATTCAAAACGGTCAAAATGACCGTTATGGCCGTTGTAGTGTTAATAAGGCAATACTAAAATAACTTAGGATTTCAATATTATCAAAATGTTTATTTTGAGATATGAAAAATATTATCAGTGTTATAAAATTTAAAACACACAAAAAATGTGTTTTTTTAAAGATATTACTGTAAAATTTATGGAAATGAGAATGCCCAATCATATATATATCTTAAATTTACCAATACTGATGGAAACAAAATCTATATTGGTATAGCACTGATGTATTGTACAGCAAATGTGAAACGTTAGCTACTACATCAATGCAAATCACTGCACAGTACCCTTAGAGATACATTGATAATGTGTTCTGTTATTGTTTATATGTCAGGGACTGTGTCATTTTGTGGAAGGATTGCACTTGATGAACTCTTCAAATGTGTTGAACAACTCTTCAGATTGAGTTACAGAACAAAAATGCTCCGGTTCCAGATGTGAAGACAGAGTTCACGACAGATGGAATCGACCTAACCAAAAGATCAAGTCAGGCCACGGTCCTCCCTGGTGTTGTAATTAGAACTCTACACCCACTTCACTCCACTCAGTCCTCTTCACTGAACTCAACGGGAGCAGAGACACTGGCCTGCATCTGCCCTGCAGTGAAACGTAACCTCAAAACCACCACAACAATTCAAGCACATGAGTGATCCTTAACCAACCAAACCAAGATATAGCATTTCTGAAGAAAGGGCATGCCATCTCTCACATGGTCCTTTTGAATTAAAGATTGATATTACAGTGCTATGTCTATAGTTTTGTGGATTAAAGATTGATATTACAGTGCTATGTCTATAGTTTTGTGGAATCACTGCATGCGGAATGGCTAATAAATATATTTTAGGATCAATTACCTATTTCTCCCCTGTGCCGTATGTATTGGAATGAACTCTGTCTCCAGTGGAATGCAATACATGGACAGAAGCTGTCACACAGGATATGTTGGTTATGAGCACTGGGACGTGCAAAATTGAACACATTTTGAACCTGCATATGGCATTGGTTCAAAGATCACATACTCGAGTTGTCATGCTTAAGCAACTGTACCGAGTGTGTGAAAAGACTGAACACCAACTGTGTGTTCAATCGAGCTGTGAGAGAGGGAGGACTATCTGCTGTTTGAACCCTCGTTGGGAGGTCTATTCATTAAATCTCTAGTCTCCTCTTATGCTGATTGTTTCTGATTTATAATCAGAGAGAGCTCACCTATTGTAACACCCTTAAAATGTTGCCCCGATTGAGTGGACACTCTGGGTGTTATGTCAGGCTTACATAAAATATTGTTCAGTCACAATGGGTGCAGTATGTCATTGGTATCAGTCAATATTTCATGTTTAATTGATTTCCAACCCAATCGCATTAGAATTTTTTTTTTTTTATGATGTGGTGATTTTATATAGTAACATACTTTTAGAAAAAAAAAAAAAAAAACTAGGCTAAAGCATGAAGGTCCACCCCTTCCCCATTCCTAAACCTAACCGTCATTGGTCAAATCACCAAGGCTGCATTTATACAGTTCAATTAGAAATATTGTGAAATTGTATTATACTTATATGGGTGATTCTTTAACTATGGTACTTTTCTTGTCCCTGGATGAAATAATAAAATCTTAAAAAAAAAAAAAAAAAAATTTTTTGTTTTTGTCAGACTTACTTCACCCTAAGGGGAACTGATAAAAAAAATATCATGGTTCAATCATTCTTTTATTATATAATATGAGGCCTTTTATGCATGATTTTTACTGTTTTCCCCCGTCCCTAAGACAGACTTTGTACCTTCAACCTCACTTAATTCTAAATTAAATATTTAAATAATGTAGATTTTAAGTACAAATTATAAAATAATGTCTATTATACATATTATATATTGCAATATTTATTCACATTTTCTTATATTTTTCATAAGTAGAACCCTTGTTATTTCCGCCACAATGTACAAAATAGAATCCTGGGATCATTGTTTTAAGTTTGAATACTTAGTAACCATAGCAATAGAAACTCCACAGTGAACACATGGCTGGGTGAAAGGGTGACCTCTTTAGGGAGTAATGAAAAGAAGAAAAATCAAGGTAAATATGACTAAAACTGAGCATATGTTTATTAGCCGTCATTTCCAAAGGGCTCATATTTCACATGGACGTAAAAATAACTGGATACAATTAATTTAATAATGTATAAGTTGTGTATATTAAATGCTAACTGTAAAACTAATATTAACAGGGTAACATAGCATGATATTTTAGAGGAAAAGGGGGTGAATGTCATTTCCGCCACAGTCATTTCCACCACGGTGTTCATTGTGGTGGTAAAGACAGGTTGTGGTGGAAATGACATTGTTGTGCTAAACAGCAAATTATTTTGGGCTATAATACTAAAACTTCAATGTAAAAAACAAAAAAAAAACATACAATTCATTAAGTTAAGGTAATAAGAAATATTTTATTGTTTATTATTGCTACAAATCATCACACCCAACTAAGGGAAGGTTTCTATACAGAGTGAGAAACCAACTGACACTAAAAAACTGTTTGTAGAAATGTTTTTATTTTCTGAAACTGTCTAGCTCAAAGAGTACCATAGTTGAAGAATCACCCATAAATCAATGTATCTTGTCATATGATCTTTCTAAAATCATTCACATATGATTGTTGAAAAAAGGTTAAAAATAGTTGCGTGTTTAATTTTTTTTTAGTGGAAACTATGATACATTATTTTAGGATTCTTTGATAAGTTTACTTTATAAGGACTACATACTTCATACATTAATTAAATAAAATATCAAACATAAATCTTTATGAGCACAAACGTTTGAACAGTATGAAGTAGATGTAGGATATTGGCCATTTGTCTGCCATTTCTTGACAATATTATTTATAATTTTATCAATTTCAGCCATCATTTTAATTGCAATGCATCCCATACGTCTATAAGTTTCTTTGTAATTCCTCCAAACGAACACAGATTTGCCATGTCAGCAACATCAATCTCATACCAGTAAAGTGGCTAAATGGGGCATGATTCTCCAACAATAGAAGTACAGTATGTGTGTACAATATGTCTGAAGGGCATTGGGAATAGAGCATTTGGGAGGTCCAGAGAAAGAAAGGGAGAGGGGTGGGGGCTGGAGGGCTGGCATATTGCACCATGTAACAGCGGATACTAAAATGCTGAGCGGACACAGCCTGTTTGGCCCAGCACGGATTCAGGTCCCCACGGGCGACAGGTATCCCCAAAGAGCTGACACATTGCTTTCTCGCCCCTTCTACTGTCTTCTTCCTGCCTCTTTTTCTTTTCCATTCACTCCCTTGCTCTTGTCAAGGGAATTCTAGCAGGTGTCTGGAAGGGACCAGCTGTAATGTCTTCCAATACATGTCTTCTTCTTAAATAACTTTTTTTCTCCTCTTTTTGGCATAGCTTCACCTGGCTCTGACACCTGTCACCTTGTTCCCTTTAAAGTCTTAGTTCAAATCTCTCAGCGCTACTGTACAAGGACAACTCATCAAGCCAGATGGACCCAGGTAAATCCAGAGACCCCATTCCACCCCCTTTAACCTGCTCTCCTAAATAAATAACCCTGTATTTGTTCTTAATTCTTTGATGGACATTTTTTTGCTTTGGTAACAGGTTTGTCTGGTAACACTTTATTTATTCAACTAACTATAAGTAACTTTGCCGCTACATGTCAACTAACTATCATTCGAGTATTAGTTGACTGTCAGCTTAATATCTGCCAACACTTTATTTTGTTGGTCCCCAACAGACATTCAGCTGACTGTAAGTAACTTAGCAACTACAAGTCAACTTGTTGTTCTAACCTGAACCCTAACACCTAACCTAACAGTCTATTGAGAGTCTACTACAGCCTACTAATACTCTAATGACACTTAGTTGACATGTAGTTGAAAAGTTACTTATAGTTAGTAGAATGTCTAAAGTGACTATCGAAATAAACTGTAATCGTTTGTCTTTAAAGGAGAACTCCGGTGCAAAATAAACCTTTGGTCTAATTACACATTGTTAGTCAACCGTTATCTGAGATTTGTTTTCATGATTGCCGTAGGTAAGAAGTTTTATACGCAAAAAAAAAAAAAAAAAAAAACGCAAAAATAGCAAATGGATTCAAGCAGTGAGAATGTTTTTGTTGCCCTCTCTCTTATTGAAAAGAGAAGAAAGAGAAAATATTGTGTGGGTCCATCCAATCCTGAAATTGCGCAGAGAGAAGGAGAGTTCCACCTCCTTTTCAAGGAGTTGCAAATTTATCCCGAGAGATTACAAATTTACTTCAGAATGTCAGTGGAACAGTTTGATGCTTTGCTTGCGATTCTGGAGACACATATTAAAAACAAGACCACCAATTTCTGTGAACCAATCGATCCCGAACAGAGACTGGCAGTATGTCTAAGGTATGGACACACACGCCCAGTGGAAGTGCTGGGTAGACAGAACAGCTGTATAGGCTGTTATATATTGTGCCCAAATAATACATTAGTTATCGAACTGGCTGCTCAATCACACCTTAATTGATCCGAAATTTCAATCTGATTGAAAGTGGAGGTTTATTCCTTTCATAATCCAATCGAGAGAAGAGAACATAAACACTTGATCGAATTGAAAACCGAAACTGAAAGGACTGTCCATATGCAATGATGTGCGGAACAAGCTGCCCTCGGCCATGAATTGTCAAAAAACTCTCAAACTGCTGGCTGTGGATGCAAAAACGCAGAAAATTGAACCCGATACAATTTTTTATGACGGATGAAAGTTTCAGAGGCAGTGTGCAATGGCCTTAAGTATGTTAATGTACAATATGTTTGAAATTGTCAAAACCGATGTTCAGCTTTCATGTTAAATATAATGACATAGCTCTGGACAGACACAATGGTTGTAGCCTCTCTCAAAACTGTCCTTTACCCCCCCTCATAATTGCAATTAGCAATTGCAAGAAAATGAAGACCCATGCAATTTGTGTTTCATACATTTTAACTTATCAAAAGCAAGGTAGTTATGCCTCCACCACAATGTACAACAGAAACTAAGGCTATGTTTACACAGAAACGATTCTGATGAGAAAAGTGGCGTTGCGTTTTTGTGTGGGAAATCCATGTGCATATGATGATGCAAAAGTGTGTGAAATTTAATGTAGTAGCTATGCACTCCAGGCGGCTAGGAGTGCATACTATAACAACACCAAGTCCGCACGCCTGCGTACAACCTTCACTGTCAAGCAGACTTTTGCGTTTTTACCCTTTACACGGAACGCGGCAGTGGAGCGTTTTTAAGATTTCCACTTTGGAGGGTGGTTTCACTTTTTTTGCGTTTCTAAGCCCCAAAACGCTGTCGCAGTGTAAACGAAAGCCATATCCGATAAAATATTTTTACATTTTTACCTGCGAGGATTCTCATGAAAACAGGGCCTAAGTATCCAATAATAAACTTACAAATCATTTCAAAAGCAAACTATTAGTTAATTCATAGTTCATATATTGGATCACCTATAAACTAATACTTAGTAAATTATTTGTAAGTACTTTATTACTATATACCTATTATAAAGTGTGCCAAAATGAATTCATTTTGCCATTTTTGACATCCACCATTACTCTAACAGCAAGTCCTTTGGAACAGAATCATTAATGCAACTCGTCCTGACTTGTTTTGATGTAAAGCATGTAACCGAACATTTGACTGCAGTCTTTACTAGAAACATAAACCGAAGGTTAAGATTTGAAGCACGACTCTGACCTGAAAACCAATAACTCTGGCCCATGTCTGAGGACCATCAATACAACTCTAGCTTAATTCTAACAGCTCAAGATGAAAATATATATAACATAAGGTTAAGGGCAAATAGTTTTCATTGAGCATTTATGTCTTCTTGCTTCATTTTCAGTATGAAAGATCAACAGGGACTAGTGGAACATCTGTGCCACCTCAGCAGTGTTCAATTCATCTTATTACTTTACTTTGCCTTTGAAGCATTAATCCGATGACCTTACACATCAGATCTTCACAACTGAGACTGTCAAGCTTTTTACATATTACACATCAACAATTTAGACTTTAACAAATGTTTTGATTTGACAGAGTTTACAGATAATATTAGGCTACTCAAGGATGCAGAAGCCATGGCAAAACTCGCCAAGCCTAATGTAAAACCTTACACTAAAAATCTGATTCATGTTGTGACATCCACATTAACTGATTTTATTTAAGTCAAACATATTAATTGATGATAGAATAAACCCGACTACATGTACATTTGTTTGACCAACAAAAGTACTTTTCAAGGGGTCAGATCAGGTAAGAAAATGGCTCCTTTGACTTTTCACCATGGACTTTGAAATCAGGGTGTGGGAATGTTACACATGAAGTCAATTTGGAGGTTTTCCTCACTGTAACACTGTATGAAGACCATAAACCTTACCACTGGGTTAGCTGTGTTCTTCGGCCCCCCTCCCAGGGCACAACTAAGGTGGGATTTCACATTCAGTCCTCCTGGTGTTTTGTTGTGGTCTACAGCTCTGCAAATTGCTCTCTGGAGGTTTGAGAGATAAAAAAAGAGATGTATGCAGGTGATTTACCCCTGTGGTCTGGACCACCCATCCTCTGTTTGCACCCCGTTATCAGCAGTTTTTCAGAACACGATTCACCACCAGGCCTTTGGAGGGCAGTTAGGTGACAGCCAATTACAGGTTTACAAATCTTAGAGATCAAGGAACATTCAGCTATTTTCTCTCTCTCTCTGTATCAATGCATCTTCAGGGCCACAAAATGGTACTCAAACACATTAAAGCTATCATTCTCATGGGGACTGATGCCATTCCCACTCCTTTCTTCATCTGCTTTACTGGCAGCCCATTCTCACCCCAAGGCACCTAACTGACGCATTGGGAAGCATTTGACCATGCTTCAATATCTGATGCTTCAGGCGCCCTTTAGCATAAGTTAGATGACGCCCTAGGATCACGTGTAACCCTACCCTACACCCCAGACCTAAACCTACCCGCGTCATCTAACTGACGTTTTCCTTTAGCGTCAGTTAGATGACGCCGTAGGATCGCGTCATGTAACTGACGCTAAAGGGCGCCTAAAGCGTCAAATATTGAAGCATGGTCAAAGGTGACGCCTTGGGGTGAGAATGTGTTGCATATTGACGCTAAAGGGTGCCATGAGCGTCGGATTTCAGACGCATTGTCAAAAGTGTCACTATATGACGCCCTTGGATGAGAATGCTTTGGTGTGATTCCATGTAACTATTTGGACAGGATTAACATGCCCTTGTCTATTCCAGAGGTCAAGTTTGTGTTTTCTGGACGTGGGCGTCACAGACGGTCATGTGTTGTTCTTACTTCTGCTGTTGTAGGCTTATTTTGTAAATGTAACCAATTACTTTAGACAAGTGTAAACTAGGTGCTTAATGCAAAAGTGTTCCTGTTCACAAAATGAGATTTTATGGTCGCCCATCAATGCAATGTCTCTGTGTATGGAAGGATCATAAACATGCAGGTGCAGATCGTACCAGTTCGGCCAAATTCGGCTCGAAGTCGTACTTCTTCGGATGCGGTGGCGTTATAAAAAGTTATAAAAAGTGTCGTGCACACCACCAGGCGATATGGGGTATTGCGCACCCAACGCGCATGACTGCCCATACCACAATGACGTCATTTTTGCCACGCGCCATTCGCGCTCTTGCGGACGCGTCGAGTATAAACAAGGCTTCAAGCATCAGATATTGAAGCATGGTCAAAATTGTCAGTTAGGTGATGCCTTGGGATGAGAATGCGTTGGTTTTCTTTAAAACAAGACCAAACTTGGGTATATATTTTCCAAAGCATTCTTGAATTACAACCATTTAAGTTTGAATAATGCATTGTAACCCCCATTCTCAAAATGTGGGGGTGACAGCTAAAGGGTTAAAAGAACACACACATACATTTTAGTCTAACACAATAGCTTGAGCCTTGTCTGTGAAAGCGGGGTATGTAATAAAATATATTGCTGCATATTCTTGTTCATAGGGAAAACCTCCATTCATTTTGGTTAATGTCAAACATTCGTAAACGTGTATCGCCACCATTCTATAAATTCTTAATGGTTAATGCCTTTTTTGCCTCTCATTTCCAAATGATTGCAAGAAAATAAGAAGCAACAGAAAATGAGCGGAAGCAATTGTACCATTAAAATGTCTAATGTCAGCCAGCTTACAAGTCAACTTGCTAACAATTTTCCATGGAGTAATACATTTCTTGAGGTTTCTCTAAAATACATACCAGTTGGTGTTAGGGTACTTTCCCTACACGCTCTTAATCGATTGCACACTTCAAACCACAATCTAACAAATGTCTTATCTATCCTTACATATTTTGCTTCACTAATTTGCCAGACATACTGTACTTGCACAACTATAGGAAATGAGAACATGAACTTACACCAATCATTTTAACATGGCATGTTACGCTACATGCACATGACTGAAAAATTAAGCTGGAAGGTGCATATAGAGTAAAGTTACTCTGCCTAAATCCCTTCCTTTGCAATTGTGACCTAATTTAAAAGAATAGTGGAGTCGTCAGATTGACTTATATTTTTGAAATGCCATTCTAGGCCTGGAGCAAGTAGAAAAACTGATCCCAATGGCAGAATTACACATGATAGATCATTAAAGGCCATTTTTGCGCAGAATTGAGGGGTCTGGAGTTGCCCCCAAAATCAAGGCATATGCCACTGACAGCGTGTGCAACTATCCCAGCTTTAATGTGGCAGCTGGCAATATCCAAATATCAGGAAGAAGGAAATGTCAAGGGGAGGAACTCAGCCAAAAGTAGAAGGATCTGCAGGGGACACATAGGCCCGCAGGCTCTGTAAGAGTGCAGTGTGTCTACAGAGTTGCAGACATAATGTTTATGTTCATATTTGTGCACAATTGTGAGGTTGGTTTCCACCACCATGAACAAATGTCATTTGGAGAGTGTTGATTGTATTTTGCTTTGTGTCAGTGTTGAGAAGCGATAAGGTGACTGTGGGGTTGGGACTGTATGAAGAATGTGTGTATTTGTGTATATGCAAAGATTGTATGTGGTGTGATTTTATTTTGTTCACCTTTTTTCTACTTTTGTTTACATTTGTAGACCTACTCTATGAATAGCTTGACATATTGCATGAATCTTTGTGTACGTGCTTGACTGTTGTGACAACACACTGTGAGGTATAAAATCCCCTCCAAATGTGTGTGCTCTTAAGCAAGCTACACAAACACACTCCCCTGCTCTTGGATTAAGAGGAGCAGCACAATAATGTACAATCCAAGCGTGTAAATATCTGGCCTTTATAAATTAACATAAACAAGAACACTTAACCTCCCAATGATTTGTGCACATTGCAAGTCCATGTCAAGAGGGCCAAGACACAATATTTAACAGCATAAATCAGCAAATGCATCATTTTTGTTCTCAAAAAATACAGCTGTCTCATGCTCACATAAAGAGATGATAATTGGTAGTGAAGCATTTGTGCTGATGAAAATCCCAAGATAAAAATATACTCCCTACCTCTCTACAGCTGTTGAAAAAATTAATAAAAAAAATCCTGACACCATCTCAAGAAGAATTTCTCATCCTTCAGAAGTCTTTGTGTTATACTAGATAATGGAATCAAATAGTTCTATTGAATCGGGACAGTTTCTTTGGTGGCTTTATTTAAAACTGACTCGATATTTAAACTGATCACACAAAGGTATTTGTGTCTAGTCTATTGTTCATTTTATGACAGAGGCAATTGGTTTTGGCGGGTTAAATTCTGTTTTCAATTCAATGTGAGAATATCCAACCTATTCCTTAAAAATGTTTAAGGACGTTAGCATCTATTAGTGCATGCAATGCTATATGAGTCACAATGAGCACATTATCAAAAAAAAAAAAAAATAAAAAAAAAAATTGTCATTCCCATTCACTGTTGAAAAACGTTCAAAATAATGCATGATTTGTTGCAATTAGACAAACAATTACTGAGCTACACCTGTTTGAAGTTCGGTAGAGTCATCCCTGGTAATAAAACCAAATTTGGCACACACAAGTCAAAGCCAAATACAGTCTAGGAAAAATATACAAAAATATTCAAATACATTATCAACTTTTTTTTTTCTTTTTCATTATACTACAGTTGATTTATTGGGTCCCACTTTACATCAAGTTGCATTAAAATTAATGATTTTGATACAATGGACTTATTGTGAGCATACATGTTTTTACAATGCACTTATGTTTTGATATACCTACATAAATTAATTACCAGCTGTAATTAATTTATGTAATTACATTTGTAATTACCTTCCCTTACACCTTAACCCACCCTTAAACCTTCCCATATCACCACACCTGTCCCTGACCTTACCAGTATCACACCTCAATAGCAGTAAGTGTTTACAATGCAACAGGAACGCAATAAGTATATTGTACTTATTTTATTGATTAAGTACAGCCACTAAAAAACATTTTATTTAACAGACAGCCTACCCACTATATCGTACAAATACGTTACACATCAGGTTATTTTCCCCAACAGTTAAACAAACGTTTGACATAACAGATAATGTTTGCATGAATACTCGCCAAGATAGAAATTTTTAAATACTGAAATTCTGTACAGTATTTGTATATCCAACACATTCTCATCCCAAGGCATCATATATGATACTTTTGCCAAAGCGTAGACATCCAACACACATGCCACCCTTTAGCGTCAAATGAGACACTTCAGTTATGGTAGGTTTAGGTCTGGGGCAGGGTTAGACCACTAGGAGCAGAAGTGTAGTGGTAAAAAAAAAGAGAGGTGGGTAAACTATAAATTCTGGTGGATCACGACGTGGTCACCAGGTAAGGTGGGCCACTGCCTACCGGTGTCTTTGTATCCTGATGACATTGCTATATAGGGATGGCTCGCACATTAAGCTTTTTCAGTACGCTTGTCCTTCGGACAAGTATATCTGCCATTCACTTGTCCGAGTAAAAAAGTTGCTTGGTTTTTATTTTGTGTGTGTTAATTTATTAAACAATATTCTCATCAGTGTTCAATCAGCTTTGATATTTAGATCACCATATTGTAATTTCTGCACCTTTAAAGGGCATCCCCTCCCTAATATTATTAAAGGGGGGTTGACTGCTTTTTTTCTTTGCATGATTGTATTTATGGGGTGCGATATAACATGGTTATATTGTGGTTTTTCTTTTTTAAAAGTCTTGTTGAATCCAGTGTTGAACTCGCTAGATTATGATCGTCATTTTCAGGAACATAATCAAACATCATAAATTGTATCCATTGTTGAGGAAGAATAGCGTCCATGGGAAGCCCAAACACAGAAGACCTGACAGCTGCGTGAACAACACACTCGAGGAGTCGACATGCCTCAGAAAAATGCGCATGCCATTTCCTGCATATTCCGGATGGGTTGATGCAAATGTGTAGGTTAGTGACGTACCATAACCCAGCTGTAGTCCCAATCGAAGTTGTTTTTGTAGGCAATTATACATCCTGATTTTTAAAAGACGATATCTCTGCTTACACTGAACTTTCAGCGCTGCAACTTTGCAGATACTCTCCAT
Source organism: Hybognathus amarus (assembly GCA_030378365.1). Taxonomy (NCBI): domain Eukaryota; kingdom Metazoa; phylum Chordata; class Actinopteri; order Cypriniformes; family Leuciscidae; genus Hybognathus; species Hybognathus amarus. The sequence continues at coordinate 142,665 of JAQIUQ010003339.1, forward strand.
GCACCAATAGCAACATTACACACTACTTAAAATGAAAAAAGTGAAATCGCAGTCAACCCCTCCCCTTTAAATGTATGCTTCATCTTTCATTTTAATTTCCTAAATTTGATCAATAAATTCAATTATTTCGAATAATAAGACACTATAGGGCTGTTACCCTAGGGGCTGATCAAATTAAATCATTTACACTGAAAATTTACAGTTGCATAAAATAATGTTATGATTGATTTAATTTTACATATAAGAAATGTTGGAAAGGATGATACTACTTTTAAGCATTTAACACTAAACCGCTAGTAGGTGGCGGCAGGCGAGTCATTGATTAATTCATTCAAACGATTCCGTTCAAACAGCTGATTCATTCAAGAATGAGAACCGATGTTTATGAATGGGTCATTGAATCTTTGACTCAATCGATTCGTTCAAGATGCTGAATAATTCAGTAATGACATGCGCCATGGTTCTGCAGTGATTTTTGTTTGGAACTATTTTCGCTGCTGAAACAAAACAAAATCAGCCAATATTGCATCTAAAATGTAAGTTATTTAACTTTAACTGTTTATTGAACTGTTCTAGGAAATCAATGTCACATTTTCAGTCGTGATGGTGTTCAGGAACTATAGGACAACTATTGGATATTTAGAGGTGGATAAACGCAATTAAGAGGTGGATAAACGCACTTTGGAGGTGGGAAAACGCTCTTTCGAATATTGGGAGGTGCGTAGAACGGCTTTTACGTGCGTTTAGCCTCCAATACATCCCTGACTAGGAGGTGCCTTCTGCCCCATATATATCTGTGTCTCATTTGACACTAAAGGGTGCTATGTGCGTTGGATGTCTACGCTTTGGCAAAAGCATCGTATATGACGCCTTGGGATGAGAACGGCTCGTATATCGGGATTACACACTGTCTGAGGTGTCTTTGTGCACGCACATCAGTTCTGTCAATCAACACGATAAGGATTGTTTTGTTTACATCAGAACCGAGTTTAAAAATCACATTTCATCATTGGTTCAGACTCAGGCCATCAAGAATTCGCTATGAATATTCACAAAGTCAGACTACTGCGCTTTACAAACTTTACCAGACTTGTGCTGATGCTGAGAGGAAGTGCCAGTCGAGAAGCAAGTAGGAAAAAACATTTTTCATCAACAAATTAAAAATACTACTCTCAGAAAATGCACAAACAAAGATACTTTGAGACGTTTAATCGCTATTTAGAACACTTGGATCGCTAGGCGAGGGCGTAATGAACTCATTTTCACTTATTTTGCCTATAGCTCGAAATTAGCCTATGCACACTCCAACTCATTTTGCCTGCACAACTTATTAGGAGAAATTAAAACATTTGAAAATGGCAATTCATTTTATACGTAAACAGAAAACATATTTCTTAGTTTACATATTTTTATTTACCTACTATATCCTTCCCTCATTTTTCTTGAAATGGAGGGCCACATTATGCTGTTCTCATTACCACAAAGCAGATTTTACACAAATATGGACACACCATACACAAGCTTTCCTTGCCAAAGAACCATCCAAAGCAAATCATCTAATGACAAATAGTTACAACAAGTGCTCTTCATTCACAGTGTATTAAGTGTTGGAGCAGCGCTAGCGAATGCTGATGCTAGAGGCCCCGATTACTCATTCACTGCTTCATCAGAACCACGTCTGTTAGCAATGATAAATAATGTAGCAGCTTGGCATAGCTCACTGGGCCAGGCCAGCACTGAATTGATTCATGTGCATTTTCTCAGCTCTTTTCATGCCAACAGTTCCTCACCTATTCACTCACATTGGCACTTTTTTCATGCTACAGCAAATACATAAAACACTCAATGCTAATTAATGGTTTTGGGAGAGCTGGAGGCCACATCGGGAAGGAGGGGTAAATATAGATGGTGTAGGAGTGATCTTAAACCATGATAATTTCTTTCAGAAATTTGATTTAATTAAAAGGAGCTGAGCCAAGAAAATAAGCATTTATGAGGAAAATGCATCGTCAGATGCTCCTTACCCCAGAGTGGTGTGCTAAAAGGGTAATCTTGACATAATATACACCAGAAAATGCTGCAACTCTTGCTGTTTGTAAATCCTAATGGCAGAGCATAATCCTTTGTTTTCAATTTTCTATTTCATACTTTTTATTTATAAAAGAAAACAAAAAAGATAGGAAAGTTTCATGTATCATGTAGGCTCGTAATTTAATTTACAATTATATTAATGGAGGGTTCCAGACTGCGACAAATTGGCATATGCGAGCCATTTTCTGAGAATGTGCGAGTAAAAATTTTATGTGGTCGCATATATGCGAGTGGACGCTCGCGCAACAAAGCGCTGTTTTATCAGCTGCTGCAGTCCGTAACTTATTGTAGCATCTCACACGAGGCCAGACTAGTTCAGTTAACTTGTTTATTTGCCAGAGCACGTGCAGGCATTCAGAAACACAGCTTCTGAATAGAGCAACCAAAAACAACAGACGAACTTCAATCCTCAACCCGCCCCCCTCTTCCCAGGGGGTTCCACATAGCTGATTGACAGCCAAACAGCCATTGACAGTCGCTACATTATGTTCAAAATGAACGAGTAGGCTACATCATGAATCCATTTTCTAACCGTGTTTTTAATTTATCCTGAATCACTACGGTACGCCTATAATAAGTGTTTATATTCGGACTATTTTATCCTGGGGTTCGACTTGGATGCGGAGTTGCCCAGTGCCTGCGTGACTCGCCATAGACATTAATGGAGAGAAGTAGCTCCGGCTACAGTGTTCTTCCGCAACACACGTGCAGTTTATTTATTGACGAACGTAGACGTCACGTGCATTGCACACTGATGGTGGAACGCGCAATTACGAATTAAGCCCCTTCTTCCTACGTCTTTTCAGCGGTTAGATGAGAGTAATTGCTCAACTGAGGAAAGGAAATTATTATAAAATGCAGAAGGTAAGGAGTGTGAGATTTCTGTTTTTATTACAATAGCCTAAACTTTGACAAGGAAAAATCTGTATTAGCTTATTATAATACTCTAATCTATTAAAATGTAATGAATACATTTGAATGTTTAATGATTTTTAAAAGATAGAAAGATGATGCTGATAGAAAAATGATAAAAGACGGACAGACAGATAGATAAACAGATAGATAGAATGTAATTCAAATGTAAATAGATTGTGTACAGTACAATTGAACTATAAAATGCTTAAAATTACAGATTAAAATTACTGTCCAAAATCCATGAAAATCCAGAAATTTGGCAATGATAATTAATATATTACAGGTGTTTATGCTGCAACCCAGAAAGCCTTTGCTAGCTTTGGTCCATTAAAACCACTATTCATCAGCATGCATTGATTAATCCCATGGCATGTAGCAAAAAAAAAGAAAAGGTGCGACCAACTGAAAAAGTAGGTAGCACCAGTGCAACCAGTAGAAAAGTTAGTCTGGAGCCCTGTAAAAGACAGAACTACTCTGATATATGAATCGGCTCTTGTTTCATTTAAAGTGTCCCTATTTTAGATATTATCTAGCCTGGCATGCCAGACCTACATCAAGATGTTAGGTCTGGAAACTCTTCATTGACAGGGCTCAATCCGAGGGGCGGGATAAACGGTTGTCTTTCAAATTCTCTCTGCACGCAATTGGATAGCGCTAAAGCCAATCAGAGCAACGATGAAGGTGACTTACTCAGCGGAGCAAGTTGATATATTAAACTTTTACCGTATCCAGTCCAGCTGTCAACATTGAACATTGAAAATAAGGGAGATTTCCCGAATCCATCCCCAAAATAAGGGATTTTTTGTTTTTTTACACGACCCACAAACTTTAAAAATTAAACACTAATCATTAAAAGTCTAAAGAGTTTATAACTACATATGTGTGAGAGAGAAAGAGACAGTAGGCTATGTGTGTGTGTTTGTGTGTGTATGAGAGAGAAAGAGACAGTGTCTCATTAAAAAAATAATATCATAGAGAATGTTTAAATACTAATATCAGCTTACGAGGGAAACGGAGGCAGAGTAGTGGTGCTTCGGAGTGCAGGAGATGGTTCGGGAGAGGTCCGTGCACCTTACCGATCAGAGTTCGCGCTGACACGGAATAAAGCTTTTATTGAGAATGAGGACATGCGTCACGGTAGCTTGCTGTCACGTGACGAATTGAGGCCGTCCACCATTTTGGGAGGACACGCCATATTGGTTGCCAGGGACAACGCCTTCAGAACTTCACAGAGGCACGACTAAATATGCCAGAAATAGCGAGAGAGAGACAGCACAGCGCAGTATTTGTTTACATTTTAGCGATACACGGCAGTGTCTTTGGAAGATATGGAGATGGAAGATAAAGTAAAGTGGTTCTATCGGGTTTATAACAATGCTAGCCAGCTTTATTTAGAGAAACTGCTTGTGGATAAACTGACGGCAGCAACAATGAGCAAAGCATGATTTTAAAAGCACATTTCAGCACAGTTCGCCTTTTATTTAACACAAACAAACGAAAATGAATACTCTGTTATTCAACTAGAGTTGTTTAATTTGTTATAGATATAGCCTATCTGTACCGCGAAATGTTTTAAAAAGACACCTTTTTAATGACGTAGGATTCGCATTGACAAGGTAATGTCCTATCTGTCCGCTTGACGTTGCATGGCAGGTGCAAATGCACGTATCTGATTTATTTCCACATATGAATGAAGCCTGAAATATCGAGTTTGACTGAATTCTCGCAGTTTAACGTTACAGGTTTGGGGGTTTCTCTTGCACCAAGCCACAGCAGAATTTTTCATAAGCTTCTAAAGTTTATGACTTAAATCTTCTCAACTCTTGCATTGTGTAGCAGTAACTTTAAGCACTTACCATAAACCAGCTGCTTGATTATTTCAGGGTGTGTGAAAGGTGGTAGTGCTTCGGGTCTTTCGTCCATTCTGTCGTATGGGTCCACACTGTATGTTGATGTCAAGTAGTTTCTCTAAATAACGCTGCTTAGTGTTATGTAGTCTCTCCCGATAGAGACCCTTTCCTTTTGCTGCATTTATTCCCAAGAAAGTGTGCCTTATCGCAAAAATACAAATAAATATCAAGCTGCACTCCTTCTCTGACGCTATTTCTCTCAGTCTCACGGTCGAAGTAACCATGACAACATATAGCGTGTCCTCCCAAAATGGCAGATCCTTCCCACAATGCACCGCGGAGTTAAACGCGTGACGTCACCTCCTCATTCTCAATACTCAACGGCAAAATGACAAGTTGACCGTTTCGCCACAGCTTTTTCTGTAACAGCGTGCGGCGCCGGCTGCATCCGAGGATGAACGACTTAAAACCGAATATGTCCAAGCTTGCTCTGATCGTCGCAACTCTGTCGTCATTTTGTTAAGCCCGCCGCCGACTCTATACGCGATGTGATTGGCCCTTCCAGAGTTAGGGTTTTCCAGCTAAAGCGTCTATAGAGAGCCTAAGTCCCTCCCCTTCCGGTCGACCACCATGGGACCTTATTTCGGAAAAATATTGTATGGTAGTCAATGGCGAGGAGATAACAAATATTTTGATTTCGTTTAAATTGATCCCTGAATTACACATATGATGTTTGTCAATTTAAAAGATACATTTTAAAGTCAAGAAAGTCAATGTTTGATGTAAAACTGTTGAGATATAAGACTGTGAAAATACGTAATTACAAAGACTACAAACCCCAAAGTAGGGCTGTAATCAACCAAAGAAATCCTTAGTCGACCAAGGTCTTGTCCTGCGCGACGATTAGTCGACTAAAAAAAAATAAATAAACGGATGTTTTGATTGAACATTTTTTAAACAATTGTCATAGAGCATTTATAAAACAACAACGAAAAAACATTGAAAATAAATAAAACTATAATAATTATACAATTCTTTGAAAATTAAGTGATTTTTTTAACTGCAAGTGAGGAGCTCTGTCCTTGGTCTATACTGACGGTCACAATCGCGCACCTGATCACACCACACGCTACAAAATAATATAACTGCTATCTGCCACATAATGAAAAATCTAAAAAAGCTCTCGTTTATACATGCTGTATTCTTCTTTACTTACAAAGCTATGGGTTAACTTTTGTCCAGCCGATCTGTTAGGCGTTTTAAAACAACAGACAAAATAGCCTAAAAAACAATCTGAAATCTAGGCTCTGTTGTAAGATAGCATATACGTTTAATTTCGTTTTGTTACATTATTTAGGCTACTTTCAAATGAGTCAAGTGTACAAATAAAAACCTATTAAGAAAACAATCGATTGAGTCAGTATGATAAAGCCGTTAAAAGAGCTGCTCACGTCTTTTGCGCGCTCAAGTTCGATTTCAAATGGGCACGCGATGTGCGCGCTCATAATGGAGCAACGCGGTCGCCACCGTCGCCTACCTCCACAAAAATGTAGCCAGACAAAAGATTTAGATTTCTTGGACATTCTGTCGACTAAAGTAGCGTGAACTGAATGAATACAGCAAAACTACCTACCGGTACATCCCTTACTGAGCGCGAGCAGCAGCGCAGCCAGCCATGCGGTTCCCGAGTGTGTTGTGTGTGCGCTAAACTGTGGCGCAGGTACAAGAAATAGCCTAAATTAAAGCATTTAAAGATGGGGATAAAACATAGGCTAATTATATTTAGAATACAGTAATAAATAACTGCTTTATAAAGGAATAAATATCAAGGAGTAAATCATTGAAAATGTATTTCTATTGGCAAAAAAAATAAAAAATAATGCGACTGGTCAACCAATAAGAATTTCAGTCGACCAAGACGGCATCGACTGATTAGTCGACTAAACGACTAAAGTGGACAGCCCTACCCCAAAGGCGCACATTTTCTCTCAATGAATGAAGCGAACTTTACTGAGGCTATGTCATTGTTTCTATAGTCTTCCGTTATAATCGTAATGTTACCGTCATGAGTGTGTTGTTCCAGATTGCACACACACAGCAGCTGATCTTGCTCGTTGTTTCGCCTCCCGGGAGATGTAGTTCATTGAGCGTTTTTCACATAAAACTAAAAGTTACTCTTCTGTTTTATGACAAACTGCGACTTTCTTGGCTTTCATAATTATCGTTTAAATTGACAAACATCATATGTGTAATCCAGGACACAGTTCAGACGGAATAAAAAGATAAGTTATCTCTCGCCATTGACTACCATGCATTATTTTTCCGAAATAAGGTCCCATCAACCGGAAGCGGAGGGGCGGGACTTAGGCTCTCTATGGAGAGTTGCTGGACCACGCTTTGCTGCAAAATAATTATAGCTGCCGCTAGGGTGCGTCTAGATTTCTAGGCTAGATATTATCTGCCATGTAGTGTGAAATAAAGCTGTTTGTAAAAATGGTCTACAAAGGTTCAAAGTGCAAAATAAATGGGTAACACTATGTGCCATCCTCGATATGTTACCTTAATATCCTGACGGCCAGCTAAACCTTTTCCCCACACCAAGTCTCTGAAGATTAATTCTCAGTTCCACAGGTTTATTGGAGTTAAGGAAAATAGTGAAACTGCAACACACAATAGAGCAATGACAAATTACACATGAATAAAGGCTAACTTGCACATTTACTTTTGCCTTTTTGTTTGTACTCATAAAGAAATACATGTGAACTAAATCCTGGAGATTATAGCACCTTTAACATGCAGCTCGTAACAAATGAGCATGTGAGAGCTAGTATGCATTGCCGACGTGAGTTCAAACGATCAGCAGATTACACTCTACAAACTTACAATTATCGTCAAAAATAACAAATAATACTTCCAGAATAATCTCACAAAAACAGTCATGCATACCGACGATGCTACGTCAGACATGAGAAGAAGAGAGATGCGATTGAAGTGCCATGAAAATAACTCAAGCAAACCGCTGAAACGCATGAAGTGCGTGAGTATTTACTTTCCATCTACGGGTCACTTAATAGGACATTAAGCACAGCGCGATCTTAAAGTGAACATGACCTAAATTCAATGCAAATGCATATTCCTATTCCTAAACAAGTTTATCTTCTGTAACTAAATAGAATTAATGAATTCTTACTGATAACAAAACACTTTATAATAACTGCACGCTATTAATCATTTGTTAAGCATGAGTTAACAGTTAATTCATCATTTATTAAGCATTAATATACATTAATAAACAGTTTGTAAATACAGCTATAAATGTTTTTTTTTCCCTTGATTTATAAGCATATCTATACTGCCCTACAAAATCTCTGTGCAAACAATATATAAACTGGCCACTACTAAATGCTTTATAACTACTCGAATTAACCCTGAATTACAATATAATCACATTTAATAAAGCATTTATTAACACATTAAGTAATCATCACTATATGTCTGAATAATATGTATGAATGTACATTTAAATAGTTTATTAAAGGTGCCATCTTGTATTTAAAATCTAATCATATCCCATATTCCATAACAGATGGGGGCAGTATACCTCCAGAAAGTGAGTTGTGCCGCGGCCGCGTGCATTCTCACGTCTTCAAACACAAACGAGCGCTGTTTTGCTCTGTCTTTCTCACACATATTATTCAAATCATTTGACACGATAGTAAAAGGTTGGAAAACCCCAGTTACATTTGGAGATTTCTAGAGATCAGAGACTCATTGAACAACATCTCAACACAAAATGATGAAGACCGTCTCATAGACGCCTGTCTCAAAAACAAGCGGGTGCATTTCGACGATATGGAAAAATAAAATACTGGGCAATTATTTGAAGTTTATGGTATTTGTTTTGTTCATATTACACTTTTATTGTTAGTTTGAATTAATTTGACAGACAGCATTCGCTGATGTTGATCAAGCTAGCGCCATTCAGAGCTGCCAACTCTCACAAATTCACTGTGACACACGCAATTGACACTTAACAAGCAGGTTAGTTAAGCTCTCAGATTCTGTCAATTTTGTTATGTTGCCCGCCCGCATACCGCCTCCCATGGCCGAAACTGGTATTACGACACCTGACGGGCCGGGGCTAGTAATTTAGCATGCTAATTTAGGTTTATATCTCGGCAGGACAATGTTTCAGTTTTTTAATGACATAATTGCACTTATTTCTTCTCATTCTTTTGATGCATGTAGCTCATTTTTTGGATTTTTTTCCTCAATTATTCCATACGGCACCTTTATCATTTACTTCATGCATTCTAAGCAATCTTATGAACCACTAACAACTCTTAAATAACTGGTTTATTAAAAAAAATATTTTTCATTTAGAAAGGGTTAATTAATCATTAACAAAGGATGAAAATCAATTATTAAACAAGTATATGCTTTTAAACCAAGAAGAAAGCATTTATAGCTGTATTTATAAACTGCTTATTATTGTATTAATGCTTTATGGATATTTAATTAACTAACCTAACTAATTATTAGGTTTGTAACAAACTTGTATAATGTCAGCCTTTGATCTTCACTTTCTTCCCTTGAACAAGGCCTACTGTATACTTCAACCCACTCTAAAACATTGCTGTTGCAGCTGAGGCCTGGAAGAGTTTGGTTTCTGTTGTTGAAATGTCAAGGAGACCCTTTTTTTCTGCACTGCGAAAGCAAATCCACATTGAATGCACTTCCACAGGACTCGGGCTTGAATTAATACAGTAAAACCGAAACCACCCTTACTGATCGTATCACTGTGCACAGGTGCTGAGGAAGCATCTGGAGATGAAATTCAGATGGTAATGGATGTATCGTTTCCAACACAGGCTGTAAGCGGCAGGGCCATGTCTAGAAGGGGGGCACAGGGTGGCACTGCAAAGTTGTGTATGAACTCTAAATGGCCCCATCTTAAGAGAAAGGGTTTGAGTCTTGAAATAAAGTTCCTTGTGTACACAATTAAATATCTGAGTACCTTTAAAGGGTTCTAGGGTTCCCAGATGGCGATCTGAGGAATCAAAAGGGGTGCTGTTGCTATTTTACCGGTGGGATAAATGACTCTTGCACCCGACGCAAGTTTAAAAGGGGTTGGTCTGAAGTAGCGTCATTATTTATAGATACGGTTTTGGTGTAACGCGAAACAAACCAATAAGAGCATCATATCACATTCCCTTTAAGAGCATGATGAACGAGGTGCGCTTATTCTATGGCACAATTCTATTATAACAGCGCATTTACCAGGCGTGCTTCAGAATCGGTTCACAGCCGAGGAGATCGATGTCCTCGTTAGGGCCGTAAAAGAAAGAGAAGTGACATTGGGGATGGGACAAACCCACCCAAATTAGCTTCGGTTAAACATGCATATGATAATTTGGGTACAAGTATAATCTTAATGCCAATTTTTCCATCGCCATGGCCACAACAATGATTTTCCTCGTGTTTAAATATTTTTTCCTTAAAATAATGCATCATTTGCAAAAAGTAAAATGCATCTGTGTAGATGAGAGAATCATCTACAGTGTATGCACATTGTTCACACTCTGTATTATGGCCAAGCATGCCCGCTTAAAATAGCATCTGAATGTACGCGCAACGCGCTACTGACTTTAGACTAGTTTTTTTTTTTCTGGTCATTAGCGTAATTGTTTTCTTGAACTGCAAAATAGCAACAGGGATTGTTTGCACCGAAACACGCCTCCTTTTTGCGCCGACTCGCCCAGGGAGCGCATAGTTCATTTCCTAGTTTACTTACCTGCGTCTGCAAAATAGGAGTGATACATGCGTCAGTAGAGAGTCATTTGCGCCGGGTGCAAGATAGGGCCCATTATGTTATTTGGGAGAAATTATCCTTTCTTTTTCCTCATTTTAGGGCACAATTGACAAATGTGAGGGTGTGTAGCTGTGACTTTAAGGGTGTTTGATAAGTTAGCTTTGCGCTTGGAGACATGCTGACAAAACCCTTTTTTAACAGCAGCGTAAGTGACACCATTGAGATGAGAGAACTGAAAAAGGAGAAAGGCACTGATAGAAAATGACTGAGAGAGAAAGTAAGTTAGAAAGTGAGAGGGAGAGATGAAAAATAAAGTTAATGTGAACATGTTTTAGGAAAGTTTCCCTTCTGTTTCATCTTTTGATTTTGCTGACATCAGCATGGATTAGAATATGTTTGTTCACTGGCATCTTGCTCCCCCCCTCCCTCTCTCTCTCTCTCTCTCCCTCACTCCTTTACTTGCTAAAGAGAGAGCAGCTGTGGAGGCTGCCAAGGTCGCAGGGACAACTGAGAGTAATGACATTCCCCTGAAATGTTACCTCAATGCTAAAACTCACACTCAGCAGGAACAGATGAGGGCTCAGGAAGACAATGGCCTACAAAACCTGCCTGCATGTCTGTAGTGGTGTGTGTGGGTGTATCTTCAACTTTAATGTCCCAGGGGTTAAGTTTCATTAAAACTAACAAATAACAAACTTTTTTTTTTAATGAAGATCACATTAAAACTCTTGGCCACATTTTACCATGCCATCATGATTCATGTTGTGCTACTTTTCAAATGACTATGTAAATTTAAATAGCTGTTATGTAAAAATAACCCAGTCATAATTTAATAACACAAATTATCACTGTCCCTCTGCTGTGGCATTATTTCCACCACAACCAACAATTTTGCCTATTTTTAAGGTTAGGGTTAGTTAACCTAAGTTCTTTCACAACATGCACTTATGGAACAATGAGACAAAAGTGTCAGTGAAGAACTAGAGAGATAAGATGTGCAATATGGGGGTGATGTCGCAGTGGACAAGACACATGCCTTTGGTGTGAGAGACCCGGGTTCGAATCCACTGTGAGACACCTATGTGTCCCCGAGCAAGACACCTAACCCCTAGTTGCTCCAGAGACGTGCAACCTCTGACATTTATAGCAATTTTAAGTCGCTTTGGGATAAAAGTGTCAGCTAAATGAATAAATGTAAAAAAAAAAATACATGTAAATGCAATGAAAGCTAAGCAAAATCTGGCTAAACATCACTTGAATGCAATATTGTGCATACTTTTCAATCAAGCTTTATTTTTTAATTATACAACAAATATATATTATTTAATTTATATTATAATCAAATTCAACTCAGCTTCAAATTCAACTGTACAGCCACTTCTGCTACACATATAACTCTGCAATGCTTGCCAGCATAACACTCACAGTACTACTGGGTAAATACTATAACACTTCATACAAATATTATATTCATTGCATTATAAATAATATACTTATGTGACAGTTGCATCATTGTCCATTTAAGGCCTTTTCATGAAACAAACTAAATATAAAGCATTACACAACATATTAGTTATATATTGTACATCAAACAATGAGTCAATGGTATATTCTTATGAATATTACACAACACCACTTTAAATAAAAAGTAATATAATTTTACATGGTTTCAGTTGCACAAGAGTTTACAGGGATTGCCACTCTGTGTTGTCATCTCTGCAAAAACAGTGTAAAGGCATGCAAACCTATAATTGCTGTAGAAGAAAACACACTACATTGCTCCATAATGCAATTTACAATACAAATAAATAAATAAATAAAATGACAGAACATTTTTCAAGAACACGTTTGTCCTTTGGTAGGAAGAATACTTGGAAGATTCAAGACTAAACGAACATTGAGTAAAAATAAAAAGAGGAAAGTGGAAATCCCTGAGGAAGATCAAGGCAGCAGAGATAATACCACGATAACTTTCTGTGGGTTCACAATGTGCCGCCTGCTGAAGCCGCTGTCTGAGTAATGGTTCTCTGGAGGTTTGCAGAGGCCGCCGACTTTTTTGTGCAGCTAAGCTGCATGTGGTGCCCCTCTCCTTTCACCCACTGCAACCTTCTTCTCTGATAATGATGGCAAGTGGTCAAGTGTGCACCTACGTACCTCACATGTACGCACGTACAGTACACACACATCTTGGAGAAGTGTGTGTAGGACAATGCTGTTCTAAGTATTACCACACTTGTTTTGTATGCTGCCCTATATATGACCAGATAAACTGTCATGACCAACCTCCTCAAAATCATGAAGGACGGTTGGAATGCAAGACAGAGCCTGCTGTCCTCTTCCCCAAAAATAGCTTCTGCTGAAGATCAGTGCTGACGTTTTCTTTAGCAAAAGGTCCCTACACTGGAGGATCCTTCTTGCCTTTAACACCACAAGTTTCTGTTTGCTTAATGTCAGCTCTCCTTCTGTGCATTCAGCAGTGACTCTGTTCTTTTTCAGAAAAGGTTAAGCAAGAGCAAGAGTTTTACAGCCGTTTGGGGAAGGGAGTGTGTGTGTGTGCGCGTGTGTGTGTCATTTCATATATATATATTTGGGGTGTAACAATACATCAATATGGATCAGTGCATCGATTTAAACCGTCTAACGATGGATTCATCGATGACACACATACAAATATTGATATATGGTACCCTTATTTTGCCACTCTCCACATCCTCACGTAACATTTCTCAGCTTGAATAGACGACTGACAAGATTGACTGAACCCTAAACGTTCTTGTCACAAACGTCGATATTGTCCACTGTCAAGGCATCGCGAGTTCATGTTTACAGCAGAAACTGACAACCAGCACCCTTGCTGTTTGCGAACACAACCCGAAAAGTCAGTTTTAGTGCATAGTATTCAGGTCAGGTGACAAAGGCTGTTAGTCACTTCGAAAAGATGTGCTAGTGTCATGTCAAGCTTAGCCCGTTCTCATCCCAAGATGTCATCTAACTTACGCTTTGACCATACGTCAACATCCGAAGCTTTAGGGCACCCTTTAATGTCAGTTAGATGACGGCTATCTAACCCAAACCCTAACCCTACCCTAGACCTAAACCTACCTGCGTCATCTAACTGATGTTATCACTAGAAGTGCCAGAATTCCAAAACTAGAAAGGCCACAAGCGGTCATTTTGACCGTTAGATTCAAAACAGTGTTTATTTCATTGTTAAATTATTAAATTATTTTCGTCAACCCCATTTTTTCAAAGACAAAAACGAGACGATAATAATAATATTTACAATGATAATAATATTAAATAGGCTAATAATAATAATAGGACTAGCAGAACTAGTGAACAGTCCATGCAGCAAAACAAACAGCGCAGGACAGGGCAGCAGAGCTCGCAGGATCATCCGTCATGAACGGAACATCTGGATCGGCCGTGGTCTGATGATAGCAGCCGTCTCTTTTACCTTGATGTGGACTCTAACTCTGAATCACTCTCTGATGAGGAGGAAATGTTAACTTGCACCCGGGAAACGTCAGCTTTCATTTTCCACCTCCGATTGTTCCCCTGCATCCGAAATCATCACTCGTCAAGTTCTGAAGCATCTCCAGGGCATCCTGTAGTCCGGTTTTATTTGCTTATTTCTGATCAACAACTAATGTAGAAATTATTATATAGCAAACACCGCTGTGACCGGACAGACCTCTGTTGACAGTTGAGAGAGACTCACGATATAACCCTGGGGATATTTAAAGGTTCAATACCTAAGATTGCATATCACTGTAGAGGGCGCTACATTCAAAACAACAACAACGGCTTTGCTTGATGACACGACGTGGAGGAACGCCTAATGATGGGAACTGTTGTTTTACATACTCCACCGTGGATAAATCAGTCGGACGGGAATCGAAAATTAAGTTGTCATGGATGAGGTAAAGTTCGATTTCTATAAATGTTGCGTTTAATGACATGCTTGTTTTTCATTAAACTGAAATAGCCGCAAGAAAAGTCAGGTTTAAAAGTAAATTAGTTATCACAGATGTTACTGTACGAGTCACTGGACAGAAGCTATGGTGGAGAGGGTTTGAAGTCAAATCGTTGCTAATGTATCCTGACTTCGCCCTATGCTGCAATATGCATTTAGTTTTGTATTCATTTACAGAAATCAGCTGCTTAGACAATTACTGATGTTATTAGATTTTTCAGGTGATATTCTCAATTCAGTGAACAGATGTTCTGATGTAAAATTTTCAGACTGCAGACTCAGCAACGATTGTATTTAATTGTACAGTACAATCATAACATAGAAAAGACATTATCTTCCTTTCATGTGAATGAGAAAGTGCGCGTCCGGTGTGCTTATACTGGACTTTGTCCTAGACGTGCACGGCTCTTCCTAGTCCGGTGTGCGACCCCCTTTACAGCAAACAGTTCACATTCCGAACAATAATTGAAAAGAATAATGCACCAGAATGTGCACCATTCCATTACAAATGCGCGAAACAAGCTGACTTTTGTTGCTTGATAGACGCAAACGCACAACTACAACTTCCGCATTTATCCAGGACTACACGTGAGTACGAGCGGAAACTGAGGTAACGCCTATATGACGCGAATTGACTGGCGACTCCCAGCTCACCCTGCTCACACACCCCGTTTCCTTGGTTAAAATCTCAATTTAGTCGTGATTTTAAACATAGCTTGAAACATTTGGAATATTGTAAGTTAGTCATCTTAACTAAATATATAACACTGGCCTTGTGATTTTGGGATATTTTAATGCAAAAACCTTCAGGTATTGTACCTTTAATAAAAAAAAATACAGCAAAATTCAGTGCGGTCAATATGACCGTCTATGGCCGAAATAGGTAAATATGTTAATTTTTTTTGTTTTCCCTTACGTTTACGTAACTTAATTTATATGAAAAGCATTTTAAATGAAAATACAGACAATTTTAGGAAAAGTCAGGTACCAGCAGGATTTTATTATTTTTTTCAACAAAGTTATTGTAGATATAAAATTCATGACACCCTAGGATAGCATCATCCAACTGACATTAAAGGGTGCCCTAAAATGTGCGATGTTGTTGGTTACCTAGTAACCGAGTGGCCGGGAATGTTCCGTCAACTTCCGTGCTGATTTTGAGATTTTTTGGCAGATAGAATGTCCATCATCTTCACAATCACACAACCATCTTCAAGTAAAGAAACGAAGTGATCTTACAGGGCAGGCTGTTGCCACACTCTCTTATTGATGTATGTCTTTGATTTTGAAATTAGCTGATGATAAAATGCAGCTCATTTCCGACAAAATTACAGTAGGATTGTGTAAATAAAGTATCAGGCCACGTTTACACAAAGCCGGGTATTTAGCAAAACGAATATTTTCCCCTCTCCGTTTCAAAAATAACATCGTTTACACCCCCGCATGAATGCGCCGTAAAACGCCATCATAACTACTGCTAAACCTAAGGCGGCAGTGTAGGGGTTAAAGATAAAGCCATGCAAGCCAATCAGAATCCTGTAATCGACAGAGAGACCTGAAACGCCGTTTCTCCCAGTTTACACGACAACAAATATCCGGCGTTTTCAAAAATCTCCACTTTGCCCGGAGTTCAGAAATCTTCGTTTTCAGTGATAAAAACGGCGTTTCAGTGTAAATGAGAGCAAAACGCAGGAATATCTGCGTTTTCCAGTCGATGTAACGGGCCTCAGTCTAGCATCGCCATCCATGCCAGTTTATTGATTCATTGTCTCTTCATAGTTTGCAAGAGAGATTTAATAAACTGAGCGTATTTAATTAATAAACTGAGCGTAGCCTATTCATCTGTCAATATGAAACGCGAGTTGGTCATTCTAATTAATGATCGGAGAACGCGTATTGACCACCGTTACTATATGCACGTATGTCCATTTAAACTCGATTTTGGGTCAAATATGGATTATATCATGACACTAGCAAGAACATGGTTACATTTAAAGATGACATGACAACACTACTTTCAGCTGCTTTTACATGTTTGTATTTACATGTTTTTTTCACTTCCTGAAAAGTAACCGTTTTGGACATACGTGAGTTTCATTGGGCAGCGACGATATGTCATATATACATATTGACATTTCATTTTGTGAGAAGTAATCAAATGTACATGAACTTCTTACTCTTTTAGCATTTCTAAGTAGTCAAAAATAATTCCTAACACAAACCAATGCATCAATAATTTATTTATGCATAATTATATTTGTCTTTACTTTGACAATGATCAGCTGAATGTACATTATCCATCATGTATTGCAAATGCATTATTTGGTATGTTTGCAACATTTTCGGCTGAAGTCTACTTTGAGGAAAAGGTTAAGCAGAAAGTGGCCTGCTGGTCAGTATGTTGCCTTCTCTCTTGCATGGGGTCCCTGTGGGTCTGTTCTTCTGACAAGGCAGCTGACGAGGACACTTTGCCAGTTGGTCACCTCAAATGTGAATCAATTAATTTGAAATTTAAGAATGGGATGACTAAAGGGACATGATGTCCTTCAAGCTTCAGTAATTTGGTAATGATTACGCCTTAATGAATGCATGCCTTGTGTCTCAAATACTGTGTCAAGCTATAGTTACACACAAACAGCAAGGCACATATACAGTTTTGCATCCATTTAGTTTCAGTTAGCCTGCTATTTAGTAAGCTTTAACTATATCGGGAACAGAATGAGAAGAGAGTATCCGCGTACCGTAATAATTGTAAATGGCTCTGCCGCCATACTGTACATCAATGGTTTGTTGTTTAAGGTCTGGGGTTTGTTGGATTTTTTAAACTGAAATTAAGATATTTATTGCCCAAAATATTGAAGTCATATAAGGACCACATTTAAAAAACAAGGACTTATAAGAGGTCAGACAAAAGAATTTAATTAAATATAAACTTAAATACATAAACTCATAACACAAGGTTAACTGAACAAAAAACTGACCCTCCTCCACAGACACACAAGGGAGCTTATATAATAGCTTAACCAAACCAAATAACATAGAAGGGGTAATCAAACTACATTTACATTTATTCATTTAGCTGACGCTTTTATCCAAAGCGACTTACAATTGCTATATAAGTCAGAGGTCGCACGCCTCAGGAGGAACTAGGGGTTAAGTGTCTTGCTCAGGGAAACATTGGCGTCTCTGGTACCCCTTTTCCACCAAAAAAGAACTGGTTCGGACCTGGTGCTGGTTCAGAAGTTGGTTCGAGAGTTGGTTCAACTTGCGAACCGCTTCAGAACCTGTTTGTTTTTCCACTGACTAGAGCGCCCAGGGAACGACGTCGTTACGTCACTGTTTACGTCGCCATACGTCTTGCAAGTACAACATTACTTTGGGATTCTGTCTCTAACTTCGTGTATCAAGAAGGCTTTAAAAAACAATTGAAATGTGTAAGTCTTTTAATATTTTCGTTTGATATGTAATCTTTTCTGATAAGTTATGTACCCCTGTCTTGTGTCTATAATGTCTTAATATAAAAAATAAAAAAAAAATAGAAGCGCTTGCGTTAACTTGCGTAACTTCCGCCCCAGCCCCCGACGTAAGCATGACGTGGTGAAAGAACGGTTCTAGTCCAGCAAAGAGTTGGTGCCGCTTTGGAACCAGTTCTCCTGGCCGGAGACCGGTTCCTTGGCTGTCGAACACAAAGAACTGGTTCGCGCGCAGGCACCGGCTCCGAACCGGCTCTCAAAATGCTTTGGTGGAAAAGGGGCTACAGTGGATTAGAACCCGGGTCTCTCACACCAAAGGCATGTGTCTTATCCACTGCGCCCCTACCAAACAATTAAGAACTCCAGAGCTAACTAAGGAAAATATTCCCCTGGCATATGGTGAGACATGTTATGGCCTAATGAGCTATAGGTTTCCTCGGCCCTTGGCCACACCTTTCGCCCAACCAGGAAGGGACCGCCCCCCAACAGGTTCAGGTAACTCATCTAATCAAATGTTTGGAACTGAGGTGATATTACCCTGTGTGTCCATAGCCATCACAAGTTCAGTGGGTCCATAAACTCTTTTTCCAACATGACAACTGGTCACCATTAAACATTTGGGTAATCTCTGGATGGCCTGTTTTAAGTAACGACATCTCTGTATCATTTCTCTCAGGCCATTTTTGGTTTGCACAGAGGGTTTTCTTTTAATGACGACCTTTGCTAGGCAGCCTCTGGGAGGTTTGATGTAGCTGCCACTTCTTGAGAACAGAATCAACAATTCCTACTGGGACAAACAAACACTTGGATATTGTTTTGTACTCTTTTCCTACTCATTTGTTTTACTTTGACAGTATACATGATCGTGAAACTGTGGGATTTTAGTAGGTATATGATTCAGGCTACTGTCTCCTTGTTGGGGAAATAGTTTTTCATCTGTGTAAACTTGGAGATTTGGAAACAAGCAGAACCCTACCCTACCCCAGACCTAAACCTACCCATGTCATCTAACTGACGCTATCCTTTAGCCGTCAGGATCGCGTCATGTAACTGACGCTAAGGCTGCATTTACACTGCAGGTCTTGATGCCCAAATCCGATTTTCTGACTATATCTGATTTTTTTGACAACCTGCTTACATCATCTTTTAAAAGTGACCCATATCCGATTTTTGCATTTACACTATACACTGCTGAACCTACCAAATGTAGACGTTCTGACCCGGGAAATTAAGTAAAACAGCACGAAATGCAATGGATACAGATGTGAAAAATTATCCAGTGTTTTTCTTACCACAATATTTTGAAAAGTCATCAAAACACGTCTCGTACGACGGAGAAAAAGAGGAGAGGGACTATAGCCACGAGCACGTGAAATGTGTTCAAATACAGATTTATTTCTGTAACAACCCTGCATTTTTGCCTGCACTCTTCGCCCCAAACACTCAAAAGACTTGAAACCTCCACATTGCTCCACTGTGTGTATCCTTTCTTCCATCGCGCCTGTAATCGCGCACTTTTTAATGACGGACGACTCGCATTTACTGGGGAATATCCGATTTGTCTGCTTACATGGCACACGCAAATGCACGTATCCGATTCATATCTGATTTATTACCACATATGAATGAGGCCTGAATCCAATCTGAGAAAATCGGAATCCATGCGTTTTTTTCCTGCTTTACACCGGTCATATCCGATCTGTGCCACATGAGAGGAAAAAAAAAAAACGGATTTGGGTCACTTGAACCATGCAGTGTAAATGAGGCCTATAGGGCGCCTGAAGCGTCAGATATTGAAGCATGGTCAAATGCTTTCCAAGGCGTCAGTTAGGTGACGCCTTGGGGGTGAAAATGGGCTGCAATATAACATGTGGGGTTATGGTCTGGGTTCCGGTTGAGACCACTAGGAAGTGCCTTCTGGCCTATATATGCGTCTTATATTGACGCTAAAGGATGCCATGTGCGTTGGATATATACACAATGTCAAAAGCATCAGTATATGACACCTTGGGATGAGAACGGGCTGATCACACACGTTGAGTGATCAGAATTGTAACTCAAAAGTTGTGTAAAAATAAAATAAAATAAATAAAAAAATCCTGTCCGAATAGCGCTAACTACAACTTTTTATTTTAATAATGTATTAGTAAATATTGAAATTAACATGAACAAATATTAATAAATGCTGTTCAAGTGCAGCTTATTATTAGTTCATGTTAACTAATGTAGTTAAAAATGTTAACCAATGAAACCCTTATTTTAAAGTGTTAAGATTTTTATATATATATTTAGCACAAACAACCAACTTAAATTGCATTTTCACTACATCTGTTTAGGTTGGTGCAGATTTAACATGCTTTTTTGTTTTTAAATAAATTTCTCACTGATTTACTTTGATACAATTATTACAATTATTAACAATTACCGTGACCTACATGAATTATGAAATGTGTTATATATTACAAAAAATAATAAATCTGACTAAATTATTACCAGCCCTAAAAACGGCAATGTCGAAAAATACGTATCTGTGCAAAATAAATGGATGGATGGGGAACAGTTTAGCAGGATTATGTGTTAAAATGCAAAATGAGATTTTGCATACACGGATGTGACAAGATTTATGACACCCCTTGCAGCTCCAGCTCCTTTCATAGCGTTTCATTTGATATGTAGATGAATGACATCCTTGCTCTGGCATAATCAGGCATGCTTTGTCATAGGCTGACCTTCGACTTTGGCCCAAATCCTGCTCAGTTCTCTTTTATATGTGTGTGTGTGTGTGTGTGTGTGTGTGTGTGTGTGTGTGTGTGCATGTGCACATGAACTTGTGTTCCTGTGATGGATGTGTGGAGCAAAACAGCTGTTAGGCCATTGCCGGGCTCAGGGTCAACAGTTTTGGGTGACAGCCCTGGACACCGAGATGGATAGAGACACCATTTCTCTGGCAAGGAACATTCTATGGCAGAATACAGTTCTTGTTAGTCTATCTATCTATCTGTGTGTGTGATATAAATCAACAAATAAACTGAAAGTCGGGGTTAAAAAATCCAGGAACAAATCCAACTAGAACCAGGGTTTCTTCAACATAACCAAGGTGCGAAGGCATCTGCACATAATCTTGGTCATGCCAAAACAGGGTTGTCCCAAAGGGAAAAACCCCTGGTCTTGAGCCACCACTGCAAGGGTTTAATGTACAAGCAGGACAAAAGGCAGCATGTTGGACTCCACTGCCATCAAACCCCAAAACTGCTTGACAGTGCGTGACTGTCCTAGCCTCAGTTCTTTCATGGCTGCGAGGATCGAAATCGATATGTGCTGGATACAGACATGCCTGCATTGAATCTCATATTACACCCAGAAAAGTGGTAGAGAAAGCAGACTCTTTCTTGACGTTCATGGGGCTAACATTAACATCTCGATTAGTAAACATCTCTATGTTCGAGCCGCAAAGTGCTCATAACAACTAATGCTTTGGCTGCTTTGGATCTTCTGGCACTGGAAACCTACAGCCTGTGGAAGTACGGTGGCCTTGGGTCCTTAAAATGTCTTAAAATGCTGCCAGTTTTCCTAATAAAATGCATTAAAAGTATAAAATTGTCGTAAATTTAGATTCAACGGGTCTTACATATTTATAGACACATCACCACTAAAATTTCTCCTGTTCGGACACACCCAATGTCTGTCAAATAACCAGTGAAGCATTGAATAGCAAGAATGATCTTGATTTTATTATAAACAGAGATTGATATTGATAAAGTATTTCTGATAGCACTGTTGATACTCTGCGAGATATTTATAGTGAGAAATCAAAATGAGCAGCACACATATGACAAACGTACTCAATATGACAAAGGTACTGATGTAAAAATTCAAAATGTTGAGTTTTTTTTATTTATAACATGATAGTTTAGTAACATAACATGGCGGGAGCTATTTTGCTGAATATTCTTGCTGAATATTTTTAACTTGTTTAAATGTTGGACACCCTGGGAAGGCAAGATGGAGTCATTGAGGTATCAGAAAATCCTAGGAGAAAACATCATGCCGTCAGAGAGGAAGCTGAAGCTTGGGGGTGTCATTGGACCTTCCAACAGGACAATGATCCCAAGCATACTTCCAATTCCACCAAGGCTTTGGCAGCATGCAAACCAAGAATATTTCTGAACTGGAGGCCATTGCTCATGAGGAATGGGCAAAGATTCTTCAAAAACGCTGCCAGAAGCTGGTGTCTGGTAATACATCTCGTTTGCAGCAGGTCATAACAGTAAAAGGGTGTTATACTAAGTACTAAACAGGCTTGCCATGAGGGGGTTGGATAATTTTGAGACTACAAAAGTAATTCAAAGTTGCATTTTCAGTTACATTTGGGAAAAGTACTCGAAACATTGGATGTTTTGAGCTATTTAAATGAGTTTTGTTTGATGTGCGTATACATTTTCTCCTAATTAACTTATGGAACTTTTCTGCATGAAATAAAGAGAAATGTGCCTAAATATAAAAGTGATCATTGCTTGAAGTGAATATTCAGTAAAAATTATAAATACGAACCCATGGACTTGAAATGTACCCCTAATTATATAATCACCCAAATATATATACATACTGTGGCCACCAGCAGGAACAACCAAACTGGCAGCGCTGCGACCCTCCTCAGAGAGTCGCTCCTCACACTCATTCCATGCCCACCAGGGCTGCCTAATAAAAATGTATTCATCATTTACGATGGCTGGTGGGTAACATCGGGGTTAATAACGATGACTCCGACTCAGGGAGAGAAAGCTCGCAAGCGTCTCTTTTAACTCCGCGGCGGATGCATTTCGTAGTCAGTTTGCTGTCTGGCAGAGGCACTGAAATACCATAATACTTTATACCAAACATTAAGACATCTGTGAATTAACACATAAAATACAAAACCCAGACAAGAGGACTGAGATAAAGTTTTCTTGTTTTAAGATAAATTTAATCTAAAAACTCTTCTTTATTTTCAATCTCATAATGTTCAGCTAGCCAGTAAAATTTTTAACTGGCAAAAGCACAAATAAAACCTCCTTTTAAAAGCTCCTCTTATTCAGCAGAGATATGAGCTGACTTATTTATTTATTCAAAACTCAAACATCTGCCTTTCTCTTAACATTTTTATTTGTTTTGTACCCTTTTCTTTTTAAACAAAACACTAAGGATATCAATTCCTCGGAACTGGAAATCGCAGTCACACTAGATCTGGCATGTGAAAGCTGAGATAGAGCTGAGCCCGTCCCAACCCCCGCTGTCGGATCCATTTGCGAACCCCGAAATGCGAGTCGTCTCCGTGCCTCGGCAACAGAGAGAGCCGCGCGGGGAACGCGAGCCGAACCGTCCTCCTCGGAGAACGCCCGGCGGGAGCGGAGCGTCCTCGCGGACCGCTTCTCGCAATGCCCACAGTCAGCTCCCTCGAGAACTGACTGCTGGCATGCTCCACTCCCAAACATTGCAACAAACGGCTGATGTGTGTCCCCACCCGTGATGTAACGAGGGCAGGGAACCACACACCGTCTATAATCTTGCCATAAATATAGATCTATTGGGCTTTGACAAACAACAATAAATAGACAAAGACAGAGTACAGAGATCGCTTGCTGAAGGCTACAGAAGCTGTCGCAGTCTGATCTCGAGGGTGCTTTATAGTTTCCTAGTCAATGACGTCAACTGACGTCCAACTCTCTCATTGGACTGATTGTACAGACGCTTCACAACGCAATCACGCAAAGCGTTCCAATCGCGTTTGACAACGCAGCTCGAAGTTCACTTGAAAGGGAACCAATTAACCCTAGATTTGTTTTTATATAAATTCCAGACATGTCATCTGAGGACTATTTATAATTGTTCTCAGTTATTTACCTTTACCAGACTCAATATTTGGCTCGTTCTTACATAGTAGAGCAGCACGTTCGCACATGCGCACTCTTCAAACATGTTACTTCAAATCTTTTGAAAAACTAAAAGACGTAAATGACATTTGTATGTATTCTAAATAAAAGGCACCGGTTGTAATGAATGTCAGCTTGCTTATTTTGCTCAAGATACGGATTTATTATTTCCAAATGTCATGCAATATAGAAACGATGCTTCTAACCACAGGTCGAGAGCTGTCGTTCAAACTCCAGAGGCGTAGGTTTGATTTTGAAATTGGTGGGGACGGGGACATAAATTTTCAGGCTGGGTATCGATTCACATGTTCAATTTCGATTCGAATTTCGATTCGAAAGCTCTCAGATCGATTCAATTTCGAATTCGATATTTCGATTCCTGATTTGATTCTCGATTATATTCTTCGACTATAATGAATATAGATGTAATACAAATCCTATATTTATAAAAAAAAGAACATAAGTTTACTAGTGGTTATTAATACAAAGAAATAAAGAGTCACACCTTGTAAAACTCTTTATTTTAGGTACACTAGCCTAAACACTAAATGCATACAATGAATGGACAGGATTTTGATGCAAGATGCACATGGAAGCTTGATTTCAATCTTTGAATTAAATTGAAAAAGTAGCACAAATACATACAATAGAATAAAGACACAAATAAAGAAACATTTTAGGGTAGTTTAAAGTATAAAGTATAAAGTAATCCAATGTAAAATAACACTGGATAGTCTTTTTAGTCCAGACTGAATAAAAAAAATAGGTTATTAATTCTGATTGCTTACAATTAATGTTATATTATGTTGTTATGACAACAGAATTAATGACAGACACGTATGGCTGCGTTCACTTTAAGAACTAGTGCACAAATCCATTACTGTTTCATTATAACTTTCTGTCACACGCGTTTAATGCTAATTTAAGACATAACCGACTGTCTTTAGAGGTTACTCACCAAGACAGTTTTGACATAATTTTGCTTTTAACTGTTAAAGCGATACAATCCAGGGATAAAACTTTTGTTTCTGGCGAGCTGTTTGTGAAGCGGATTTAGGCTTTACTGTATGTGCGCGCAGTGAAAGACATCTCTGAAAGTGCGCGAGCACGGGGTGGTTTTACATTGCTTGAATGTTTAAACTGGTAATCCAATGATAAATGTTAGTTACCGGTGCAATGGTCGCCCGATTGTGCAAGTGAATATTCCGTCACGTCCCGAACTCCCAAACGCGAGTGTGTACCTGCAGATTCGTGGCCGTTGAGAATCAATTTTGAATCGACCACATTTTTAAAATACAATTAATCGAAAAATCTATTTTTTGCCCAGCCCTAATCA
Organism: Hybognathus amarus; assembly: GCA_030378365.1. NCBI lineage: Eukaryota > Metazoa > Chordata > Actinopteri > Cypriniformes > Leuciscidae > Hybognathus > Hybognathus amarus. The sequence continues at coordinate 168,027 of JAQIUQ010003339.1, forward strand.
ATTTATAAATAAATTTTGAGTTTTTATCGAAATTATTGCTAGGGATATATCAGTGTCACTGGATATTGGTAGGGACACGTCCCTAGCGTCCCTACTAAATTCTACGCCCCTGGTTCAAACCACACAACTTTGCTATGCTGTTTCCGAATGTTCGTTGGAACGATGGTTTAGGGAAACACCGACTCGTTGAACTATGCTGATAACGACGGAACTTGCGACCATAGTTGGCAAACAATGCTTTCGGGAAACGCACCAGGAAGTAATGCAGGACTAAGGATAGTACTACAATAACACTTCAGCACTGTTTTTTTTTTTTTTTACTCTCAACTTGGTCATAAAATGCATCACTACTTACTCAAGGAACAACGAGTGATATTTTTCACTTGAAAATAATGTTCCAGATCACTAGTAGTTCCTGCATAGTGACTAGATAACAAATAATAGTGATGCATTTTATGACTATTTTCTGAGTAAAATATTATGACTGATACTGCCTCAGACACACAAAAAATGTTCTTTATAATTTGTCAGTTGGTTAAAGGAATGACTGAGTTGTACTTACACACATTCAATGAACCTGTTGCCATGGGTTCACAAAGTTAAAAAATCAGAGTTCAACCCACACATACCCCTTTTCCACCAAAAAGAACTGGTTACGGAACTGGTGTTGGTTCAACGTTGGCTGAGAGTTCAGAACCTGTTTGTTTTTCCACTGACTGAGAGCGCCCAGGAACGACGTTCTTACGTCACTGTGTACGCCGCCATAAGTTTTAGCTAGAAACGCTTGCAAGTAAAACATTACTTCGGGATTATGTGGAACTCTGTGTACCAAGAAGGGTTTAAAAACAGTTGAAATATGTAAGTCTTTTAATCTTTTCCTTAAATGTAATTTCTTCTGATAAGTTATGTACCCCTGTCTTGTGTCTTTTTTCATTTATTTGTTCTATATTGTGACTGCTTTCTTCTTTGCTTATGATGTTTTCAATAAAAAAATAATAAAAAATAGAAACGCTTGCGCCAACTTCAAGCATAACAATTACAAAGGCTTTGCGATCCTTTATTATGGTCAGAAAGATGTTTAGAACACATCCAAACTCGCTCTCAGCCCCCGACGTAAGCATGACGGGGTAAAAGAACGGTTCTAGTCCAGCAAAGAGTTGGTGCCGCTTTGGAACCAGTTTTCCCGGCCGAGAACCAGTTCTTTGGCTGTCGAAACACAAAGAAACTGGTTCGCGCGCAGGCACCGGCTCCGAACCGGCTCTCAAAACGCTTTGGTGGAAAAGAGGTGATTTAGTTGGCTAGTAGTTCTAAAGTTACTAGCTCACTGGAGAGGAATATTTAAACAACATAAAGCATGTAAGAGCATTAAAGTACAGTAATAGTACAATGTAACAATCTATCAAACACGCAAACTGAATGATACAAGGCCTTGTGAACCCGGCTTACAATCTGCAATAAAAACAAACGTCCCTGTTATGTCACTGCTTGATTCTCACCACAAACTAGTTTTTGTCACTGTTTGCTTTGGGGAGAATGACAATTACTCGCATGAATATGAAATATGCATATATTTACATCACATAGGGGACATGCAAAATCAAATTCAGCATGATGAAATTTACATGTCAAAGCTCAAGGTTAGAACTGATTAAAAATGTGGGCCATTCCCCGTGGGATACACTGCAATCATTTGTTTGTGAGGGTAAATCATAAACTTCAAACATGAATGTAGTTAATGAAGAAAAATAGAAAGTAGTGTTTAAAAAAGGCATATTTAGTGTTTTAATCACTTTATTCTTTTAATAACAAATAGTTCATACGCATTTGGCTTCTCTAGGGAAATTGTTTTTTATTCTACTTTCCTGGGAGCCATGATTCTTACCCTTCTTATCTTTTTACATATGTATGTTGCCATTCCTTGAGGAATAAATTTATATTTCATGTACCACAACAAACCACACTTGATGTGGCCTTTTTCACTAGCTCTTAAATAAAATCAGTTGTTTCAGACTTCATAAAGTACCTGCAGTCTCTAGAGGTATCTTTGCAAAACACAATCATGGGCGTTTGAATCTGCAATATGTAAAGAGCTTCTAAATCACAATCAGCCCAGCCAAGAATATGTCTACCTAGAGGAACTGTGGGTACTGCAGAGCACACTCACGCTGCATTTCTCATAAAGAACAGATGTGCTTTTCTGGCTCTGCTCCTCCTAAGTGCATCTGCTATCACAGTAGTATACACTTACTTAACAAGGACTTTGGCACACTGCGGCCATCAGGAAAGCACAGTGCTGCATTATTAGAGACTAAACCAAATTGCAAAGTGTGGTAACCTGTTTCATGTAGGCATACCGAGCCCGATCTCATGAAAGTTCATATTTATAGCACAAATGTCATTTCTCGTGCCATTTATACGACCAAGTTTTTGCGTGAATATGGTACGCGTTTTGTTTTTGGCGTGTAATACGCACAGAACTCCCCACCCCCTCCCCCTAAACCTACCCCAGGGTTTTTAGTGCACAGCATCTACACGCAAAAATATGCCGTATAAATGCCACGGAAATGACATTCGTAGTATAGATACGCATTTTTATGAGACTGCATTGGCATTAGAGTGGGGCGAATACAGGTACCTCACGATATGTGGTCCACGATATGATAATATCACGATTCAGCGAATATTTACGATATTCAATATATTGGAAGAAATTTCATCAGACGATGTATCACGATATATGTGACTGAAAAGAAAAAGAAGGAATAAGGAAATAAGGAAATTGTATGCATTTATTAATGCCAACATTTCCACCATTGTGCAACATTGTGTCTTAGACTTAGAGCGATATAAAATCCATTTTATTTTTTCCCAAATTATGTTTCAATTGTTGGGATTTTTTTTTTTTTACCCTTGGCTGTTATTTTAGTCGTAAAAAAGTGTGTTTTTAAAGTTAATGATTAAAATGTAATAAAAATACAAATAAATTAGGAATGACCTTAAATTTATTGAGGAAATATGGACATTTAAGTTACTCAGTAGCCTTTTCAGGACAAATATTGCATGATGCAACATAACACTGCACTCTTCAAGTAACAACAAAATATGGTTATGAGCTTTAACCTGTAATAGTATAGGTTAAAATATATACTTTTAACCTATAAAAGTAATATAAATTATATTAGGTTATATAAGTTTAAATAAAGTCAAACTCTATCGCTCACAGAGTTCACTTCGCTTTGTCCAGTCCGGCGCCTCATAGACAGACGCGGTGTGCATGTTATGTGTGTGTGTGTTTGTGTGTTGTGTGTGAGAGAGAGAGATAGAGACACGTGAGTGAGAGAGAGACGGAGGCAGAGCGGGGAAATACAACTGAAAGAATACACTGCATGTTTTAAATAGTGTTAAAAACCGAAATGCAGTATGTGGCGGCAATTAGTCTATGTGTGGGAAACACTGCATTAAGTCACGTGCGAACTGCTCGGCTCGAGCACTGACGGCTTATAGACCATTTCACAAGATGTAAACAACACTGGTCCAGAAGCACTTCCTGTTTCAGTTTTTTAACACTACATAAAAGCTGGGATAAAATACAACCAACAGAACATTTAAAACTGAATCAAAAAGTTAAACAAGACATCTTTAAGATGTTTTTTTTACATGTGAAATAAAGAAACAGTTACAAACTAAAACAGGAAGTGTTTCTGGACCAGTGTTGTTTACATCTTGTGAAATGGTCTATAGCGTTGAGTTTCTTAACTTTTTGCCGACGAAAGCAGAGCCGTGAAGAGCCGCTTCGCCATGCTTTCATTGTTTTGATTTCATCATTGTAGCTGAAATGACAGGTTGGTGTGTTTGTGTTGACCAGATTCCCCAGTGTTCCCCTGGTCTGTATTTTCACCAGATAATGCGTTCTTCTCCCAAAACAGAATTTCAAACCAAATATGTAAAATTCCACGAAATTCCGCGTAAACTCTAGATTCCGCGTTAATTGGCCAAATATCTGCGCTATTCCGTGATCGCAGAAATCATAGGGCCTTAGTGTCTCCACACTTTAGAGTGGAAACTAGCAGGTGGGTCTTTGATTAGTTTTTTTTTATTGTTTTCCGCCATTCTTCTCGCTTCTCTTGTTGTTTCGTTAACTTGTGTTCTTCACCACCGGCCGCTGTTTGCGCCACTTTACCACTATTTACTCGAACAGCGCCCTCGCAAACAGAATGGTAGATATTGGGTAGTGACAGTGACACTGACAAAGGGTAAATTAATCATTTTCGTGTTGTAATAAAATATTGATATTGGGCGTTAGTGTGGTAGTTGGTACTGTGTGCATTAATGTGCTTAAATTTTCAGTAATATTAAATTAAATAACATTTTAAATCATATTGACTTGAATTAGTTCTTTTAGATGTTATCATTTTAGATCAGCATTTTTTTATTTATTTTTTGAGAGCAGCTTCTTCTCAGAACTATGGCTTGTGATATGTCCCTTTCTCTATCTGATTCATCCTAAGTCCTCTCTCTATTATCAAAAAGTGGCAAAAGCCCCAAAAAAGGTGTAATAAAAAAACTTTTTTTTCTGATTTAGAGCATTAAAAAGTAATAATTGTGAGTGCTTTTCTGAAAAACTTTAATTAAACTCATTTTATTTTTAAAGGCTGCAGGTGTGCTGTGAATGTTTTCCATATTCAGCTATTTCGATGACGACTGGCAAACAATTTTCCTGGTTCAAAGCATTCTCGCCCGCTTCTGAGAATGTTTTTCGGCAGCTTCTCACATTGGAAGCGGCTGTGTGGGAGGAAAACCTCAATGGCTGTGAGCATGTGGAAAACGGTGCATGTTATTTCCCTCCTAAACTGCTGGAGATGAAATCCAGTGAGTGGCTGACAGAAAGCCCTAATTTAGCGAGGAACACACAAAACTTGGCTGTATACTTTCAAACACTCCAAACCCCTCTAATCGATGAAGCACGAACGGTGCCTCCTCAAAAGATGAAAGAGAGATAAAAAAGAAGAGAGTGAATGAGTGAAAGTTACAGACTGGAAATTAACAAGTGCAGATTGCAAATGTGGATGAGCTTTAAGAGTGTACAATAGAACAGAGAGAAAAAGAGAGTGAGAAGGAGGAACACCACGAAGGAATCGATCAGTCCTCTGAAGTATTGAAACTGCCTTTTTAACTTGGAATATATATAAAAAAGCATTACGACTGAACATCAAACTTCTTTCATATCAATCCTCATGTTCTGTTCAGACTTTACTGGTTTTATGATGTAAAAAAAAACTTTAATTGGTAACACTTTAAAATAATGATGCAGGAGGTAATGCAGGACTAAGGATAGTACTACTACTAGGATAGTACTTCTACTACTACTATTAACTATTAGAAACAAGCTTACTAATCAGTAAGTAATTTCAAATTTAGGAGATACTTCACTATAAGGTAATCAATAGTTACTTAAATGAGCTGTATGCAAGAAATGCATTTCAATTAATCATAAATGTTCCCTGTCACTAGACATTAAGAAATCATGTTCATTTCAAATACTTATATCACTGTCAACAGTAGGCTAGTCTGGCCAGGATATTGTCATTTAAAAAGTGAAATTGCAGCCCTTGACTGATGTTGATGCTGTCAAGTTGTGTTTTGTTCTGATGCGTCACCCTCCACCGATCTACCAATCACGGACTCAGTAGTGTTGCAGCTTGCATTGCAAGCTCTTCTTTAGTTACCACAGCTGCAGATTATGCGCGGATGGGCTATTATTTTCATCCGCAATTGCATCACAAAACTCATAATCCGTCCACCATCCGCACCAACGATTTTGACCAATTTTTTAAACCGCACCCACCCGCCAACCAATGATTGGGCGATACAAGGCGCTGCTGATGACAGCCGCGAGAATCGAAAGCTCTCAGAATATCAGCAGTAGACTCCGTCTCCGATCGGCACGCAGGGACAAAAATAAATAAATTAAATGCACTTTGGCAAACCTGACTGTTGCAAGGGGGGTGTGATTTTGCGAAGTCTGTAGCAGAGAGAGAAAGGACGGAGCTACGCGGTGAGTAAGTAGGTCAACTGCAGATGATGAACACCTGTGTCTAATTGAAGTAATTGGCGTGGAGAGACCGCATAACCGGCGGGAATGAGAGAGCGAGAGAGCAGAGAGAGAGTTGGACTGGGACTTCGCACGCGGCTACTGCAACCGAGACTGAGAAGCAAGTGTTGGATCGCGTGTTTTGTTTATGGTGGCGAATGCACTACTGTGCCCTTCGTCTCTTTTTGTTTTTCTGAATAAACGCGAGTCCCAGTCACGCCGACCCTGTCTTCCTTCCACACACACTGAACCTTTTCACACTGACCTTATCTGATAGGCTGTACAATGTTTTCATTGTAGCCTAATAGAAAACGCATTTTGGGACATAATTTGGTTCAACCGCCGCCACCCGCCCGAATTTAATTTGAATAATTTTTTTTAGTCACGTCATCCCCGCGGAGTCTGCGGCTGTAACCACCAACCGCGCATCTCTACTGCAGATACAAACGTCTCGGAATCAGTTAAAAAAATTTTAACATTGCGAATCCCCAAAAACTTAATATGAATCCGAAATACTTTGCTATAAAAAAAATAAAAACTCACTGTGTAGGACTCGTCACTTGCAATTGGAATCTTCTTGTAGCAGCCTACATTCCTGCTGAAACTTGTAGCATATCTGGCAACTTCGAGTCATGGGAAAAGGCGGGGATACACCCTAATTTGAAAGTGATTGCAGTACCAGTTTTGGCCACAATCTTGCATACAGCTCCTTTAACACTATACTAACATTATTAGTGCATGCAGAAATCTAGACTAAGCTGTCATTAATCTGTATATTATACAGTGTATACCAAACTGCAACACATTCTCACCCCAAGGTGTCACCTTTGACCATGCTTCAATATTTGACACTTTAAGCACCCTTTAGCATCAGTTACATGACGCGCATCCTACGGCGTCATGTAACTGACGCTAAAGGAAAGCGTCAGTTAGATGACGCGGGTAGGTTTAGGTCTGGGGTAGGGTAGGGTTACATGCGATCCTCAGGCGTCATCTAACTGACGCTAGAGGGCACCTAAAGCGTCAGATATTGAAGCATCAAATTAACACAGTCTCATCCCAAGTCATATAACTGACGTCTTGGGACCTCTTTTGACCATACAACAACATCCGCCTTTTCAGGGTACCCTTAAACGCCGGTTACATGACGATCCTGGGCCGTCATACAACTGACGCTTTACCTTTAACGTCGGTTAGATGACAGGGAAGGTTTAGGGATAGGTTTAGGTCTGGGGTAGGGTTAGGATCCGATAACGTATCTGTAACCGACGTTTAAGGGCACCCTAAAAAGGCGGATATTGACGTATGGTCAAAAGACGTCTCAAGACGTCAGTTATATGACGTCTTGAGATGAGACTGCGCTGGTCAAATCCTAGATGACAAAACTGCTATAAGGGTTTCAACATGAACAGAATTATTGCTTTGAGCTGAACAAGCAAAAATAAATAAATAACTAAATAAAAATGTCCAGAACATCAGCCTTGGTCCAGATGTCAAGAGATTTTGTTTTCTGTATTGGTGCTGTCAAGCTGCTGGCTAGAAACTATTTTTGGCATTCATTTTTGGACAATCCTGCATGTTTTCCCCTTTCATCTTAATCTGAGTAAGTAACTTCTTGTGCACTGCATTTGTCCAAATATCTATGTATGTCTCTAATAAGCTTCTGTCTCATTCTATCTATCCTTTTCTGTCTCCTTTTATGAAGCTTGCTACCCATAACATTGAAAACAGAAATTTTTTTTAAGTAAAATGCCTCATAGTCCCCCAGGTCCAGTATCTTCTTGATTTTGATGCCTTTCTGCAGGTATATTCTCTTCACTGATGTCAAGTGATTGCCCACTTCACTTACATGGCACTGGGAAGATGAAATATTGTCCTCAGATCTAATGATGTATCAATGGTCTTTATTTTTTCTTTTCTTTTTCTTTTTTTTCTGGTTATCTTTGTGCATTATACTGCTATAGATTTATTTTGGAGAGTGTTTTTTTATGACATGGCTGCATGGCATGTACTTAGTTTGGAAGTGGAAACAAACCTCAATACACAATACATCTGGGAACTTATATGGGAACACCACAGTCATAGTCACATGAAGGCCAGGCAGTCATGTTGGGTGCTGGTGCCTGACCAGATGTCAACATATCATGAGATCCCAAGGGGAGTGTGTCAAGATCATCCATGCCAGTGTCAGGAAAACGTTTCTATTTAGATCTTTATATATAATCCAAATATGCATTTGAAGGCCCCCCTCAAACTGTTGCCACAGTGTTAGAATGGAAGCACAACGTACTGTAGTAAACGTAGTGTAATCTTTCTGAAATTACTGGAATAGCCCATTAATTAGAAGGGGTCATACATTTTTTTCTTTGTTCTTTAACCCTGCATCATTTCAATGTCATTCCTTTTCACCCTCCCACCTTTCACTTTCTGATTTTGAGATTTTACGGAAAAATTCCATTTATGAAACAGGGCTATTTTGGAAGCTTCCTTTCCATTGAAGTCTAGCAATGTTTTGTCAGAAATCTTTTGGCTGTCATTGCTGGCTGGGTTTACTTCCCTGCTGTCTCAGTGCAGTCTATGCTCATAGTCAAGCCAGTGAGCAAAATTGGGAAATTACTGCCTTGCATGTTCAACTGAAAAAGTGCTTTCAAAAAAAAAAAAAAAAAAAAGAAGAAGAAAAAAAAAGTGCTTTAGCTCATTAGCTTACTTACAGATGAGAGTAGTGCAAGATGGGATAACTGTCCCACATTGATTTACTGAACATTGTAGTATCACCACAATCATTGTCTTTGTGTGGGTAAATTGGGACAAGTGAGTCAGATTTCTGTTAGCAGCATAACCTAGTATAGGGATTGATATTCCAGGGATGCAGTATTGCCAAAGGCTATAAAAGAGAGCTCGGGGATTCATGCATGTCTGAAAAGTGGTGAGTGCAAATTGACCACTCCAGGAATACATTCCGGTACAGTTAACCTTATGGTAGTGCACAGTTTGCACAGCCCCTTGTAAACACCTGTTGCTAAACTATTCAATATATATATATGTTCAGATGCAAAAGCCTCTAAATGCCATTTGAAATTTTCTTCTAAAATGACCATTTTTATCAAGCTTGTATATTTAAGTTCAGTAATTTCACTTTAATGACAATTAATAGGTAATCTTCATTGCCATTTAAGTGAAATTACTGAACTTTAATATACAAGCTTGATAAAAATGATCATTTTAGAAGAAAATTTCAAATGGCACTTAGAGGCTTTTGCATCTGAACTCTTCATATATAAATATATATAAGTAACGATGCTACTAACTTAGCTACATTTTTCAGTAGCTTGGCAGTAGCTCAGTTGCTTTTTAAACAGTGTAGCTTTTCCAGTAGCTAACTACTTTTTGCAGTAAGTAGCGGTGTAGCGCGAGCAAAAGCTATATTGCATTTGTTGAGCCTGCGTGAATCAGGGCGATGCAAGGATATTCCAGCCCGTTCTCATCCCAAAGCGCCATATACAACGCTTTTGCAAAAGCATAAATATCCAACGCACATGGCACCCTTTAGCGCCAAATGAGACGTAAAAATAAATCGGGCAGAAGGCGCCTCCTAGTGGTCTAACCCTAACCCTACCCCATACCTAAACTTAACCATAACCGAAGCGTCTCATTTGGTGCTAAAGCGTGCCATGTGCGTTGGATATTTACGCTTTTGCAAAAGTGTCATATATGGCGCCTTGGGCTGAGAATGCGTTGGATATTCACGCATCTTGTGGCTAACGGTTCACTGACGTACAGAAGTGTGTTGACACACCCCATGATGGAGCAAGACGTGCCGGCAGATTTGGAGGATGTAGAAACAGCTACCGTTAATTTAACTACCCATGGCTTTATTTGTCCAATTTCATGTCTCTCAAAAGAATCGACAAGTAAAGGTAAAACTTTTGTATGCAATCTTTGCAAACCAAAGTTTAAAACACTGTCTACGTCGAAGACCTCAAGCACATATTTAAGGACGCACATACAGGTCAGTAATGGCAATTTTAAATGTATAATTATCCTGCTTTATTGCTCTATGTTACATCAAATTTCTATTTCTAATTTAATTACAATGACCCACCATGATATTTCCACCAGTTTTGCGCTTTTGACAAACAGTCTGAGATATTTGGGTGTTGTGTGTAATAAAACAATACTCTTTTTGAAATCATAATTGTATATTGCATTGTTTTAACTACTTTAACTTATGAGTAGCTTGTAGCTTGTCAAATTACAGTTTCCAAGTAGCTTCCCTAACACTGGACATTTGCACAAATAACTTCCAATGGCTTCTAGGATGTTGTGTTCTGGAAACTCAAAACAATGTAGTTTTGGCTTAGCTAAGTAGCCTTGTGCTAATTTATTTTGTATTATTTCTGAAGGATTAGTGTCAGGATTTTTGTCAGTGTAACTGCATTTGGTCTCAACACCCAGTGTACTTGTTTTGCCAATTGAAAATACTTTCAGTGCCCTGAAGTTCATACAGCTTTGACAACACCTCAATTGACCTTGAATCTAGAGAACAAATTTACATCAACATGCTTCCAATAGGGACCCTCTCTTCTAGGAGAGCCTTGGCTACAAAGTGAGAAAGAACCACCAAACAAACAGTTCATATTTATTTTGTTGGAGAGCAAACCGCCTAGAATCAAAGTCAATTTAGTCTGGTCCTGTAAAAAGCCCGGTCCCCATCTGCTCCCTTGTATCTCACTAACAAGGCTTGTGCCTGGGCAAAAACAGGTTTGTCATCCAGGGAAATGAAAAGATACATCCACTGTAGGTTAGATCCAACCATAAAGAAAGAAAGAAAAAAAAACAGCTTTCTGAAAATAAATAAATACATAATAGTAATATGAAACATTTAATTTTCATAGATACCTTTTTCTTTCTTTTTTTGTTGCATTTTTGGTAACACTTTATTTGGATGGTCCCTTTTGAACATTTTGTTGACTATAAGTAGCTTCTCTTCTTTTTTTAATCCACCATTCATCCGTAAGCATTGTATCATCTTATTCTCCATATTGGGATATAATTTGGGAAAGTTGGTGGGAAGAAATAAAATGATTGATAAGTACGCAGCAAAGCACTTATGCACATTCAGCCAATAATCAAACAAACATGATCAAATATTGCATTTTTGAGAATTAGAACAAAAGGAAAAACATTGTTTTTTGTGTTCATTAGAGAAATTCACAACACACATCCATTTTGCTTGGCAGCTGCCAGCACTCATTGAGTTGCTTGCTCAATTTAGTTCATTAAAATGGACTAATGCAACACATTTCTTCAACATTTTGTCACAACTTAATTGCATTGCTTGTGGTCTATTTGAATGTGTAAATCAGTAAAATTACTTTATCCATTTACATTGGGAGGACATGAATGATTTCTGTTAGCACAGCATTGCTAAAACTGGGTAGGGTATTTCCAGTTCCAAAAATCCTTTGCTTGAGATTGGATTACCTAATTACGTTATGGTTCCAATACACAACACTTTAATTTAATGTTCAGATTTGTATTTATTTTTATTTTTTTTACTAATTTACAATGTGTAATACCACTTTCCTCTTTGAATTAAGCCAAATAGTTATTTTTTTAGACCACAAATGGCTTACATTAATCAGGATGCAGATTAATAGAAATATTGATCTTTACTTCCATAGCAGCCTGCTTCCCCTAATGTCCACTTCCCATTTCCTGTAGAATGCATCTATCTCTGAGAATGGTGTGGAACGTGATTACTTCAGGATGGAGACAGGGCAGAGCTATAAGAAAGAATAAGAAAAATAAAGTAAGGAGAGAACACAGAAGCAGAACATTTTACCTCTTAGTAGTCATTCTGAAAATGGAGAAAGCATTAAGGCAGAATGATGAAATGGAAGGGATCTGAGTTATTAGAATGAGCTGAAAAAAATACATCTGCTATGCTGCTCCCCATAGTGTGACTTTGGGAAATAACATATACATATTTTGTTTTGTCCTTTTCTCATCTGGTTACATAGAACAAATGGTACATTTTTAAACATGTGCATCTCCTTAAAAAGGATTAATGACAGTTTCCTTCTGTAAGGGTGGTTTCCTTACAGTGGTTTAGGCTGCAGGATAGCCAAATGACTAAAGAAACATCATCAGAAAGATGCTATAAAACATTTTGTCTATAACCTCCCACAGCTTCTTATACCAATGACAGAGATAAGTGCAGTTATATATATATATATATATATATATATATATAATATATATATATTATATATATATATATATATATATATATATATATATATATATTATGATATATACGATATTGTATTGCAATAGGTGACACATTAATTTTTATACCCAATTAAAATTAGTTTTAATTGGGCATCAAACACCATTTGTTATCGAAAGGGTTTACTCACAATATCTGGCTATGGTTACACTTAAAATAGTTGCAAAATAAAAGTATGAAATGATAAAACCTTAGAACAATAATTGTATCTAGCATTTTACCTGAGAAGAGAGAGAGAGAGAGAGAGAGGGGGATAATTGAATTCCTTGAAATCACTCTTAATTAAACACTTGTTTTAACAAATTACTAAGTTCAAAATAAGTAGGAAGAAAAAGAAAACATTAAACCAGGGTAAAAACAAAAATCTATCAATGCTCGGGATTTCATTAAATTAAAAAAAAAAAAACAGTATTACCCTTTCGTGAGAGGGAACTCGCGAATGCGTCGAATGACGCTTTGGGAACGCCTCTACGTGATTACGCCTGAAGCACGTATGTCAACTAGTCCAATGGAATGAATGAGCGTCACGGGTGAGTGACGTCGTGACCAGGAAGCTATAACAGCACATCCTGTAAGTTACTCGCGTTAACTTTTGTGCCTCAGCAAAGTGCTAAAGGTAACTGTAAGGTCATCTCCCTGTTCACCAGCCACTCACTTTCATGTCTTTGGGAAGAAATGGATGGATTTACGTTACATTTTGTAAATAATTCATTAATTCATTACATTTATATAGCGCTTTTCTAGACACTCAAAGCACTTTAAATAGAAGGGGGGAATCTCCTCAACCACCACCAATGTGCAAGCACATAAATGACAGGCACGTAGCCCCAAAAAGTGTCACGTGACACTTGATACGTCGCCATGGAAATAGAATGTTCTAGTACAATTACTGTTGCGTTAACAAAATAATTTAATCAGGGACTCTTTTAAACTTAATGTGTAGCAAATCACGATTAATTTTCCCAATGAACAGTTACTTTTATTTTTTTTTTTTTTAAATCTGCATTGCCACTTTTCACATTACAGACAACCAACCAATCAACATCCTTCCTGATATAAATTAGTATACATTTAATTTATTATAGCCTAGTAATTAACACTTGAGACAGTAATTTGTGCAAAAAGTTTGAGACTTGAAGCTTAAACTTCGAGGACTTGCAACTTGACTTGGTCTTGTCTGTCTTGACTCAGGACTTGACTTGGGACTTGAATGCAAAGACTTAGAGACTTACTTCTGACTTGCAAAACAATGACTTGGTCTCACCTCTGGTGGCAATAAACATTATGTGGTCTGTGTATTGGTCAATATTGATCAAGCAGCTAAAGAAAAAGAGAAAATCACTCACTGTTTGTTAATAGCTTTCAGTATAATAAGGATTAATTATATTTAATTTATACAAGTAAATATTTCTGCTTGAAAGAATAAAGAATGATGAATGCAAATAGTTAAAAAAAAGAATGCATATTGCATTCATTGAAAAGACTATGTTTTACTGTAGGAAAAGTGGTTTTATTTAATTTTATGATAATTTTAAGTCAGAGTAGTTATCTATATTGCATGTTCAGACTTTTAAATCATTCACATTAACAGGTTAATAGATGTGTTTGTGCATTTTATTCTCTTCTAAATTCTAAATTAATGCATTACAATTTAACTAAACCCTTTTTTAGTCAACTAAAATCATATTGAATTTACGTCGACTAAAACTAGACTGAAACTAGAACAATTCAGATGACTAAAATATGACTAAAACTAAATGGCATTTTAGTCAAAAGACTCAAATTAAACTAAATCAAAATTTGCTGTCAAAATTAACACTGTTGACCAGACAATAACACTAAACTAATTCTGAGCCATGGAAACAAGTATACAAAACTCACACATATACATATGCTAACAAACGAACAGGAAAGGAGGAGCAGATATGCTTACTGTGTAGAATGTCTATGAATACTGTATACCGCAATGCAGAAAATGTACATTTATTTTGCACATGAGTAATGTGTTTAATTTAAGGTTTGTTTGTTAACGTGCACATTTATAAAACACTCACTGCCTTCCTTTATGTCCCTGATGGGGGCAAGTGGGTGGAGTGGCATTTGTGTCCAGCTCTTTTGTAACAGGGAAGAGCAATGAAAGGGAAAGTGAAATCTTTCTCCAGAGACCTGTCAAATACTCCTGTTGAGTCCCTTGAAGTCCACTCTCTATCACAGTCAGCACACCTCTCATTCTTCACTATTTTGTACCTATACACATTGAGACAAACATCAGGAACATGACAGAACATATACTGTAGATATCCCAATAAAGTCAGGGTAGTGCTGATTTTACCAGCCAAGCCTCAAAGTTAAAGTCAGGACACCATTTGTCCTGATCATCTGCATTCAATGTGATTTAGTTTGATATTGAAATTAACATTTTAAACTGAAAATTGCTGTGATTTGTGCTTTTTCTCTCATGATTTAGTAGCAGCAGCAGCACACTAATGTAACAAGAAGGCATTGGAGACAATGCAGACAAGGAATAATAGAATAGAATAGAATAGAATAGAATAGAATAGAATAGAATAGAATAGAATAGAATAGAATAGAATAGAATAGAATAGAATAGAAATAGAGTTAAACATTTATTTGACAACTCTGTAAACACCTTTACTTTTACTTTTGATCAATTTAATGCTTCCTGAATAAAAGTATTAATTTCTTTCTTACTGACCCAAAGGTTCTGAATTGTGGTGTACATGCATTGTGCATTATAAAATAATTTGTAAGAGATAAATAGAAAGATACACGTGTATGGTAAAGACCTTTTGAATGGTAAAGAATCCTGAGATGGACACATACTTGTAATTGCACCAAATTCGTCAATTATCCTAGGATTTGTTTCACTCAAAAAGACACTCAATGGTCACTAACTTCTGGTGTAACAATATAACCAACAGAAAAAAAGTGCTTTAAGGTAATAATATGCATACAAAGTCTTCAGAATAATGTTATATAGGAAAGCAACATTTTTTGCATTTTTTTCTTCTTCTGATTAACAAGGAACAGCAGTTTTGACCTCACACACACATTTCCTGGTCAACCACCTATTCCAGCAGAGCACCATTGCCAGTAGACCAATTTCAGTACAGACTCAAACGGAATATCCAAGCCAGTAAGGACACGATTTATACTTGGCGTATACTTGGCATCACCCATTCAGAAAACTCATCATTAACGGACCATGGATCCATGTAAAATAGGTACAATTCAGTGTAATATTACTTTTCAGCCATGCTTGGATACGTGGTTAACTGTTAACCGGTGCTGGACAACCCCCGCTGTGCTCGAAGTATTTTCTGATACTTATAACAAATGATCTAATTATGATTTTCTCACATTTTTCGATTGAGATGAATGTGAGAGATCTTTATTAAATCCTTATTATTCTGTGTTGTTCCCCGTGCTTTAGTCATAAATGTGTTCACTGAAATCAAGGAGTGCATGGACAGTTAAACCTCCATATAAAATTGATGATTTATATTCATGGGTAACAACCTGATATACGATTAGACTTTTATGATGCCACCACCCCTTCCTTATTAACTGGCTGTTATCAGTGTGTTGTACAGACAGATGATGAAGAGGAGGAGTTTAATAAAAGTCATCAAAGTAGGCAAACTATAACAGGTTAAGAGTTAAAGCAACTTTCACAGAAGCTAATGAGACTGGACACCGAACACAGGAAAAGGAGGAACTTAAGTACTGACACAAACAAGGTAAATCAATGCTAAGCTACTGTATTGTGCAAATGGGTAAAATCAGTTAAAGTATATATTGAACCGTTTCGGTTCGAGGCTTCTGCGTTCGGTACACATACAAACCGAACGGTTGCTTGGACCTTTTTTCCTGCCGGCAAAATGTACGGCCAACACAACGTTGCGCAACATAAAATGGCAAGCGTAATGAAAGCAGAACGAAACTGGCGTTTCTTTCTTTTTGCTGTATCAAAGACGTATGCGAACTGTGACTTGAAAACCGAGGTACGTACCGAACCGTGATTTTTGTGTACCGTTACACCACACACAGTACTCAAATAAAGATCGAGTGTTCAAAATGGGACCATACAAGTAAAGTGTTACCATACAATATTGTAAAACAATATTAAAATGTTTTCTTTTATTTTTGAATATATTTAAAACGTCATTTATTCCTTTAACAGCAAAGCTGGATTTTCAGTAGTCATTACTTTAGTCTTTAGTGTCACATGATCCTTCAGAAATCATTCATACTTATATATTCTAATATACTAATTTGCTCCTCAAGAAATGTATTATTACTATTACAAATGAAAACAGCTGTGCTGCTTAGTTGTGGTTTTTTTTTTTTTTTTGTGAAAACCTTGATACATTCTAAATAAAAACGTTTGAATGGTCGTGGGTGCATTGCAGTGTAACTTAATATTTTATAAAATGATTCATTGTAATTACAGTTTTCATTGACTTTGTTTCATTAAGCAATCTGACAGATTTGGGTTTGTGTTCACTTTTACAAATACATCCAAAAACTCAACATTGATCCAACCAGTAGTGGTGATATCACCTTATCACTCTGAGAAGGACATAACTGTACTCTTTTATTTTGTTATTTGTTGTCCGGAATCCATTCAGTCATATCTGGCATTCTGACAAGATGTGATCAATAACATCAAATCCACAGCTTTGAGTGACAAGGCATTGGTGAAGGAGAGGTGACAGGAATGGCAGACATCTTTTAGTAACACTGCAACAAACTCTGAAATATAGAAAAATCTCTCACACTTAGCTTCATATCAACGTCAGTGACTGACAACTATCCCCCACCAAACCCTACACCTTTGGTGCACTACTGGCTATATTTATACTTTTGACCTTTTCTACTTGTCTTTGTCCACCTAGCCCTTCTAACCAGGTTCTTTCTGGTTCGAGAGCAGGCGGCCACCATGGCGCTTCTTGTCTACTACACTGGAAAAAACAGCGTTAATTATGCCTATTCTTCTCCCAAGGATTAAGCTTGTTGACCGCAGGGGTCGCATTCTCCACAATTACTGCCGCTATCAACTCTGGCAGAGCTAAGTTGGCTGGAGAATGATGTGCGGCCATCAGTGGGTTTTTTGCGCGTTAAGGGCTTTTCAGTTAGCTCTCCAAGAGAAAAGGGGAGACAGGATTATCTACTCTACAACATTTATGCATAATCAGTCTTTTAAATCATTACAAATCAAATGCTTCAGTTTAATGTGGAAGTAATTGGTTATAGCCATATTAATGATCTATTTTTTGAGCAATTATTTCACTCTCCTTATTACTGAACAGGCCTGGCAAATTAATTAGAAGATACTACAGTAACTGTCACGTTTTTGATGAGGATAATGACAAGGTGAGGTGTAGGGGATCTTTAAGTGGTTAAACATTTCCATTAAAAAAAAACTAAACAAAAACAAAAAAAAACAAAAAACAAAAGAAGGCTAACCAATAAGAGACGAACAAAACGTGTACTTAAGCACAAAAACACTAGACAATGAACTGAGAGAACTGAGGGTAATATATACACACAAGATAATGAGCTGAAATGATTTGGGTGTCAGATAGTCAACTAATGAATAACCAAAGCTCTGTTTGAATTTCGCTCTCTATACTCTCAGGCTACGTTACTACATTAATCCAGATTCTACATTAATACATTTAAAAATGGTGGTTTCATTTCAAAATACTCTCCATCCACACATAGGGTTTTCCAGAAGTTCTCATCTACACTGAAATGTCAGAAAAAAAACCTTACTGCGCATGAGTAAAACTTATAAAAATCTCACAGAGATCATACAGATGGAACCGGCATTAAGTTATCATGCTATTCCTCTGACAGGATCATTTTATTTAGCAAAATATGTCATCATTCACTGATGTATCCAGATGGCAGTCACCATTTTATGCTTGGTGTAAAATGCAACTGCTCTCATGTTTTGCCGCATACATGCAGGACAGCAATTGCCAAAATATTTTCATGCATCTTTACAGGAAGCGTGTATACAAAGTAACTTCATATATTTTGTAACACTAGCTACAACTTTTATTTCAATCGGTAGTTTCAATCGGAATTCACTTCTGCTTTTGCATAGTTTGTGCTTGCTGTTTCATAATCATTTGAAACCTAGAAAACTGGCAGCTCTAGTAGTAATAGCCAACAAATCTTGAACTATATAATGGAAAGTAGCATGTATGAACCTTAATTAAACAATTTAATCAATTAAAAATTAAAATGTATACCAGTATGATATTACGCTATAGCCACATTAGACCCGAGGTTTGGAAAATGGAGGTATGGATGTAATTACATGTATATTAATAATAAATGTTAGTTGAGCAGCAAATTAACATTTTATAATTATTTCTAAGGATCATCTGACACTGAAGAATGTAATGTAATGAGTAGTTATACTGAAAATGCAGCTTTACCACCACAGGAGTAAATTACATTTTAAAATATACGCTCAAAAGAACAAACAAACAAACAAACAAACAAACAAAAAAACTAAAAAAACAGATATTCTAAAGTGTAATATTTCACAATATTATGGAGCCCCCCAGTCCCACTTTGTCAAAAAATAAATAAATAATAATAAATAAATAAATAATTATTATAACTATCTTCTTCGGGCCTCAGGATTGATACTTTCTTGAGGCCACAAATTACTATCTTGAGGTCACGAGATACTATCTGGAGGCCAGGAGTTACTATCTTGAGGCTACAAGATACTACCTTGACTTGAGGCCACAGGATACTATCTGGAGGCCACAAGTTACTATCTCTGAGGCCACGAGTTACTAAGCCCACAATATACTATCTTTACTTGAGGCCACAAGTTACTATCTTGAGGTCAGGAGATACTATCTGGAGGCCAGGAGTTACTATCTTGAGGGCCACGAGATACTATCTTGACTTGAGGCCACTATTTACTATCTTGAGGCCACAATATACTATATTGAACCCACTATCTTTAGGCCACGAGATACTATCTTGAGGCCGCAAGATACTATCTTGACTTGAGGCCACTAGTTACTATCTTGAGGCTACAAGTTACTATCCTGAGGCCACAAGATAATATCTTGACTTGAGGCCACAAGTTACTATCTTGAGGCCACGGGATACTATTTGGAGGCCATGAGTTACTATCTTGAGGCCACAAGATACTATCTTGACTTGAGGCCACAAGTTACTATCTTGAGGTCACAAGACACTATCTGGAGGCTACGAGTTACTATCTTGAGGCCACAAGATACTATCTCTGACTTGAGGCCACAAGTTTCTATCTTGAGGCCACGGGATACTATTTGGAGGCCACGGGATACTATTTGGAGGCCATGAGTTACTATCTTGAGGCCACAAGATATTATCTCTGACTTGAGGCCACAAGTTACTATCTTGAGGTCATGAGACACTATCTGGAGGCTAAGAGTTACTATCTTGAAGCCACAAGATTCTATCTTGACTTGAGGCCAAAAGTTACTATCTTGAGGCCACGAGTTACTGTCTTGAGTTATGTTTTCAACATTGAAAAAAAAAATTTCTGAGCATCGAATCATTCAGATCATTTTTATTATTATTGTAAAAAATATTTCACAATATTATAGTTTTTGCTGTATTTTGGGTCAAATAAATGAAGGTCTCATGACTTCTTAAAAAAAAAAAAAAAAAAATCTTGCTATCCAAAAACTTTTGACCGGTGGTGTACATAGCATTAATTTGCCATCAGTCATACAGTCAATGAAGATGAGTTTGTTACACAATGCTTAAACTCTATGGGATATCTGTATAATTGTTGTTAAAAGCACCATAAAAATGCATATTTTGTATACTTTTCAGACCAGTCCTTTTGAGTGTGAAAAACACAGAGAGGTTGTAATTCGATGCTTATTTGTCTACCTTTCGGAAATCCTCAGAATCTCATCAAGCATTGTCAGGTGAGCATCTAAAATCAATCAATAACCAAGCTGAGCTCCAAACCTAATTAACAACTTGTATAATAGCAATTAATAAATTTAACCAAATTAAATGTAAGTGGCTGTAAGACATTTATTTTATTTTAAAATATAAATCTCATTCTGTGTTTCAATGCAATGTATTTTCAATGCAATTTATTTTTTGCAACAATTTGAACAATAACAAGTGATGTTGCAAGTAAATGCATGTTTACTGATTTTCCCCCCATTTTTTTAAGGATACTCATGTGAACGAAGAGGAACTGGAACATCTCACATTGAGGATCATCACGAAAGATGGCTCAGAAGATGATCCTTTACAGATTGGAGTAATGCTGGAAGGCAAAGAGGAGATAACAGGGTTGTCTTGTGTTGCGAGGGCTTGTGTTTACCTACTTGGCCTAATTTATGCAATCAATCTAAGTTACCCCAAAGAGCTCAGATACTCGTTTGAATTATTTCAGAAGATTCTACTGGAACTAGACAGTGGCAAACTTTCTCCAAAGGTTTACTCTCTGAAAAACAAGCTTCTTTGTTGAAACGCATTACGTTGAAAACTTTGTTGAAACTCCAACTCCATTTTCTTCGATAAAAGCAGACAAGTGTAATAAAAAATATTTAGTTAATAAAACAGTTACATTTTCCCATTGTTTTGTAAATGCTGGTGTTCTGGGTATAGCTTTGCAAGATGATGAGTTGTGGCATATATTAGGAATCAAATAGTAAATGTTATTTGAATTATGTGTATATCTGTTTAGTTCTTTGGCTAAAACAAGGCATTATACTGCACAGACCAAAAAACATTGCATTTGTGCTTTAAGATGAAAAGCAAGAGAAGACAAACTTCAGAAGATTCTAGATGGAAAAGAATAACTTGCAGCCACAGAGAAATACAAAAGGGGGAAAAAACTCTCTGAGAAGTATGGCCATTATGAGTATGGTACGTCCTGTGCCTCTGTACCCTCTTCTTACTTTTTGCCATGAAATTTGTATTGCAGTATTTGAATATATACTGTCATATAATGGAGTTTTATGGGGTCCATCTGAAAAAGCATGCACAGAGAAGTCCAAATTAAACATGATTTAATGACTCGTAAATGTAAGTACACATTGAAAGCGTTTACATGCAGCCAATTTTCGGGTTATGGTTGGGTTAAGGTCACTTTTCGGGTTTCTGAAACATTAGGGATAACCCGTTTACATGCGTGAGCAGAGAGAGTTTCTCCTGTATACATGGAATTGCAATATCACAATGTAAACTGCGACGCGCGGTTAGTGTCTAGACGTACGTAGAACCTTAAGACGCAAACTGCGTCATTTCTGATTCTTCTTCCTGCATCCAAAGACAACAACAACAGCAGCATGCGGATAATGAATAGTTAGGGGCAGATAGTGATCGCCTTTGTTTGCGCTTAGATGCTGGTAACGTTACTGAGCTCACTCCAAAAGTATGCTGTGCTGTGTCTCGCCATGTTTACTTCCGGTATACTGCACGCGGATTTTTGTATGCGCCGAGAAGTCTTTCTATTCAAAAGACCAAGATTCCTTGCGAACAGAACATGCACAGAACACAAATCACTATGGGGATATGCCGATATGCGTTTACATGAGCAAAAATTCGGGTTTGAAAAGGGGTACCCCTAGCCTGGCATGCCAGACCTACATCAAGATGTTAGGTCTGGAAACTCTTCATTGACAGGGCTCAATCCGAGGGCGGGGATAAACGGTTGTCTTTCAAATTCTCTCTGCACGCAATTGGATAGCGCTAAAGCCAATCAGAGCAACAAAGAATGCGACATACTCAGCGGAGCAAGTTGATATATTATTAAACTTTTACCGTATCCAGTCCAGCTGTCAACATTGAACATTGAAAATAAGAGAGATTTCCCAGAATCCATCCCCAAAATAAGGGATTTTTTACACGACCCTCAAACTTTAAGAATAAAACACTAATCATTAAAAGTCTAAAGAGTTTATAAGTAGCTACATATGTGTGAGAGAGAAAGACAGTATATATGTGTGCGTGTGTGTGTATGAGAGAGCAAGAGACAGTGCGTCATTAAAAAAAATAATATCATAGAGAATGTTTAAATACTATAATGTCAGCTTACGAGGGAAACGGAGGCGGAGTAGTGCTTGCTTGAGATGATTCGGGAGAGGTCTGTGCACCTATACCGATCAGAGCACGCGCTGACACGGAGTAAAGCCTTTATCCTCTGACGACACAGCACGACTGCAGATCGTTTTGCCACAGCTTTTTTGTAACAGCGCAAGGATGAACGACTAAAACCGAGTTTGTCTGAGCTTGCTCTTACCGTCTCAACTCTGTCGTCATTATGTTAAGCCCGCCCGCCGACTCTATACACGATGTGATTGGCCTACCAGAGTTTGGTTTTTCCACTTCGAGAGTTGCTAGACCACACTTTGCGGCAAAATAATTTTTGCTGCCACTAGGGTGCGTCTAGATTTCTAGGCCAGGGTACCCCAGGTATAATATGCCGATTTTTAAAATCCGGGATATGAGCATTTTTCGGGTTTTTGCCGGTGTTTACATGGCCGTTCGCGACCGGGTTATTGCTAATATCCTGGTTTTGATTGGGTTATTGGCTGCATGTAAATGCAGTGATTGATGGCATAAGACCCGAAACAAGCGGTTTGTGTGAGAAAACGAACAGTATTTATATAATTTTTACCTCTTGTAACCACAGCCACGTCCAAGTGATTTGAAGGCACGGGCGCTTCTCTCTGCGCATGTGCTGGAAAGCACCGGAATTGATCTTTCGCACATGTCATGATTATGAAGGTGTCATGTCAGTCTTATGCACATCCCTTCAAGTAAAGTGTTACCAAGTTGGGTTATCTTGAGAATAAAAGTAAGTTAAATGCTGTTCCATGAGCCTTTAATCCGAAAACTCTGTGAATATCAACTGGAACTGATACATACATTTAAACAGACTAAGACTAAGACAGACTAAAACCTGCTTGCTCATTTCAGCAGTCAACCAGACTCCATGACACAAGTCTTTGTAAGACAAGGTACATGTTCAGTAAAGCAGTTATATTCTAGCCATGTATTGTTTTATGATATCATTCTAGCATTGAAGAACACAATGTTTTTTCCACATTGTGAGAGATAGAAAAAGAGGGAGAAAGAGGGAAGTTTGGCACACTGTTAAAAGCCTGGCCCAGATGCCTCACACAACTGACAGCTGCATGTGAGGACGATCCATTTAACTAATAGACTGATATTTAAATGCATCTGTTCTAGTGCAGGAGCTGATCAGGAGCCAAGCCATGGCGCATTGTGGCTGAAAAAAAAAAGAAAAAAAAAATGCTGACATTTTCACGCCGGCAGAAATAGACAATGTAAAAATAGGTGATGGGCTTTCATTAAATCACATTACCATAAAAATGCAGTAACGCTTACTTGGTGACATTTCCACAACTGGAGAAAATGTTTTTATTGCTAGCTTTTCTTTCCCCCTGTCTGTGCTGCTCTTTCTCTCTCAGCTTCCTTTTTACAAACAAAAAGTAAAAAGTTGAGCTTGTTATGCAAAAACAGTATAATTGCATCTCTTCTGAAAAGCGTTAATGTCATGATCTTCTCACGATGTTGCACATGTGCTTGTAATATGTAGGTGGCACTCACTCAAAGCTCTACACACCCTCAAGTCATTGTATTGATGGATTCAGTTTTATCACCAGGTGACCCGGTCTTCAACATCGCCCGTCTTTAGCTTCAAGCAGCACTTTCTTCTCTCGCTTGAGAGCACACACTTTGTGCCGTTTCGTTACATGCTTTTCTCATTTTTCTCATTCCTCCATACATCATATTCTTTTTATTTGATGCTTACATATGCATAAGTCATCCCCTCCAACTTCAGTGTGGTGTTTTAAGCTGCATTTGCTTCCCTTATTGGTGAAAAACAGAAGGATAAATGGGAGGGGACCATGCTCATATGCCAATACAACTAATCGACATTGCTTGGTATGCATGGAGGAAGTTGAGCCATCGTGTTATAAATTGGCATGTGGCTCCGAGCCAGGGCTGAAGTGCATTAGTCAAATGGCCTGCATGTAATAAAACGTGGGGGTTTGCGGGGGCAAGGCTCTCTCTAGATTGAGATCTTAAAAAAGGCTACCCGCTGAACAATGTATTTGGACGGCAAACCCGAGCTCAATCCAGTCGGCCAGATCCTATCAGCACACCAGCTTACGCGTGGCTAAATTAGATGACATTCACTTTGACAAATAATTTTCTCTTTCCTGCGAATATAAAAACCACTGGGCTTCACATCTTTAAATTGGACTCAGATGAGAGGGGAGGAACAGGTATAGATAGAAGAGTTAAAGCATTTCAGAGAACATAAAAGCACATGTGGAGAATGAGTTCTGCACAACAGGAAATCGCAGAGGATGCATCCCTATTTGGAGGTGTGTTGTGGAAAAGCATTGTTGTTCATTAGAATAGCAACTGAACTGTTCGGAAATGTTAAGAGCCAGAAACAAATTGGAGGAAAGATTCCAATTTGTCCAAGTTGATGCCGTTTATTATATCAATGAAAATAATGCAGAAAAAAATATTGTTGGTTTAACTTAAAAAAAAATAAGTAACCTGGTTGCCTTAAAATGTTAAGTTCATTGAAATGGAAAAATTGAGTTAATACAATGAAGGAGATTGATTTAATCATCAGAAAACTCAAAATATGATGTTATCTGAACCACATAAATTATTTAAGTTGATTTGACAAAATAAAAATGCTGTGATTACAAATCATTTTTACAGTGTGTAGACTGCACATGACGTAAATACAATTGATCAATAACCAAGATAAACAAAGCTAGTCCACACGGAAAACAAACAGGTTTTCCACCACAGCTTTGATGCATCAAAAAGATCATTTCGAAAGTAATCCATGTGAATCAAGCTATTTAACCCAAGTCTATTGAAAAGACATGATCATTTTAGGATGAACAGATTTAATTTAGCTTTTAATGACATAAACATTAATCAATTAACATATCATATTCGATTTAAAGGGGGGGGATTGACTGCCATTTCACTTTTTCATTTTAAATAGTGTGTATTGTTGCTATTGGTGCATGAACAGTATCTGCAAAGTTGCAGCGCTGAAAGTTCAGTGTAAGCAGAGATATCGTCTTTTAAAAATCAGGAAGTATAATTGCCTACAAAAACAACTTGATTGGGACTACAGCTAGGTTATGGTACGTCACTAACCCATACATTTGCATCAACCCCTCCTCTCCGGAAAATGCAAAAAAGTGCATGCGCTTTTTCAGCATGCTCCAGCTCGTCGAGTGTGTTGTTCACGCAGCTGTCAGGTCTTCTGTGCTCAGACTTCCCACGCTGTACTTCGTCAACAATGGATACAATTTATGTTTGATTATGTTCCTGAAAGTGACGATCGTAATTTAACTGCGCATTTTATGGAAGACAGTTTCCAGAATCTCCACGAGTTCAACACCGGATTCAACAAGAAACTGTTACTAAAACATGAAGCAGATCCAACTTTAAAACCAGAGGCAGCAGTTGTTGTGCCACAACCTGTAAGTAGGCTAAGACTTAATCATTTTAAATGTATTTGCATGTATAATTCCAGACGTAGCCTTGTGTTTTATTTTTTCAAATGCCAGCGCTGGCTTTATTGCCACTATAGGCTAGTATTTATGCTATTTAGTGTCTTTGAAACGTGTACAAACATGAATTTTGTATAAGTACTAATGTTGTTAATGTATTTTTCATCCCAAATATGCTGATAATATATTGCAGAGCAACTCCAGCCTTGTAATTGTCTCATTTTATAATACGTCTTTAGATGAATCTTTGGAAAATCTGTCATTCATCATCATAATCCTTGCAACCATTCTGGCTGAAAGCGCATTTTTAGTAAATGTGCATTTGAATTCCTTCATCATAATATC
Organism: Hybognathus amarus; assembly: GCA_030378365.1. Lineage (NCBI taxonomy): Eukaryota > Metazoa > Chordata > Actinopteri > Cypriniformes > Leuciscidae > Hybognathus > Hybognathus amarus. Next base: position 194,350 of record JAQIUQ010003339.1, read on the forward strand.
TCGGCTGACAATAGATTTAAATTTGCAGACAAGCATGGCCTTTTCTGAAATGCACTGTAAAATGTAAAGGGCTTGTTGGACTCACCGATCCAAATCACACTATTATGGCCAGGCTCTCTTTAGAACCAGCATGAGGATCTGTTGAGTTTTTGATTCCTGTATTTTGAAATGCTTGGCTGTAAATTTAAGGCACTCTGCTATTTCCTGGATTTGATGTCCAACAGAGACTCAGTGGGAAAGAGCCAGTCTGCCTTACTAGCCTGAGAAACACAGGGAGCATCCAACAAAGCGGAGGCAGGAAATCAGCATGGCTTTGAAGCATAATTGGTGTGAATCAGCCATGCTTCTAAGCAGTTCAGTCTCAGCCCAGGCAAACTAACTGCAACGTAGATTTTGTTGACCATGGCATTACAATGTAGATGGTATTTTGTTTCACAATGCAATTCATGGGAATTACCATTCTGAAAGCTGAACAAATTGTGCTTGCTAAAATAATTGTTTTAGAATGCATCCAAAAAAGAAAATGGAAAACCTTGGAAAAAGGACACAAAGTATCGAGTTTTCTTTTAAGATTGGCATTACATTAATTCAAATTCATATTGGGCTCCTCTTTAATTACTCTAGATAATTTATGGATTTTTTAGGTTATTATAAAGGGTAAGCAATTGTACACATTGAAATTGGCAAGAATCCCACTGAAGCATGTTTTATACATGTGGGAAAGGAAAAAAAAAAATCATATGCAAGATGATTTTCAATGATGTTGTTTTGTTTGTAGACATCAGATCTCACTTTATAACCAGCTTTTTTGAGTAAAACTTGATTTGTCAAGACGAATGAACTTCTGAAGAATGAAGTATTGTGTATAATTTCACAATCATATTTCTAATTGCTTACTTATTGCTTGCTCTGAGATGGGATACTGAACTATTGTAATATATATATATATATATATATATATATATATATATATATATATATATATATATATATATATATATACACACACACACACACACACAACACATTATGCCGTTTTTAGATTTAGATAAAAATAAATGTTAAAATTGAACACAAATTGTTTACATGGTCTTTATAATATTTATCTAGTTGCCTTATTTGAAACTATCCACCTTTTCCCATGAGTAATGGGTGGATTCTAATGAGTGGATTCGATGATGGATTCTAATTTCCATTTGTATGCTGTCCTGTTCATCTGGTCTCCATAAGAACCCATTTTTAATAGAGTGACTAAATTAAACAGAAACTTTTTTGAACATTACAAAAAAAGAAAATACAGCACAGAGTTGGTTGTCACAACAACATCAATAAACTGAAGAATTTCCAAAAAGTATGTGCTTTGAGCACCAGTTAATCTAAAAAAATAAATAAATATCTTTATATGTTACTGTATAGCTTGACAAAGACTGACAATAAAAAATAAAAAAGTATGGCTGACAAGAAAAAAAAGTATAAAAAGTGATGGCACTATGGAGCCATGTGCTTTTAAAAACCTTTTTAATAGGTTTAACGTTACATTATCAGCTTGGAAAAAATGACTAGAAACACCAGAGACTTGAAATGTAAAGCATACTTCTGCTATGAGTCAGATGACACTTCTTCGTTCAGGAAAAAGGTGGATATTTAGCAGCCATGTTTAGTAGCTTTATTGAGTGCTTGAGTTAGGAGTAGTTCACTTAAAAAAAAAAATTTAAAAAAAAAAAACTTTTGCTGAATTTACTCACCAAGATATCCATGTAATTCTTTCTTCAGTCGAAAAGAAACTAAGGTTTTTGATGAAAACATTCCGAGATTTTCTCTCCATATAAGGTCCAATGTCCAAAAGACAGTTTCAGTGCATTCAGTGCAGTGTGATTCCAGACGCTGAATAAGGGTCTTATCAAGTGAAGCTATTTTATGCAAAGTGAGTTTTTTACACTGTTAAAGAGCTGGATTCCCATGCTAAACACGGAAAAAGTGTTAAAACATTAAGTTGTACATTTGATTGAATATTTCTGTTCTAAAAAAAATACTTAGCCTGGATGCCAGCCCGAACTCCGCCCACAACATTTTTTGGACGGGAAGTTTGGTCTGGACTCGATCCATTGAGGAGTAATTATGATCAGGCAAACAATGTTCGCGCCAATCAAATTGCCAGGGCGGGCTTTATACGATGATGGACAGATTGATCTGCAAGTAATCATCATGTTATCAACGTTCCGCTGTCGCGTCTGTTGTGAAATAAATCGACAGCGCATTAATTTTAATAGACAAACAGAGAACTGTAATCAAGGCATTTGTCGATCGGAAAGATATTTTGCCGTCCTTCCCACATGATTCGGGAAAAGTGTAACTTATCAGCTGGCTCCGATGGTCACTAAGAAGATGGGACGTAATGAAAAGCCTGTGGTCGTTGTGGTTTCTGCTTTGGTCACACTCATTGAGAAGTAAGTAAAAGAAGCAACACTCGTTATTTAACTTCTAAAATAAGTAAGTTCTGTAGTTGAAAACTGCGCTATGCAAAGGAGTTGACTTACTGCGTTGCTCTGATTGGTTGTAGGTCTACCAACTATCCAATTGAGTGCAGAGTTGTTGTTTTTCCTGGTTCGGTTACAACACACCTCATAATCAAAGCTTAATTGAGCGGTCTCAGACTCATATTCTCAATAGAATATGAGTATGACGAAGTCAGGCTACAAAATACTCCTTGGTTGTCACAAATTTCGAAAAGTTTTTTTTTTTTTTTCGAGTATGGGCGCGTATGACGTCAGATGCGCTGGAATGGAAGGGCGCAGCTGAGCGATAGCAGTAACCGGTGCCCATCAAAGCGCTGTGCATCGGGTGCGCTGCAAAATGTCACCAAAGAAGTGTGTTTATGGTTGCCAAGGCAAGACAACACTGCACAGATTCCCAAACAATCGAGCCACCCAACATTCAACCCTGAAAATAGTCATATAACCATTGCACTATCTTCCAAAGCTATTCAGTTAAAGTGAAATAAAATGCACAGTGCTGCTTTAATTATTTGGAGCAAAACTGAAAATCCTTAACAACACCTTTGTTTAAAAATATATTCAATAATTTTAGCGATTCTTTCGCTAATTTGATTCTCATTAACATTTAAAAAAAACATAAAATGTAAGATCAAAGTAACGCAGAATCAACGTTGCCCTGCTGCCCGCGATCGGATCAGAGAATCAGCCAAATTTCCATGTGCATCTTGAAAAGTGGATGTTTAGGAAATCGCTGTGGCGAATGTTTGTGCCATCTAGTGGTTTAGAGGAAAATAAAATGTCTTTATATAAAATAGATTTTTGTTTTCTTTTTTAATGAATATGGAAACATAATGGATCATATTTGCCAAGTTATGTTAGTTTATTAGCCTAACATAATGAATAATGCACAAAGTAATTAATAGATAATTGAGGTATTCTCCTCTATAGTGATGATCTGGCAGCCATACAGCCAGACAGAGGTAAATAATGCAGCCTAATGGCTTCCGTCTCCAGTTTAAATAGTCCATTTCGGCTTCTTGCTGATGTTTTAGCTTGCTTCGATTACAAATATTACTAGTCAGTTTATTAGAGAACATGTAAGGCTGTATGCAAACACTTACTGACTACAATTTACTAATTGGGCTCTTGTTCCACATTCTGAAGGCTTTACTGGCAAAGTAATGTAGTGCTTACTCAAGTCTGTGTTGAGCAAAGCTTGTTTTTATAGCACGCTAGCAGCAACATCAGCAAATCCAGAATGACTCACTCTAGTGCTTTGACAGAGCTGCTTAACTTTGGCCTTACACAAACATACACACACACACATCTACATATGACTAAAATTAGATTGTTTTAAGTGAAAAAATCTACAGTTGCAGTCATAAAAACCTTTACATGGCTTAACAGGAGAATTGCTGGATGAAATAATGGGAAAAGTGGGGTGTAACATTACCTCATGTTACATGTGACATTTGTGTCATAACAGATTGTGTTAAACCGTTGCACTTTAGGCTGTGGTAGTGTATGCTTTCACAAGGCACTAGTGTGGTTGATGTCACTTGACACTTCATGTGGTCATTAGACATCAATATCAATGGAGACCCTACCAATAACATAGGCTTGAGAACCAGCATGAAGACCCAAGCAAATTAAAAAAGACAAATGCAAAAATGAATCAATGTTCAGCCCGTTCTCATCCTTTAGTGTCACATAGAACGCTTTATGACAAAACGGCGCTATACTACGCCCATGGCACCCTTTATCGTTTATACAACACGCAAACTCAAGGCGTCATAAATCCTTTAGCGTAATATAAGACTAGCCTTCCCTACCCTACCCCACACCTAAACCTACCCATCACAGCATGTGTTATATAAACGATAAAGGGTACCATGTGCGTAGTATAGCGCCATTTTGTCATATAGCGTCTCTATATGACGCTAAAGGATGAGAATGTGTTGCAGAATGAGAATGTGTTACAGCGGGTCTATGTGTTGGCATGTGTTGCAATGCGTGCTTTTATAATTATAATAAACCATCAAAACACCCAAATCTACTCTGCAGTCCACACATATACACATGGCAACACAAACACACACCACACACTACAGTTGTTTGCTGGATGAGCAATATTGCCAACACATTATATTGGACCCGTCGGCTGCCGGCTCTATGGATTTATGCTTCATCACCAAGCTGTATCTCGTAGCGTTGATTATAATTCCCAGAAGCCCTTAATTAAACGGTGAGCATGAGAGCATTTTCCCTTCTTCTTTATTTATTTCTGAATGAGCACAGCATAGATTTACTGACCATCCAGAGGTGTGCTAGCGAGCCAATCTCTGCCATCTACTATAAATTAGCAGGGCTTTGAAACACAGTCCAAGAAGAGCCTCTTTTATTTTTGTTGTGATATAGTCAAAATGATCCAATTTATGGCACTGATATGGCATGTTTACAACGGTATTGTGGATAACACAGAACGTAGAGAACTGGAGGTGGAGGTGGAGTCGGCCTGATAATAGAAAGTACGTGGGCTCCTTAATCAGCTTAAATCAACTGAGTGTGCATATACGGCATTGCTTTAATTGACCATTTAGTTGACTTACAGCATTTGTCAGCACTAGCACAGCAATAACACATTCTCATGTTTCCCTTATAGAGTGCAGGATGTACCTTTGGAGCCAGGAGTGCCAACATTACCGGAAAGTACCATCCTCTACACCCCCACCTCGTTCCCTCTCCCCTCATTCACTTCCTTTCCATTCCATTAGCTTCTATTCAAACGTAATTCCAGCCCATTAAATGAAAACGTGATGAAATGTATTGGATTTACTTGAGGATAATGTCCTTTTCTCCAACTGTGATTCTCCCTACAGCCATGCCAGACACTGGATGCATTTATTTTCACTGCTAATTGATCGGAGCATTCTCGGAGGACTACACACGTCTGAATCTGTGGAGCTATCTGTATGTGTATATTCGATGGGGTTGTCCATTCATATGTCAAAATTGCTCTTGGCTCTAATTCAGATTTATGTGTTGGTTGTGTATGTGTGTGTGCGTGCTGATTTTGGATCATTGAATCATGATAGAGTGTAATGAGCCTCAAACTGCTATTTTGTTTGCATGATGAGAGGAAATTAAAGAGTGTGATTTCAAATCCTTTTCATGGAAGCTGAACTGATGAATCAGTCAGCTGAGGGTTTATCAGTTTAATAATATTGGAGTTATTTATGTTTGGTGCAAGCTGAAGAGATATGGAGTGGATGTGGGATGTAACGTATTATGTTCTCTTCCTCACTAATGTCTACTGCTCTTAAAAAAGGGCAGTTCTATATTTATAACCTTTATCTATGTTATATACACAACTATAGTAAAAAACCATTTGATTTAATTTTAATATCATTTTGGTAACACTTTACAATACGTGTGCACTAATAAGCATTAATTCATGCTTAACTAATGCACAGATAATACTGAATTAATGTGTTACTTATGATTATCTAAGCTATTAATTAATGATTACCACATTAGGAACTAATTAAGAGTATGTAAGGTTAATGTATTAGTTCATACATGAATTGTTATTAATTAAATATGTAATTGTGGAGTAATTCCATAATAACTCATTTTTAACTTATAGTGTTAATTATATTTGTTAATATATTTGAAATAAGTAAATTATAAATTAAACAAAGTAATATAGATTCATTTGTAATGATATCGTTAAGTTAATAGACGTTAAGTTATTGATAGATGTATAAACATTACTGACTAAATGCTTAAAAGTGGTATATTTAATTTTTGGTCCTACTTTATATTAAGTGGCTTTAAGTACTATATACTTACATTGAAAAATAAGTACAATGTATTATTGTGGTCCTGTTGTATTGTAAAACACTTTTGCTGCTATTGAGGTGTGATACAGGTAAGGTTAGGGACAGATGTGGTGGTATGGGTAGGTTTAAGGGTAGGTTAAGATGTGAGGGATTGGTCAACTGTGTAATTACAAATGCAATTACATAAATTAATTACAGTTGTAATTACATGCTGGTATTTTTAAAATATAAGTACAATGTAAAAATGTGTAAGTTTGGGGCGGGACTTTGTTTTCAAACAACCAATGGCAGATGGGGATGTGCTTTGAAAACCACTCTGAAAAGAGTCATAATTTTACTGACAAAACATTTTTTTAAGACAAAAATAACTTCAGCTTTATGTAAACTATTTTTATTACCAACTTAATATTAAAGTACATGTAAAGAACTTTTCCTCCCTGGTCGCCCTATAGGTTGGAAGCGGAATTGTCCATTACCGCTGTCGTGAAAAAAAAAAATGTGCCTACCGCAGTCAATATTGTCACACACCCGCTTGGCAGTTTAGCACCTGCTTTCGAATGAATGATGTCCACAGACAAGGAAGAGTGTGTTGTATGATTTTATTAAAGTATTATATATTGCACATCAGAAACGAAGAAAAACAAACAAAGCTATTGTAACACTTGCCGTAAAGCCATTCAAATTTGTAGTTTTCTTATTTCTCATTTGAACTGAAATGCTACCCGATCTGGCAAACTTGCATAGTGCGGTTATAGGCTACTAGATATAGGGCTACACCACACCCTGTTATGACTTGATGAACCACTGAAACGATTTTGGAAACATTATTATAGGGGAAAAAAGTTATTTAGCATTGCTTTAAGTTTTTTTTTTTTTTTGCTTTAAGGTTGTTTTTTTTTTTCTTTGTTTGTTTGTTCTGTTTCTTTTCTTTTCTTTTTGGCATTGCAATGCCTTCTGAAGCATTTTACAAATGATTCTAATACATTCTGGTCATTGTTTGTAGGATAAAACACGGTTGTGAGATGAATACACAAGTCATTTCAATTGATGCTCAGGCAGCCCGTTCTCATCCCCTGAGACGTCATATAACCGTTTTAGGGTGCCCTTTAACGTCAGTTAGATGACGCCATCTAATCCAAACCCTACCCCAGTGTCATCTAACTGATGCTAAAGGTAAAGCGTCAGTTGGATGACGCATATGATCGTCATCCAACTGCCGTTAAAGGATACCCTGAAACGTTAGATGTTGATGTATGGTCAAAAGCGTCAGTTAGATAACCACTTGGGAATGAGAATGTGTTGGCTCAAAATGTAAGAGTGTTTGTTTATTTGTGTGCATGTGAATACAACATATTTTATTAAAATGTTGAGTTCATATTAAGAGTTGAAAAATAAAATGAATCTGTGCTGCATCCCACTGGGTTTGTTTGTTTGTATACTCTATGTGTGTGTGTGCGCGCGCAAGCAAGGACAGTGTATAGTTATGTATTTAGTCCCAAGTGGTGTTCAACACAGATCTGTTAAAACTAGCACGCACAGTGGCTGGAGGTTATAATCTCTGAACTTTAAATGACTCTGTTCCCTTTCACAGTATTTTAATCAGACACTGTTATTTATGAAGCAATATGCGAGGGCGGGAGTGCCAGGCACTCCTTGAAAGCATCATGTTTTCCCATTTACCCCTGTTGTCTTGCCACCGCTGGCCCATCATTTGTGAAATCAACTGTGGCAGACGGAAAAGTTGGTGGCAGAAAATGGACTTATCGAATGCACACAGGCATGACAACTATTCACATACAGGGAGAACAGACACTAAGAAGCGAATATTTGTGACTAAAGGACCCAGAAGGAAATGAATAGAGCAGTTGGGGGCTGTACAATATTGTCTGACCATTTGTCACTCAAATAGGCAGGGACGTGTCTAGAAGGGGGGTACAGGGTGGTACTTATAAGCCAAATTTTTAGAAGCATTTATCATAGATATATTCTGAGTATTTTAAATGATAAGAAAAATCCAGCAATTACGTAATGACATGTATTATTACATTTTACATTCGGACAAATTACATTTTAAAGGGGGGTTGACTGCGATTTCACTTTTTTCATTTTAAATAGTGTGTAATGTTGCTGTTGGTGCATGAACAGTATCTGCAAAGTTGCAGCGCTGAAAGTTCAGTGTAAGCAGAGATATCGTCTTTTAAAAATCAGGAAGTATAATTGCCTACAAAAACGACTCGATTGGGACTATCAGCTGTGTTATGGTATGTCACTAACCCACACATTTGCATCAATTCCTCCCTCAGAATATGCAGAAAATGGCATGCGCAATGCGCATATTTCTGAGGCACGTCGACTTCGTAGAGTGTGTTGTTCACGCAGCTGTCAGGTCTTCTGTGTTCAGGCTTCCCATGGACGCTATTCTTCCTCAACAATGGATACAATTTATGTTTGATTATGTTCCTGAAAATGACGATTCGTAATCTAGCGAGTTCAACACCGGAATCAACAAGAAACTGTTACTAAAACATGAAGCAGTTCCGAACAAGAGGCATCAGTTGTTGGGCCACAATCTGTAAGTAGGCTAAGACTTCATCATTTTAAATGTATTTGCATGTATAATTCAAGACGTAGCCTTGTGTTTTATTTTTTTTTCCAAATGCCAGCGCTGGCTTTCAGCCACTACTTTAGACTATGCTATTTTGTGTCTACGACAAACACGTACAAACATTATGGACCTGAATTTTCTGAATTTTTAAACGTATTTTCATGTATATATGCTTTATGACGTTATTTTTCGATTTGATCAAGGACGTAAACATGCCAACGCTGTTTGAGTATAACATTAGTAGCCAGTCAGTTGCTATTGTTGCCAGTCAGATGCTATTGTGTAAAACAAATGTGTATAAAGTTAAAAAATGTAGCAAATTTTCATTCAGAAATGTTTAGTAAGAGCCGTGTGTGGTGAGGTTCTGTTTGACTCTCTTCATTCGCGGCTTTCTCGGTCTGATTCTGCCTGAAACTGATACTGCAGTTCGACACGTATTCTACATCTGGACCGGAGCTCATGAAAATGCCCGTAAAGGTAATGGGCGTTAATCTTCTGGACAACGTGAGCGACAGTTTAGCCAATCACAACACGCAGGGCCAAACTAAACAATCTGAGCTCACGACGAGTTTCTGAGGGAGTGTTTTCATAGAATCAGGAAGTGAACCGCTCACGTTCAGGGGACAGAGGAGAGCGTGGCTAACAATAAAGGTGAAATTTATGAAAAATAAGACTTTTAAAAAAGAAAAACCACTGAATACATGTTATATTTGCACCTCATAAATACAATCATGCAAAGAAAAAAAGCAGTCAACCCCCCCCCCTTTAAATGCTTAAATTAAACACAATTACATTTGATTTCTAAATGATTATTTTAAGTAATCAAATGAAGTCAGTATAATGATCTGATCTATCAGTGCTGCGTATGGGGTAAAGTTACACACAACACAACTTGTATAAAGAGAACTTGCTTTATGTTGCTATAATCAAGCGAGTAGTAACCATTATTGTCTGCGTTTTAAAACTCGTTGACTCATGAATTATACACGAATGGCCATCACTACTAGGTTACTCATGCTCCACATTCTCTTCATGTAGTTTTGCTTCTCTGGATTTTGTATTCTTTGCAAAGTTTAAAACGTTATGACACAATAAATTATTATTGTCATCAATACTGCCACAGGGAAAACTTGCTCCCAGTTTCATGCAATTGTTTGGTGTGATATGGGCGGGCAAGCTCGATATGGGGGCACTGCAACACCCTTAACTCCCCCATTTGATCATTATGGTAAATTCTACATGTGCAACACTTGTTGAGCGATTTGACTAACTTTTCTGGCAACAAAACAATTCTTTTTCCCATGATTAATCTTCTCTTGCCTGGAGGGGACTTCCTCTCTATATCCATCTTATGATGCCATGCTCATTTGTTACCTGTTGATGGGACATGGTTCAGTGTCTGTCCTCCATGATTAGATAACCACTAATTACTTTCCTCTTGCTTTACTTTCTCCTTTTTCTGAACTCGTATTTTACTTCGCTCTCCAACCAAGCAACCTCTCTTTCTCTCACACACATTTTTTTTCCTCCTAGGTTTTACACTCCCCTTCTTTCTTTCTCACTCCCACACATTCTCTCTTCATCATCACTCTCACATATCCTGAAATATCCCTTCATTCCATCCTACTCCATGCGTTGTTTCTTCTTGTTGTTCATTTCTATCTTTTTCTCTCTTTCATTTACATGTACTTTGCCAGTATAAAAACCACTTGTGGCCAACTTGAGAAAATGAGGGGGCAGGCAGTACATACACTGAACAAAATTATAAACACAACTCTTTTGCCCCTTTTTCTATGAGCTGAACTCAAAGATCTAAGATTTTTCTCTATGTGCACAAAAGGCCTATTTCTCACAAATATTGTCCACAAAGCTGTGTTTAGTGAGCACATCTTCTTTGCGAGATAATCCACCTCATAGGTGTGGCATATCAAGATGCTGATTAGACTATTGTTACAGCTGATGGATATGTAATGGATGAGTGAATACATTGATGTGTCATGACTGTAGTATGAAGCAGGGTGCAATTGCTAGATGTATGCCAGCGCCAAACGCAACAAGTCCCGCAAATATAAAGGAATAAGAACATTTAATTAAACCGAACTACACACAAGTGCTAAATTACTTACACAGGTCAGTTTATTAGAGGAATTAAACTTAAGGTAATGACAGGGCTGCTTCACTTGCTCTAACAGTTAAAGTTACACTATCACACTAAACTGCATTTGAGTGTGTTGAATGTTGTTAGTTAGATTGTTTGTTGGCTGAATTAGACTAAGCTAGATTAGCATTGGAGCATAACTTACAGATCATATTCTAACTTTTCCTCATATTGAACTATATAACATTGATTAGTTTTACATATTTTAATTTGCTCACCTGTTTACTCAAGTAACATGCAACACTTCGCGTCTTTGTCAGAGTCGGAGTTAGTCGCGGACGTGGAGCTCTCAGCATCTCGAAAGATGATGATCTTCGTTTTAGTCCTCTTTTGTCTCAAAGTCTGCTTGCCATGCTCCATAATGTTTGAACAAAACCCTGCTAGGGACGCTCACGCTGTTGAGCACACATAACGGGCATAACCAACCCATTTTTTCACATCTGTCGCCATGGTTACTGTAGTTCGAGGTGAAACCTGGCGGAAACTCGTGTGTAACGCGAATATAACGTCACTGCAAAAATCCTGCATATTGTACTTTCAAAATAAAGTGTAATCCTAGCTGAACCAGAAAAATAAATAAATGAATATCTGAATAAACAGATATTCAGCATCTAAACAAATAATCATATGTTATAGATGTGGACAAATACACATATTACTGAATTATTTGGCTGGTTAGCTGAACTCCAAATAGCGAAAGTTCAGTATGAGCAGATGGTGAAAAAAAATAAAACAAAAATAGTTTCGGTAGTTCTGGTATCACTTTAGGTCAACAAACTTTCACTAAAGGACACTCTAACCTTAACACTCATTCTGAATCCAATATTTAAATTATGTGCATTTTGTTATGCTTAGGAAAATACTAAGCAATGCTGAGGTTGTCACGTGGTGTAGCAGAGTGCAGGCAGAAGAAGAAGACCGAAGAGGCAAAAGCTCCAATTCAATTACTTTACTTAAACTCAAAACAGCAAACAGGTACAGGACCAGACAGGAACACTCTCAAAACACGTGGTAACATATACAACGACCAAACAAGACTGACTGAAACAGGGAGAACTAAATACACAGAGGAATCAACCATAATGAGGTGAAAACAGGTGATACTGATGAACAAGGCTGAACAGGGAGACTGATGAGGGAGTGAGTTAGGTGTGAGACAAGAGGATCCTGGGAAGTGTAGTGAAGAAGGCAGGACAAGGACGGTGATGGAGACTGTGACAGAGGTGGTATTGATTGGCATTTGATAAACCATTTACTCTTAGACTTTTTTAGGTTACAAGAAGAAATAGTCACTGGATTTGTCACATGCTGTACTGCTGAACAGGGTCAGTGATGTGAAAAATAAATACATATAAATAAATAAATTGCTTAATCTCTAGAGTTGTAAGAATTCAAATAGATATGAAAGCTTTAAAATAATGTTCTGCCAGGAAGACTCAATGTTACATCACTCATTACTTCCGGTAATTCCAATCACAATCTAATACACTATAATACATCAACGCATTCTCTCATCCCAAGGCGCCATATTTTGAAACTTTTGCAAAAGCGTAAATATCCAACGCACATGGCACCCTTTAGCGCCAAATGAGACGGTTAAGTTTAGGTATGGGGTAGGGTAGGGTTAGACCACTAGGAGGCGCCTTCTGCCCAATTTATTTTTATGTCTCATTTGGCGCTAAAGGGTGCCATGTGCAGTGGATATTTACGCTTTTGCAAAAGCGTTGTACATGGCGCTTTGGGATGAGAACGGGCTGAAATAATTGTTACTTACACATGTTTGAGTTCAAAGATGATGATGCAAACATTCAGTTCCCAGAAACTGTCACTGGCGTTCACTCCTCCCGAACTCGATTTGCAACTATTGCGATACAAAATCATTATTGATTTTGATCTCACAAACTTTGGTGGTCGCTAGGAAACTAGCGCGTGGCAGTTCTAAAAAAATAAAACCCAGCAATCTCATAAGATATGATCTCCTCATACTGGTGTTCAAGTTCAAGGTTTTTGGTAGGTGTTTGCTTAGTTCCACGAGCCACTGTATGTCCCTTCTGCAATTATCAAACTTAATTCAGGTAAGGATATTAACTTGGTTACTCTCTGCTGCTCCCTAGCTAGGCCTGTTTGCACCTGGTCACTTCATGCGTTTTACTGATCGGAAAGCTATCTGATTTATCAAAACGATTCTTTAAGGACCGTTCAGTTTTTATGGAATGGACCTTCGTAAATAAATTAAAATAAAAATAAACTACGCACCACCGTAAAATAGGGGCAACGTCATCTCATTATATTCTTTGTTGAGGGGAGGGTCACCCAAATTTTTTTAGTCTAGGGCGATGGTCACCCAACTTTTGTATTCATGAAAACAGCAACATTTCAAAGTGACTTGTTTGGTGCATAATTTTCCATGTAGCTCTCTCAGTCCTGGCCCCCCATCACTAGCATATCGTCACTGCCCGATGTGAGGAACAGGAAGTGAAAAAAACATGTAATTTCAAAAGCAGCTAGTAACGCTTGGCACAACATCTTTAAAATGTAACCATATTCTTGCCAGTGTCATGATATAATCCATATTTGATCCAAAATCGAGTTTAAATGGACATACGTGCCTGTTGTATAGTAACGGTGGTCAATACGCGTTCTTATTAATTTTTTTTTGTGATTGTTTTATTATTAATTGATTTTACATGTACAGCACTTTGGTCAGTGGAAGCTGTTTTTAAATGTGCTTTATAAATAAACATGACTTGACTTGACTTGACTTCTTCCGATCATTAATTCAAGAATGACCAAATCGCGTTTCATATTGACAGATGAATAGGCTACAGCTTCAGTTTATTAAATATCTCTTGCAAACTATGAAGAGACAATGAATCAATACACTGGCATGGCAATGCTAGACTGATACTTATTTACACAATCCTACCGTAATTTTGTCGGAAATGAGCTGCATTTTATCACAGATATGAGCGGCATTTTATCATCAGCTAATTTCAAAATCAAAGACATACATCAATAAGAGAGTGTGGCAACAGCCTGCCCTGTAAGATCACTTTGTTTCTTTACTTGAAGATGATTGTGTGATTGTGAAGATGATTGTGTCTGTGACTTACTTTCACTTTTGACGCAGCTGCTCATCTGCGGTAATGCGTGTCGCAGTAGCGCCGTCATATCTGACTATAACGTGTCATATAGCCTATATAACACGTTCTCACTCGTTTATTTTTTTAGCATTTTTGGGAGGAGTAAAATATACATATGTGGTTCAACAACCAGATTGCGTTTACACCTAGTAAAGATCCGAACACAATGCGAGCCAGACTACCTCCAGATGGTCAGGCAGATCCGAATCACAACGTATTTATACCTTGCATTAACATGCCTTTTTTATTATCCGGATAACTTATCTGGATACAGATCACATTTTATTACCAGGTGTAGGGGTCTCAGAGACGAGACCGGTGAGAAACTTCACGAGACCGCAGATGCCTCCAAAGGGCGGGGCGATACCATACTGTCTATGGGAGATAGACAGCTATCTCTGATAGACTGCGTGATTGACAGCTTTGACAGCAAATGGAAATACGTGGAAATCAGATGACAGGATTTCACAACTTTTCATTGGTCATTTAGATAATGTGAAGCATGCTGTATACGGAAATGAACCTGGACATTCTATCCGTCAAAAAAATCTCAAAATCGTACAAAATGGACATACGCGGTTTTCATCGGACAGCGACGATATGGGTCTGACCCAACAAAAATCAGCCAGTTTAGCGCTGCTTGACAGTTTGCATGTGCTGTTCGGGCATACATTCAGTAGAGATCCACTTTTGCGACATGACAGTCACGTGCAGTGTTGCCAAATATTGCAGACATAATCAATTTTTGATATCAACCTAAAATTTGGAACACAACTTCTTCAGATTTTTGGCTTACATTTCTCTTTCTTTCATTTTCTTTACATTTTCTAAAACTAGTTTTAGAGCAAAATATATTTTATATAAAAAAGTAATTATATTTTTACATTGTTAATTTTCAGAAACTCAAACTTACTAACTTTGTTTCTGTTTCACATTCATAATTTAATAATAATGCACTTTAACAATAATCTGGCACATGTCTTCTTTAAAGTGATACTTGATAAATTGCCTGTATTGGCTGTAATGGACCTTTCCATCTATGACAGTGGTTAAATGCTTGCTAAATAAAACGTAGGCTAATGTACTTTTACGCATTTGTGCTTAAAGGCTTTAAATGCTTGTACCCTGATCAAATGCTGCTAGCAACTTACTTCTGTTTGGTTGTGGGTGAAATGTGATCTCTGACCTTTTCGACAGGTTACATCAGATTCATCCATATTCTCTTGTGAAATATATGAAAACACGCATTATGACATCAGCTTATGTTAATCTGTGTAGAAGGTAGAGTATATATATATATATATATATATATATATATATATATATATATATATATATATATATATATATATATAGTGGCAGGGCATTAATCTCTCGTCTGTTAAGGCTGGGCCACTCTGTGCCTAAATTAAATGACCCGATCCAGCTAGATGAAGGGTGCATGTCCGATCTCAGATTTTGGACTCACTTGCTAAATACTCGGAACGGCATTTAATCTTCTACAATGATGCTTCCGAATTATCTGTCGAATTACAAGCATTCACTGACGCTGCCCCTTCTATCGGCTTCAGGGGATTCTACTTTTAAGCGCAATGGTTTGCCAACAAATGGCCAAATTAATTGCCCAAGCCCCGCCATAGGCTTCGTTCGTCTGTGCTTCATGAAATTTTATACTCTAGCAATAGCTAGCATCCTTTAGGGTTCGACATGGTTGCGGAAATGTATTATGCCGTTTTGTGATAGTGAAGCACTGTTGCCAACAGTTACTACAAAATCTGTGTTGTCTCGCTCCTACATTATTTTACATAAACACATCCAAACTATATTGCTATAGCCTAAATATCCAACGCACATGGCACCCTTTAGCGGCCAAATGAGACTAGGGCTGAACGATTATGGAAAATAATCTAATTGCGATTTCTTAACCAATATTGCGATTGCGATTTAATATGCATTTTTTTTAAAAAGTTCTTAACCTTCTGTATTAGTCGACAAAGACAAGCAATAAATCATTGTACATTAGGGATGGGAATCTTTAGGTAGCTCATAATCCAAATACTTTTTTTCTTATCAATTAATCTTAACACTTAAATATGTTTTAATTACATGTGTAAAAACAAATACTTTAAAAATAAAAATAAATAAATATTTATATATAAAACATTTTTTTATAATTATATTAAACCAAATTTAATTAAACCAATTACATGTTAAGAATTTTAAATAGGCTATATAAAATAATATAGCTTCAAAATATAAAAGCTAGTAAATAAAGAGAAACAAAAAAAGCATTACAAGCAATAAATAAACAAAGAGTGGTCTCAGTATTTAAAATAGGCTGTCTGAATGTTTTTCATTCAAGAGCTGGAGTGATTTCCCCTCGGTTATGCGATAAGCTGCATTCACACTTTCTCTTTTGAAATTATAAATGTGGTTTGTCCTGTTGGTTCAAGATATAACTGTACCGTGTTTACATTAATTTCGCATCAAAAGACATTTTGACATACACATGTACATTTAACCAATGAGTTGCTCACAGCCACATGCACGACACTTTCACAAAGCCCGTGTTAGTATTTTAAAATGAAAGCAGCCTTCTCTGTGATTTTCATAGTTTTAATATATAAGCCAACTGCATTCAATTTTCAAAAGACATAAATAATGCCTCTGCGAAGCATTTGTAAGGAAAATTCCCACAGAGAACGCGTACTGCAAGAGTGACGTTATAACATCAAGCAAAGCGGCAAAACCTGTTCAAATGAAGGCCGCGAATGATCCTTGTAATTCGGTTAAATCCCGAACTTTATGAAATAAAGTTACTATGTTTCGAAGGTTTAAAGACGGTGTCGTGTGTGTGTGCGCGTGTGTGTGAGTGAGGAAGAGAGATAGAGAATAGAAGCAAGCAGAACACGGTTCAGTTTCTAAATACAGCGCAGCCTCATCACGCATAACGTTTTGTGTTTAAAAACAAAGCTCAGACTCCGATTCTGAAAATCTTCTGAATAGATCCAGGATTGTTGGGGAGAGAAATAGATAACACAATACACATACATTAAATAAACTGTTCTTTTGAACAGCAGACCGCGTAGCGTGGCAAGTGGATGCCTGATCTTGCAGACTGCTTTTCTCTTGCGTGTCACGTGACCAGTGTAATCGCAGCTCTTGCGATTACAAAAATCAGCGTTTCATCATATCGTGATTTTATCTGGCAAATGCAATTAATCGTTCAGCCCTAAATGAGACGTAAAAATGAAATCGGGCAGAAGGCGCCTCTTAGTGGTCTAACCCTAACCCTACCCCATACCTAAACTTAACCGTCTCATTTGGCGTAAAGGGTGCCATGTGCGTTGGATATTTACGCTTTTGCAAAAGTGTCATATATGGCGCCTTGGGACTAGAATGCGTAGGTCGGCACATTCACAGGATGGACCTGCTCCGTCTTTCTCCATTGTTTCTGTCCATGGTTTCAGTCTCTTTATCTGAATCTGACCATGGAATTGACTTTGGCATAAAGCTGAAGGTGATTGCTGATAGGCTGCCCCAATCAGTGGTGCCTGCACAATCAAATCAAGTTTTAGAGGGAAACAACAAATTGAGGGTTTCCGAGATTTTTCTTTTTCCATTTTTTTCCATTTTTTTCTTTTAAGAAATAGTAATGGGATTCACGATTACTGAATAGAAATGTAGTGGAGTAAGAGTACAACATTACCCTCTCATCAGTACTCCCCAACAATGATATCTCTAGAATAAAGTACAGATCCCTCAAAATTGTACTTAAGTGTACTCAAGTAAATGTACTCCGTTACTTTCCAGCTCTGGTAATGACATTATTTCGTTGACTAATTTTGGATAGATAAGGTTTTTACTATAAAATAGACATCAAATAAGCTTTTGTTCGACAGTTCTCTGCTCATATAATATGTTAAATATACAGTATGTTTTGTCAAAAATTAACTAATTAACTGTTTGTTACTAATCAGATATCGTTTGTTCCAATGCAAGCTATATCAAAATGATGAATCCTCAACTTTGAAATATGTATGATAAAAATGAATTGGCCTACTTTAAAAAAAATATTCTTTATAATACATTTATAGAAAAAAAGACAATTTTCTTTTCAAGAAGTTTCCAATTCTAACTTTGAACTGATGATGAATGAAATGGACAGAATGAAATGCAAGGACATTCTCTTCTCAGGTAAGAACCACCTAATTATTCATGAGGGGTTTGGGCCATGCATTTTTATCCAAAAAAAAAAAAGAAGAAAAAAAAAAGAAAAACAAAAGTTTTGTTTTTCGTGTTGTGAGGTTGCAGTTCTACCGTAGCCGACATTGAAAAAACCAGCGCTAGTCTCATGCCCAATTCGTCATATAACTGACGTTTTGGGACGTCTTTTGACCATTCGTCAATACACGACTTTTCAGGGCTCCCTTAGACGTCGGTAGATGACGTATCGGATCCTAACTCTACCCCAGACCTAACCCTAAATCCCAACTCGTACACCTGAACTGACGTTAAAGGTAAAGCGTCAGTTGTATGACGACCCGGGATCATCATCTACGCGACGCAGTAACTGGGGCCCTGAAAAGTCGTATAATTGACAAGATGGTCAAAAGACGTCCCAAGAACGTCAGTTATATGACAAATTGGGATGAGACTGTGTTAAAAAAAGCAGTGCTACAGAGCGTGCTTTGTCACTACCTTGAAAGAGATGGAGGAGAAGAGAGGAGAAGAGAAGCAGTGGAAAACTAGAAGCTAGATACCGTGAGTAGTGACATTTCCCTTGCCAGTGGTGTAAAATATGTAGTTGGATTGTTCCATGTAACTTAGTTCTTCTCCCTCGCTATGTTATGGCTTTGCTATGTGGGGATAAATGTGCTGGTTATGTTCGATGAGAAAGCTGATTAGTACTCTTGTGTCCCAAGGTGGCCTCATCTGTATGTGGCCTAAGGTGGCATGTA
Organism: Hybognathus amarus; assembly: GCA_030378365.1. Taxonomy (NCBI): domain Eukaryota; kingdom Metazoa; phylum Chordata; class Actinopteri; order Cypriniformes; family Leuciscidae; genus Hybognathus; species Hybognathus amarus. The sequence continues at coordinate 213,554 of JAQIUQ010003339.1, forward strand.
TGCCCATGGTGGCTTCATCTCTCAACTGAACATCCAGGTAGCGCCTCCGAACTCGCTGAGGGGTTCAGGGTTCCCCTGGCAACGAGGGAATTGTGAGGAGGCCAGGCCGCACATATAGGGACATACTTGACTGACTAAAGTTTCCTAAGTCGGAGGGACTCATCACTACAGAGTGAAGGTATCCCATGTTGTGTTTGTTTTGGCTCTTCGGAAGTGAAGCGGCCAATTATCTTTGTTGTTTGAAGGCCACAATGCACGAGCAATGTACAGGCCTGCATCGAGGGGTTGTGTGTGTGTGTGTGTGGGCTCAAGTGAGTTAATGTCTTTTCTGTCATTTTATAACTTACCTATAAGAGGGTTTTGATTTATCGTTATTCATTTCTGTACAGGGCAGTGCTTATACAAGTAAATTGATTTTATGGTGCATTTAAAAAAGTGTTAAAACTATATTAAGGCATTTGATTCATTATTGGTTGACAAAAGGTTATACTACTATATTCATATTCATCTGTGGGTTGTCATACAATTCTAAAAATACATTAATCATAGAGATTGTGTTTTACTAAAATCCTAACTGCTTTTCTGTGACATCACTCTAAAATAGTACAGTTAATTGTAGTTTACAATTTATTCATCATCCTTATTGTTTCATTTTCTTCCTTTTCCATTTAAATTCATATTTGTTTTAATAAACATCGTAATTGTTTGTTTGAAGTGATTTCATCAAGTTTATTGATTGGATTATTTCAAGATTAACCTGAATATTTCTATTGTGTTAATTTACATTCCCCTAAAAAGTATGGCTGTAGTTTAACAGAGGCAATTGGGTATTATGTTTAAGGTGTTTAGAGAGTTCCCTTTAGTTCAATTAGTTAAGAGAAGTGCAAACCCGAGTAACCACCCTAAGAACTCTGGTATGTGATTTCTCAGCCCATTCTCACCCCAAGGCGTCAGTTAGGTGCATTTTGACCATGCTTCAAAATCTGACGCTTTAGGTACCCTTTAGCATCAGTAAAATGACGCCTGAGGATTACGTGTAACTCTACCCTACCCCAGACCTAAACCTACCTGCGTCATCTAACTAAAAGCTTTTCCTTTTAGCGTCAGTTATATGATGCCATAGGATCATGTCATGTAACTGACACTAAAGGGCGCCTGAAAGCGTTGAATATTGAAGCATGGTCAAAATGTGACGCCTTGGGGTGAGAATGTGTTGGATTTCTGAGAGGGTAGAGGGTGCTACATGTTGATTTTTATTTTATTTTTATAATTCTTTCTATTGGTGTCTGTTAAGTGTAAGTATATTTTGGTTTAAGCCAAGTAAATAATGTTGAAGATGGCTCTGCAATAAACAGAGCCATCTTGAAGATTGGTGACACATGCAATAAACCCTATTCTAACCCTATCTTTACCAGTCATCATGCATGCAAATAAATGATAATGAGATCCAAACTCTCATTAAAGCTTGTGAAATTGTTCCATATACAAGAGATTCATTTCATTGTTTTAGAGGAGACACTTGTAAGACTAGTGGCGGCTACTAGTCTTTCAAAGAGTGGAAGTTTTTTTCAAACTTGACTGTCAGGTGTGGGGATGGTAAAAGGAGAGACGACTCGGGTGCATACTCCATACCTCGAGTTGATGAGCTTCATTTTAATAATAAAATATAACAAAATTTAAACTAAAACTACAAACCATGGCTGCATTTCCCAAAAGCATTGTAAGCCTAAGTTGATCATAGAGACCATTGGTGGCAATTCTTCTACGATCAACTTAAAGGGATACTTCACCTCTGGTAAGATGAATGTGTATTTAACATTGGTCATTTATTTAGTAGAAATTTGAAATTATTTTTGAAAATGAAGCATTCTAGACTGAGAAAAGGCAGAAAATTATTTTTTTACTAATGTGGCTGAAAGACGACAACTCCCAGAATGCACTTGCTTTGCTCCCCTTACGAGGCCACTCCCAAACCATGCCTGCCGGTTACACGCGGCAGAATCCAAAAAAATGGATTCAACTAGGCTTGCTTTGACACATCGTGAGTTATTTGATACATTTCCATAATTTCCATGCTAAATTGCATTGTACCGGGATGTACAAGCCTAATGTATATGACACAACTTAGACTTTCACATTAAAAATATGATGCAAGGCAAGACCATGTCAACAGAGTAGCTTAGTAGCTCTGCTTATGAACTGTTTTCCTCCAATTGAAATCACTATTTCTCTAAGCTAATACATTATCTAGGATAAACCATACTCTAATAAAACAAAAATTTATAAAAAGAACCACGGTAATTCAAAAATGCCACTGGTTTTCAACTGATCCAAAGCTTAATGCTAATTCCTGAAGTATCCCTTTAAGCTTGCCATGCTTTTGGGAAACCAAGCCTAGCACAGTAGCCTATTGTAACACAAGGAGAATAGATAGGGCAAACAAGGCAGGGCAACGGACAGGTGGGGCAAAATAACCAATAAGCAGGAAACAAGATGGGAGTCGACACAATCCACAGGAGAGCACATGGCACAATAAAACATACCAAGCCATGTGCTTACAGCAAACATGACTAAAACAAGCATTTGGCCAGTAAAACCAGTCAAAAGCAATGTGCTCACACAACATGAGACATGAAGAACAATCAGAACACTCATTAAATAAGCCACGTGTTCACACAGAACACGACAACATGAAAGCACACAATGTAAATCACAAGCTGTGTGCTACACAGCAGTACTTTTGTTTTTGTATTTGTTCATTTTACTATTAAAATGTTTAAATGTTCAGCCGGTTCCTGCCTCCTTACCACAACAACAAACCTTGTTAAGGTTACATTGACTCATTAGTGAATTACTCCGCATTTGTATATATTTCTATATGGTGAATTTCTGCATGATACCTGGATGTTTAGTCGAGGCATAACTAGCGATGGTTCACATCACAACACAAACGTCCTTGTGCTCGTCTGATTCAGAGATTTCGTTCAGGAAAAATTCCCATTGTTGAGATTCTCTGCAGCAGACAGACTCTATCTGTTCGTAGTTCACAGTGAGAGCACATGCATCAGCAATCTGCCCAGCTGAGCCAGTCAGGGCTCCTGGACCATTAGCCAGCCGCCTCCAGTTCCTCCATCAGCCTCAGCTGCTCTTCAGTATATTGTGGCTTGGTCGACGCATTCTCATCCTTTAGCGTCAGTATCAGATGCTATATAGAAAAACGACGCTATGCTACGCACATGGTACTCTTTTATCGCTTAATATAACATGCGCTGCTATGGGTAGGGTTTAGGTGTGTCCTAGGTAAGGTAGTCTCATATTATAATTTTAATAATGAATGAGCTAATGTTCGTAGTCACACTTTTAATGAATGATGTGACTGCTTATGTTCAAAATGACATTTTTATGTCATAATAAGCAGGAAGTAAAACACTTAAATCCTTATTTCTCCCCATCTCAGGGGAAAATGAGAGAATGAACCATGACCATTAGCAAAAATATGGCTGGGTATCTAAAGAAACAAAGCTTAATGCATATGGGTGAAGTGTCCCTTTAAAGAAATCGCCACTTTGTAAGACATAGTTAGAACAACCAATGCTGTTAAAACCGTCAATCCTGTGGCATTTTGAACCTATAATCTATAACCTTACACTGAGTTTTAATGTTAAGTGCAAGAAGTTGGAAAGTAACGAATTACATTTACTCGTGTTATGTAATTGAATCGCTTGTTTGTGTACTTTGTAAATTTGTACTTTTACTTAAGTTTGTTTTGTTTAAGGTATTTTTACTTTTGCTACATTTGAAATCATATCCATTACTGAGTAAAAAAAAAAAATAAAAAATAACACAAGGGAGGAAAAAAAAGAACAAACACAAAAAAAAAACCTTTGGGAAAAATACAGTAGGCTATACTGCATTGAATAAAGAGCGGGAGAACGCACAAAAAGTGAAGCAGACCCAGCTGAAGCTGAAAGCCTAAGGGCTCTTGAATTCTTAATATTGTAAACCATGATATTTTCTGAGAGGTGTGAATATCTCATACCATTAACAACCCTAACATAGAAGAGTCCTCAGTAAGTAACTCAGCAATTTTTAGAAAATTTTTAATTAGCTACTTTTTACTTTTACTTGAGTAAATTTTTAGACCAATAATTTTACTTAGAACTTAAGTAAAATTTATTTGAAGTATTAGTACTTTTACTTGAGTTGAATATTTCACCCTTTTCCAGTCATGACCCTTTTTTAGCATGTTCCTCCATATGTGTAAAATGCTGGCTGTCTACCAAAACATCTCTGAGCTTGTAATCTAGCATTCCAGCATGTATGACATTCCCAGGAAGTGCTAAGATGGCTACAACTGTAATGGAAAGAGGGGTGGGAAACAAAACCCATAGTGGTGATTGGCAATTTGGCTGGTAGCCAAGGTAACAGGCAACAGGGGTAAGGTTTTCCTCTCTCTCTCTATGTCCTCTGAAAGGTCAAAAGAATCAGTACACAGACACAGAGGCGGAAACTGTACAACACCACCTACATCTCAGCACTTAAGCACCTTTCTCAAATTACTATCATAGTCCATAATAATGTAATTGCACTTTTATTTCTTAATCATACAAATTCACATTTGATCAGATACATTAATGGTAATATTTACATTTAATTTAGGTATGTATTCTACTTTATTTGTATCAGTGTCTTTATTATATCAAAGTTAATTCAAAAATGTTATTTCAAAGTTATTTCCAAGAAATTGCATACAACTACATAAATGGATAGTTCAGCTAGAGGTCCAGCCTGTTCTCACAGTTGAAATGAGTCTTATAACACGCATGTGTATTGTCAATATAATATATACGCGAAAATGAGTTTTTACGTGCATATGAGATGCAGTTTTTCACGTGCAATTGATACGCAGTTCATTTGCGTATAATACACACGCACCCCAAACCACTAATTCTAGCCAAACGTATGATTACACACGCACCCCACACCTAAACTTAACCTGAACCAACCAATGCGTATCATATGCACGTAAAAACTCACTTTACGTATATATTACACGACAATACACATGCATGCTATAAAGACACATTTAGTGTGATTGGATTAGAGGAGTTAATGCTGTTTACACCACTGACTTTCATTGTACGGTCTAATAAAGTACATAAAGTCTATCAAAATAAACCACACAACAGAATAAAGGTCCTGCCAATCATTTGTAAACTACAACGGCACGCAAGTTTTTATTCATTTGTTTTTATCCAGCGTTATCTGTGTGATGTGATGTGGAGCACAAGAGAACAATCAAAGTCTGAAGCTGCTCGCTTAAAAGACCTTGCTCGCCTCTCAATCATCCAATTTCAAAACGGTTTTCACAGGATGAATTTTGAGTTTGTAAACTTTTGAATGATACCTAATCTATGATGATTACTATGTGATATGGAAAAAAAAATGCAATACAAAAATAGCACGCCAGTCATCCGGCTAGCAGGATGTGACAGTTAATTAAACCTGTTTTTCTCAAAATAAATTTCACTGCGCTCCATAGTTAATGGCTTTTAATAGTTGTGATGTACGAGCTTAGAGTTGATTGAAATAACTACATTTCAGTTCTTCTGTAACCGAAAACGAGTTTCGCATCTTAGGGTAAGGCTATGTTTACACGAAAATGACCCGAAGAGAAAAAGCAAAAGTGCTTTTTCGTCTGTGTTTAGACAGAGGATTATGGGTTTGGAAAAATGCGTGCATATGGTGACGCAAAGTGTGTGAAATTTGATTTAGTATGCACTGCAGGCAGCTAGGTGGCAATGTGAAGCACTGCCACACAACACCACCAAGTCTGCACGCCTGTGGGATGGTTGAGGTCACTCTCGCTTTGGGCACCAAATAACCTAGAGCCGGCCCTGGCTTGAACACATTGAATCCATTTGCACGTCAAGAAGCGAAATTGACGCATGTAAAAAACTAGTTTGAAGCAAAATTTATGCGTGTAGGAATAGAAACCCTTTGACGGCCATCTTTTTTATGTTGATTAGAGCATTAATCGGAAGGAGTCACAGCTCTGTATTTGCTCTGGAGAGCAGAACAGCAGCGTAGGGATCATTGTCTCCGTATTTGTGTTTCCACCGACCGATTCGGAAGGAGAACCCAGTTCGGCCGTGTATCAGCGGTAATTCTGCCTGTCCAGCCGATCACCCTAGCCCTCATTAATGTGGAATCTGTAATTTATTTTTGTTTTGATTATAAATAGAGCCAGCCTCCAAAAGTTATTAACCTGTCCTGTGATTTGTTCTCTCTCACGTCCAGCAACCCGATCACACCAAATGCGTCTTTATAGCACGCATGTGTATTGTTGTGTAATATATACGCTAAAGTGATTTTTTACGTGCATATGATACGCATTGGTTGGTTAGGTTAAGTTTAGGTGTGAGATCTAATGTGTCTTAGACGCTTGCTAGAATTAGTGGTGTGGGTGCGTGTGTATTATACGCAAATGAACTGCGTATCAATTGCACGACAAAAACTGCGTCTCATATGCACGTAAAAACTCATTTTCGCATATATCTACACGACAATACACATGCGTGTTATAAAGACGCATTTATATGAGAACAGCTGCGTCCAGACACAGACTTATGCACATGTATGTTGGTTGTCTTTACATTATAATAATATTTCATATACTCTCAGATATGGAATAAATAGCATTAAATACAAAATTAACATGTGTCATATATTGAAATAAAGTTGTAAGTGATACAATATTTGCTTTGTTGTGCATTAGAACCACACCAGGCATTTAGTAATATTACAAAATAATTTATTTAAGCATCCAGATACTTCACCACGTGACAGCAGCAAGCAGATAGGTTCTTGATTGGCGAATTGACGGCAAAGTTCCAATTTTTCAGACTCGGACGGCAAGCGTGAATTCGTGTCAAACGCATGAATGCACAAATTGCACTAACTAAATCATTTGTGTGTAGCACGCTTAACGCGCCAGATGCTCAATTCGCGCCATTTGCATGAACTTGACTTGCAAATTAGGTGTATTCGCGTCTCCTGCGCCACACTCTATGCCTCAGTGCGGCGGAGAATTTTCTACATGTAAATCCTTGTGTATACTCGACGCGTCCACATGAGCGAGTCTTTGAACAGCGCACGCACCTCTCCAAACAGACAAGGTGTTTATACTTGACAGCGCTCGCCAGCGAATCAGCAGTGAATAAGTAGTTTGCCGTTTATTAGAAGTTTGTTATTGCTAATTAATAAAAGAGTAAATGCAGTAGGTTTATTGTAGCCTACAATGAAAACAAAGCTTGAGCGATATAAGCTTAAGCGTATGAACATATGATTTAATTGAAAATAATTTTTAATACTCAACCAACATTTTTTTTAATAGACCATACACAACAGTTATATGAGTTATAAAACAGTTACGTTTTTATATAAACATAAATGATTAAGTTAAATAAAAAATATTTTTTCTTCCGAAATATTCAAAAAGATTGTTATGTACTCCTATAGGTGAAATAAAATACAATTAATGCAATTCACATGATCAAGAAAAATTGCTACTATACTACGCCAACATATTAATTTGTGAATATTTTAAATGTTTAATATAGTGGCAAAAAGTCATAAACAAAAATCAGAAAATGTGTCAATTTTTATTTTTAATTTTTTTACAGATCAAATTAAAATTTTGGTGTTCAACTTTTGTGATTTAAAAATACAACAACTGTTCATTGTTTTGTAATTAAGGGTTAAGGCTTATTTAAAAGTATTGCGCAAATGTTTAATGATGACAGATCAATAGTATTGTTGAATATCACCAGGTTCAACAATACTAGGTGCGCACCAGGTTTTCTGTGACGCGACCGTCTCATCAGCATTCATCAACACCATGGATTATTTGAAGATATGCTGCCCTGGCTAATCTATCAATATATTGCAATTGCTAACGTCATTTATACTCTAAATAAGCTTACTTGGTTTGTTAGTGTTCCACCATCACTCTTCCTTACTGTGCGAACTTCAGGCGTGTCGTGTGCATGTGATTGTAACGTTGCGTAGAGGTGGCGTGTGCCCGATCTGTGATTGACAGTCAGAAAACAAATAACATGCTCCAAATGGAGTTAGAAGCTCAGTTATTTTTTTTTAAAACCACTTTATTTATGTTGTTCTGTCGGATTAAAGTGTCGATTTCACTGAATATGATCAAAAATATTTTGCCGACGGCAGCTTTAACTTAAAGGGTAACTAAACCCCTGGTCAGAGCCTGACTCCACCCACTGGCAAATATTGAAAAACCCTGAAAAAGGGGCGGAGCCCAGCAGAGATAGAGGGACGAAATAGATCTCTATCCTGATCATTTTCGATATCGATAATTCCAACTCCTGACTCGCTACAGTGGTTTTGACAAAACAAGCTGGATTTTCTACTGTCAAGGGCGTAGCTTGCATGGTGAGCTGAAACCTGCGTACGTCACGAAGTGCGGAACATCTAATAGGAAAATTCAACTGCAGTAGCCACCATTCAACCTGAAGAGGGCAGCACTTAAGACGTTTTTACACCATATATTGTAGAAATATAACGCTTAATACACAAATGTCAAAAAAGTTACTGGAATCAATGACTGGTATTAATAAAGATCCATTCTTACAGATCATTAACTAAAACAAGTTGGTTTAGTGTTTAGTTACGTTTTGTATAAGCGTATAAGTATGTTGCATCCATCAAAGGTAGAACTTGTAACCTTATCTTCTTCTTTTCCTTGTCCTATGTGTATATGGTTCTGTGTGCTCCGCATTTAAACATGAACTCTGCCCACTTCCAGCTGTTGTCCTCACACTGCTATGACGCATGGTTCTGCAGTTGATTAATATTGTGACAGTAGTAGAATGTCTTAAGTGGACCGTCAAAATAAAGTGTTTATCCAAATCAGCTATGAAAAGTTTTCAGTTATTGGAAGATCAGATCAGTTCCAACATAGAAAAGTTGAAAAGTTACAATACTCAAAATGGCATTTTGATTACTTTCTTTATACTTAGTATTTATTTATTGTTTGTTTATGTGTTTGGATATAATAAATACTTGCTGTGACTAATGTCAGCATGTTCTGGTTTAACAGCCCTTTAGCGGACTATTGATTGATGTGACATTAATCAATTAGCTAAATGAACATTGATGGCATTCTCTAGACTAAATTACAGGATATGCGTAGAATCTGTCACTGCACTTTTCCTGTTGTCTTTTTTAGTCCTCAATATAGTTACTCAGAAACTGTGCTGTGAAGAGGTTGAAGTGTGGATAGATCAACTAAAAGATGGAAATGCATTAACAAATATGTTGAGTTGTGTATATAAAACATATTCATTAGATTATTCACCAGGAATACAATATTCTTAAGCATTTAATGTTACTGTGGTACAACCAAAGTGACAAGATGTATTGTGATTTGGATGTAACAGTAAAATCCCTCTCTCTCTCTCTCTCTCTCTCTCTCTCTCTCTCTCTCTCTCTCTCTCTCTCTCTCTCTCTCTCTCTCTCTCTCTCTCTCTCTCTCTCTCTCTCTCTCTCTCTCTCTCTCTCTCTCTCTCTCTCTCTCTCTCTCTCTCTCTCTCTCTCTACTACTCTCTCTCTCTCTCTCTCTCTCTCTCTCTCTCTCTCATCTCTCTCTCTCTCTCTCTCTCTCTCTCTCTCTCTCTCTCTCTCTCTCTCTCTCTCTCTCTCTCTCTCTCTCTCTCTCTCTCTCTCTCTCTCTCTCTCTCTCTCTCTCTCTCTCTCTCTCTCTCTCTCTCTCTCTCTCTCTCTCTCTCTCTCTCTCTCTCTCTCTCTCTCTCTCTCTCTCTCTCTCTCTCTCTCTCTCTCTCTCTCTCTCTCTCTCTCTCTCTCTCTCTCTCTCTCTCTCTCTCTCTCTCTGTCTCTCTCTCTCTCTCTCTCTCTCTCTCTCTCTCTCTCTCTCTCTCTCTCTCTCTCTCTCTCTCTCTGGACTCTCTCTCTCTCTCTCTGGACTCTCTCTCTCTCTCTCTCTCTCTCTCTCTCTCTCTCTCTCTCTCTCTCTCTCTCTCTCTCTCTCTCTCTCTCTCTCTCTCTCTCTCTCTCTCTCTCTCTCTCTCTCTCTCTCTCTCTCTCTCTCTCTCTCTCTCTCTCTCTCTCTCTCTCTCTCTCTCTCTCTCTCTCTCTCTCTCTCTGTCTCTCTCTCTCTCTACATCTCTCTCTCTCTCTCTCTCTCTCTCTCTCTCTCTCTCTCTCTCTCTCTCTCTCTCTCTCTCTCTCTCTCTCTCTCTCTCTCTCTCTCTCTCTCTCTCTCTCTCTCTCTCTCTCTCTCTCTTCTCTCTTAGCACCTAAATAGATGTTACTATTTGTACACTGTGAGGTGTATTTTATATAAGTTAATTGTTCATTCTGAGTCTGATGTAGAAACAATTCTAATGTCAGAGCTTTCCATTTCTGTCAAATGTGGTCTACATCACAATCAGATGGTGGAACCATTGAAGCGAGAGGATAACGCCACCTCTTTCCCATTCTCTCCTCTATTTCTCTCTTCATCTCTCTGCAGCCCCCTGCCCGTGTTTCTCGGCACGGTGGCCATATGTGCAGTTTCTCTGTGGCATCCAGACATCTCCCATCTCAAGTCCTGTCATTCTTCCCAGAGCTCAGACATCTGTCAGAGAATGAGTTTGAGCCAGAGAGATGCAGCCACGCAGAGCCTCCACTCAGCTGGTGCTGTACTGAGTGCAAGTCCGGAGGCGTTTTGGAGTCTCCATTCAAAACTTCAACTCATTGTATTTATTTAAATACCCATCACTTTGTCACTTTAAATTGTACTGAATGAAGAAACTCTTCAATGAAAACAGCTTTGCATTCATATCAGATGCAATGCATTTATTACATTAATTTCTTCATTGCATTCTAGCTACTCAATTTATTGTTGTAATATTTATACTGCTCACTACAGCTACACTCCCCATCTACACCATTACACACCCCACATGGATATTGAACGTATACTGTATCATTTAGTGTTGGTTTGTGTATAGCCTATAGTATTAGCCTGTTCTCACGTAAATGCGTCTCTATAACACGCATGTGTATTGTCGTGTAATATATATACGCGAAAATGAGTTTTACGTGCATATGAGACGCAGTTTTTCGCGTGCAATTGATACGCAGTTCATTTGCGTATAATACACACGCACCCCAAACCACTAATTCTAGCCAAACGTATAATACACACGCACCCCACCCCACACCTAAACTTAACCTAACCAACCAATGCGTATCATATGCACGTAAAAACTCACTTTAGCATATATATTACACGACAATACACATGCGTGCTATTAAGACGCATTTAGTGTGATTGGGTTGATCGTATAGTTGCAAAACATGACTCTTGAACCTTGGCCTTTTCACCCCCTTCCCTCATTAGGAAAAAAGTAAAAAGCCTAAAACCTAAAATCTAACATTGTATTCCAGCAGAAGAATTTCAAAATCCTCTATCATGTTCAGTTTCTTCTGTAATTGTCATAACTTCTCCACAGCACCTGTTAGCTTAGCAACAGCACTCGGACAAACACGGCACGGGCGCTATGGCAGCTGTCACAGTAGGAGACATTTCACAGGAGGCAATTGGTGATTTTTGGAGACAGAAAAATTATATATCATCTTGAAGTCACCTAAAGGGCATTAACTATGCATTGGATGGTTATATTAATATTTTTATTGTTGAGAAGATTGATGAAAAGCTTCAGCTCCAGGCAGAGATGTACAGGTCACAGTGTAAACATGATGACCCGCACATCGTTGCCATCACCGTTTGGTACAGTATTTACATGAATCATTCAGCACAACATTGTTAACATTTGCTATCTCGGTTATTTACAGATATACGTTAATGAAGCTAATTGACATGATGTACAACACAGCTAGAATGTTTTGTATGTCTAACGTTAGATTAACGTTACGTTAGAGATTTAACAGATAACGTTCAAATACGTTGTTGACTTAACTTAGATCAGATGTAGACATCCTTGTTTAATTTATTCGCGTTTAGTTGGTGTTGTGGTCTAGCTACCCCATAACTTTATCCAGAGCAGACACTTATCTCGGTTGAGATGTGGCTTGGGAAAGGGTAAAAAAATACACACCGTCGCCCAGCCTCTCAGGAACCTACAGTAGTGTCAGAGTTGCATGTACCCCATGCACACCGTTTGACCATTTAAAACTTAAAATAACAAGAAAAAATGAATGAAAACTGACTTAATCCAATGCATTTCAATGGAAGTGGAAGCAGAGAATGTCCGAGTGTATTGAGGTTGGCTGCGCACTGCGATTGGCTCATCGCGTTTGAGGGCGTGGCTTAGCCATAGGTCAATTGCCTATACTGGCAACCAACCCCCAGAGGGCATACTCAAAATCTTCACCTCTAAGGCCCTGTTTACATGATGGGAAAACGCAGATATTTCTCTGCATTTTGCCCTCTCATTTACACTAAAAACGCAGTTTTTATTATTATACGCCGATTATGTCTAAAAACTCTGGGCAAAGTGGAGATTTCTTAAAACGTGTGTGTGTTGCTGTGTGAACTGGGAGAAACGGTGTTTTAGGTTCTCTCTTGTCGATTCTGAGGATTCTGATTGGCTTGCATGGCTTTATCCTTAACCCCTACACTGCCGCCAATAGGTTTGGCATAGTTGTGATGGCGCTCGACGGTGTATTTATGCGGGTGTGTGAACGATGTTATTTTTGAAAATGGAGAGGGGGAAAATGTTTGTTTTGCTAAATACCCGACTTTGTGTAAACGTGGCCTAAGATACCCAACTATGCCACCCCAGAGGCAAATTTACCAGAAAGAAAAACTGCACTCACTCTTCAACCCCAACTGTGGAACACTGCACGCGGAAGAGACCACCACCAAGCAGAGAGAAGGGCTCCACCACACATACACAAATCCAGGTCACCCCAACTTCTGGAGAGGAAGCAGAACTACAATTTAGACACAAACATACACACATGTATCCTTATAAATTTGGGTACTCAATAAATTGAAAACAAAAATGAATTGCTCTGCTCGATCTGCGACAGTGGTCATACACGTCAAACTGCACACAGAGGTAGCATGGCAGCGCATAGCAGGAGCAGAAGTGGTGACGTGATCCTTTCTGCATCAAGTCTATTTTTGCTGCACTGCTCACTGCATTAAAGTCACAGTTTATTGTTCGAATGGGATCTTACACTGCATCCCCTAGATAACACAATGCTTCCGGCATGACCGGTGTCTGAAGCACGAGTATAAACACGACAATGAACTTGACATCGGTCAGCGACAGCCTATGATGTTACTACTGGTGTGACCAGTGATGTAGTGGTGCCTGGAGAAGTGGGTATACTCTCAATTTATGCCCCCAATCTTTTTTTAAGCGTCCCAGCAAAGGATGAACGCTCTGTGTTATAAAAAGTGACATGTAAGACTAGTCTTGCATTAGTATTCAATATGCAAGACTATCAGAATCAAGTATAATTAATACAATAGAACATATAGAATCAGTAGTATTCTTGTATATCAGGACTGCACGTATGTTTTTCTAAATACCCAAGTCCCATAAATGATATTGATTCAGGGTGTTTCGGGGGCATGCTCCCTGAGAAAATTTTGATTTTCCTGATCTCCACATGAGCATTTTAAGGTGTTTTGATGGCCAAAATATTTACGACAGTAGATTTAAAAGCATGAAGTAGCCTATTTGATCAGATTCTTAAAAAAGAGAATCAGTTCCAGTTTCAGCTACTTTTTCTTTCCTAAATTAATCCATGTTTTTGGACTAATCTGTTAATTTAATTAATGATTCAAATGCTCACTCAAAAAGACGCCGCCCTCTGGATTAATTATGCAAGTTACGCAAAAACAAGCAAGCAGATACAAACAATGAAAAGTCAAACACATTCAAAAAAACGTTATTCTAATATATTTATTACAATAATAATAGCAATATATTTAATAGGGTGCTTGTGTTGTTAAATTGATCTTACCATTTCACTTTGATCAAACTGATTATTTCTGTCGTTCATTTAAAACATCTATCGAAAAACTGCCGTGTATTTTAGCTACTTGCATGCTTGAATCTACATGTAAGGAGCACGCGGTTAGTCAGAGAACTGAATGCATGCATTGTGAGGATTTATTAATGAAATAGCTCATGAGATGTTCATTTGGGTGGAATACCTGTTACTCTCTCGAAGAAGCTGGATGTCCTAGGTATGATGCATTTACGAATCTGACTACATGAGACAGTTGAGAAGCTGTTTTTTCTTTTCTCCTGAGATCGTAGTTTGCATGTGCACGTTCAGAACGCGTTGCCACTGATAGCGATGCATTTGTGCTGTTATCATATGATTCTTTCAGAGTGAAAGCAGAATCTGACATTTTAACTAGACTCTGAAGAGGGTTTAATGCACACTTTTTCGATGTGGTCACAGTAATTGGTTCTACCTGGGCTTGACTGTCTCCTGAGGGATGAGAGTTGAGTGCGTGCACTCAGCAGTTGGGGTCTCACAGCCGCCATTACAGTGAGGTGGGAATGAGCGTGGGGTTAGTAGGCAGGACGAGTCGAAGACAAAGTCTTTCTTCTTGGCTCAAATAATACTTTTGTTTTATCTAATTATGAGGATTTAGAGACAGTAACAGTGTAGTAGTTGTTATTTTAATAACAATTAGGAGTTATGGAAAGTTGCCTGCACTTTTGGTAGATTAGATATTGTTTGGCTGCATGAGACAAGACTTAATGGAAAGCAATTTTTATCTGGCCATAATTGCAGAGTCATTAGGCTTTCTGACCATAAGCTGTCCTGAGCGTAGGATGTCACTAGGCCGCCTCTCGCTTTAAAGTTGTTATGCTGAGGTCTCCATCTTCAGAGCTCAGCTAGGCAATATGCGTAGCTGAGTTGTTAGGCCATCTGTGAGCCAAACATGCTCAATGGGTGATATCTCTGTTGAGTATGCTGGCTATGCAAGAACTTGGATGTTTTGAGCTTCCAGAAATTGCGTTCAGGTCACTGCAACATGGGGCTGTGCATTATCATGCTGCAAAATGAGGTGATGGTTGTGGATGAATGGCACAACAATGGGCCTCAGGATCTTGTCCAGTACTGTATCTCACTGGATGTGTTAACATTATCCAGTGAAGTGGATGGATTATCTCGGCAAAGGAGAAGTGCTCACTAACACAGATTTAGACAGATTTATGAACAAAATTTGAAAGAAATAGGCCTTTTGTTTACATAGAAAAAGTCTTAGATCTTTGAGTTCAGCTCATGAAAATTGGGAGCAAAAACAAGTGTTGCGTTTATAATTGTGCTCAATGTAAATGTAATGTTTTAGTACTTAAAGCGGGGGTTGACTGCTTTTTTTCTTTGCATGATTGTGATTATGGGGTGCAATATAACATGTATCCGTGTTTTTTCTTTTTTTAAAAGTCTTATTTTTCATAAATTTCACCTTTTATTGTAAGCCGCACTCTTCTCTGTCCCCTGAACGAGCGGTTCACTTCCTGAGTCTATGAAACCACTTCCCACAGAACCACGTAGTGGGCTCAGGTTGGTTAGTTTGGGCCGGTGTGTTGTGATTGGCTAAACTGTTGCTCACGTTGTCCGGAAGGTTAACGCCCATGACCTTTACGGGCGAAACGGGCATGCCAAAGGTGGATACCATAGACGGTGGATACACGTAAATAATGATGTTGAGACTGCAGTATATCAGTGAGGCAGAATCAGACCGAGAAAGCCGCGAATGAATCGAGTCAAGCAGAACCTCACCACACACGGCTCTTTATAAAGGTTTCTGAATGATAATTTGCTACATTTTTTAACCATACACGTTTGTTTTACACAATAGCATCTGACTGGCAACGATAGCAACTGACTGGCTACTAATGTTAAACACAAACAGCAGTTGGCAAGTTTACGTTCTTGATCAAATCGAAAATAAAGTCATAAAGCATATATACATGAAAAATACATTTACAACATTAGTATTATAAAAAAAATCAGGTCCATAATGTTTGTAGCACGTTTGCCAGTAGACACAAAATAGACAAACTTAGCCCATAAAGCCTACAAAGCCAGCGCTGGTCGGAGAATTATACATGCAAATACATTTAAAATGATGAAGTCTTAGCCTACTTACAGGTTGTGGCCCAACAACTGCTGACTCTGGTTTTAAAGTGAGAACTGCTTCATGTTTTAGAAACAGTTTCTTGTTGAATACGGTGTTGAATTTGTGGAGATTCTGGAAGCTGTCTTCCGTAAATGCGCAGCACAGAGAGCTAGATTACGATAGTCACTTTCAGGAATTTAATCAAACATAAATTGTGTCCATTGTTGTCGAAGTATAGCGTCCGTGGGAAGCCTGAAACAAAGAAGACCTGATAGCTGGATGAACACATCTCACTCGACGCATGCCCTTTCCTGCATATTCCGGAGGGAGTGGTTAATGCAAATGTGTGGGTTAGTGATGTACCATAACCCAGCTGTAGTCCAAAATGAGTCGTTTTTGTAGGCAATTATACTTCCTGATTTTTAAAAGACAATATCTCTGCTTACACTGAACTTTCAGCGCTGCAACTTTGCAGATACTGTTCATGCACCAACAGCAACATTACACACTATTTAAAATGAAAAAGTGAAATCGCAGTTAACCCCCCGCCCCTTTAAGTGATCCTGATGTAAACCTCAGTCAAATTGTTTGTGAATGAAAGTTATTTGGCTAAATTAATCAATATTCTGAGATCAAACCTGAAGAAGTCAAGAAGTATATGAAAAGAGAACATTATTAAAGAAATACAGCATGTGGTGTAATGACAGTATGAAGAAAAGCGGTGAACAAGCGAACAATAGTTTGGCATAATTTAAGGGACATTGCAGATTTGCATTCATAACAGAATGTACAAAAGCCTGTGCAGGACACCCAAGCATCCCGTTGAAGGACGTTCTCGTCTATCTCGGTTTTGCTCTGTTGGGGTGGTGCTGTTCCCGCTGAAACTGGTCAGGCCCATGTGCGGATTTACTGGACAGCTTGGCACTCAGCAAGCGGCCTGTGCTGTCACATCTCTCTGCTTGGCGTGCCACATTGGTGAATGGCGGTTACTGGTTACTGGCAGCTACAACTGACTACCTGCTCATCTGCTTCTGGCTATGGTTGACCTGGGGCGGACTCTGTGGGCCCACATGCCTCTTTAGCGGCCAGACAATCTGCTCCTTCTTCACACACACATACACACAAGCGTCACAAACATTGTTCTGCCTCGACAAATGGACACAGTGAAAACACACTGAACACAGAAGCCCTTGGATATCAATCTACATTTGCTCTAATACTAATAAACATGCATTAAATACATCAAGAAAATGCACATATTCTGTCCTTTGTTTGTTCTCACCCCTCCCTTCTTTACCATCCTTCTCTCCAACCACACACCTCGTTTCTCTCCATCTTCTCTCTCTCCTTCTACGTGCTCCCACCGGCTCTCTCCATGTGTAGTGCTAAATGCCCAGCACGTACCATCTGAATGCTTCCACCGCCAAGACTTTCTGAAAACTCCACACGGGACGGCTGTCCCATTGTTGCAGAAGAAGAAAGAGGAATTTCTTTTAATCAAGAATCACAGACGGCTTGGCCAGGAGTCCTGGGAAGCCTATGAAGGTTATTTGAAAGGAAGAAATGCTGTATCATCTACACACGCATACATACAAATTGCATTCAAAATGATAATCCCGGTGTACAGATACAATTAAAATCGATAATTAAGTGAAATTTGAACGCACACAGTTTGATATGAACGCTCACTGATGCGATGAATTTATTTTATTTTTTTAATAGGGATGATTACCCTATACCAGATTGTCACATCATTCCTAATTTATATCCGTAGTTCTTAAAAAGGTAATACAAGCAAATATATTAGTAACAACCCTCAGACTTGCGGCTCCATCAGGTTCCCTCGTCCTGCCGGCTCCCCCTTGGTCAGTCTTCACACCACTCCCGCCACAGACTTGCAGGTCGTCTGATGCACTCAGTCCCTCAACCCCTACACCTGCAGTATGTTCCTCTTCCCCCTCCACATCGCCTCTGTCCTCCAACACACACGGCTCCATCTCAGCCCTCGGGTACTCTGGCTCTGCCTTCGACGTTGTATGTGCTCACCGTCTCCTGATTCAGGACCTGAGATAGATAAATCTTAAGTCTGCTCTTTAAAGGGTCTCTTCACCTCTGGAAAGATTGATGTGTATTTAAAATGGGTAATCATTATGTAGAAGAAATGTGAAATTATTTTAGAATTTGGAGCTTTCTAGACTGAGAAAAGACGGAAAATGTATTTTTGGCTTATGTGGATGAAAGACAACAACTCTCAGAATGCACTTGCTTCACTGCCTAAGGAGGCCACGCCTATGGGTAACCGCGCAGTAGATAAACAGCAGTCTAAAGCTACTAGTGATTCTCCGTGATGAGTCTCTCCGCGAGCGGGATGAGTGAGGGCCGCGAGGAGGGCGTGGGAGAACGCCGCAAATCATGTTAACTGTGGCGAGCAGGACGAGTGAGGGCTGTGTGTGAGAACGATGCGAGTCATGTTTACTGTGGCGAGCGGGACGAGTGAGGGCCGTGTGGGAGAACGATGCAAGTCATGTTTACTGTGGCGAGCAGGACGAGTGAGGGCCGTGCGGAGAAACGATGCGAGTCACGTTAACTGTGACAAGCGGGACAAGTGAGGGCCGTGTGGAGAACGATACCGGTCATGTTTACTAGTGATTCTCTGTGATGAGTCTGCCCAAATATGTGTTTCGAGATCGCCCAAAATGTCTGGGGATTCAGCTTTTGTGTTCTACAGTCGTCATTCATTATGCTTACTGTGGCGAGCGGGACAAGTGAGGGACGCGCGGAGAATGCTACTAAAAAAAACAAACTTATTTTTTATGGAATAATGCTGGCAACTTTAGTTGCCAGAACAATTCTGTAAAAAATACATAAAAAACAATCACTTTTACAATAATAAACCGTAATCAACTTTACAGTAATAAACCGTATTTCATTTCCCGAAATCTGTTGATATAATAATTTTATGATAATTTGATTTCTGTTTTGTACCATGTAATACACTGACAACCATCAAACTCCACAGCAGTGATTTAAGTTAAATGAGCAATCAAAGCTCATCACAAGTTGTCTTCCATTAGAAAATACATATAGAAGCTGTCATTCACACAAACATTAAACACCATCATGGTATCACACGTTTAAAAATGCAATAAACATTCATTTAACAACATTACATATAACATAAAACCCTAACAGTTTTTTCACTGTAAATTATACAAGGAGTTGTTCTTTTTCACTTTCAAAAACTGTCAATTTAACAGTATTTTACAGTAAAAAATATATCACAGTTATTTACCGTGTATAGTACGGAAACTTCTTTTAACCAATTAACAGTTTTGCACTGTAGCATTTTTACAGTCTTTTACTGTTAAAATTACGATTATTTTTACAGTGTAGGTCTGTTAGCGCATTAGGTCCTACTCCCTATGGATGGGTTTGAAAGGGTGGGATCTAGTGCTTGTAGTCTTTACAGAATCCCCTCTCTTACACTTCCTCCTACAATGACGTAAAATGACGATTTTGCGTCATTGTAGTAGGAAGTGAAAAAAGGTAAATAGCAGATTTCTCTCATCTCAGGGGAAAATGAGAGAGAGAGAGTGCTGCACGACCATTCAATCGTATGACTGGGTTTCTAACAATGGAAAGCTTAATGCAAATGGAAGGAGTATCCCTTTAAGAAAATAAGAAATGTGTATTAGAAAAATAAGAAACGTACATTTTTGGGTCGAGAGCCCCTGATCACTCGTTTCCTTAGTGACACTTTGAGGCTGAGGTTGAGGCCTGCAACTTGCACTATGGTGCCGGCTTGGGACCTTGCAATAGTTCTAGAAGGCCAAACTGATTAGCTGTTTAGCCCTAAGATTTGGTCTCAGAGAAGTTCCTTTCTTTTAAGACTATTTTCTGCTAGCTATTTCGTCCCTTCGAGAAGTGTTGAGACCTTCAGGCCCATTCGGATCCCCATCTGCCTTGAGTGCACCATGGCTGGTCCTCACCATTCACATTCATGAGGTTTTATAGCTTGGACCTGGATGCTGCCCAGGGTCCCAGGTGCTTTTTGCAGTATGACAACAGGCTGACACTCAGGCAATTGAAAGTCTGGCGATTTAGGTATTCCCAAAGCTTCATTGATGCATTGCAAGTTACCTCGGAAAGGGAACGTCTCAGGTTACGACTGTAACCATAGTTCCCTATAAAAGGGAAGGAGACGATGCATCACCCTGCCATACTTCCTGCATCCCTGTGATCGGCTTGCTTTTGCCAATTTTTTAAGCTAATGCCGGTTGCACCGGATGCTCTTTTATCACTTCCTGGTCATGACGTTACCCACCCGTGATGTTAATTTATTCCATTGGATTAGTTGACATAAGCCCTATTCGCACAGGATTAGTATTATCTGGTGACCTGCAGTAATTTGTAATAATTGCGGAGTTTGTCTGTGATCTTAATCTGTGATTTGGCTGGATTGTATATCATTTTTTCAAGGTTTTTGTTTCATCTGTGCCTTTTTCTCCATCTTTCGCTGAGAATAGAGGCTGAGTTGAAGTGTTTTGATTGTATTTTGAGTGTGGGGTCATATCGCTAGTACAACTATACAATTTGCAGAAAGAGAAAGCTATACCATGAGAAGAGCAAAAACAAAAAGAACGATCAGATGGAGATGAGTGACATGTTTAGCAGCATACGGTAAGGACAATTCTTCTGTTTATTATATACAGCTAGACATACGACAAGACATTTCAAAGCTATATATAGCCTAATGACATCATATCTGGGAGATAAGTCAGTAAATTTGTGTAAAATCACAGGCTTCGCTTATCCCGTGCGAATGCGCCACGTGAAATTCAGATGTGGGTGGGTAATTTCAAATTCACACATGGTCCCCAGGTAATACTTAATCCCGTGCGAATAGGGCTTATAGATGCTCCTGAAGCATTCATGCTGGGAGCGTTCCCAAAGCACTGTTGATGCATCGCCTTGTTCCCTTTCTCAGGGAACTATGTTTACAGTCATAACCTGAGACGATTCCTACTGTTGTTTTAGACATGATTTATCTATCTTATTTTTTTCTCAAGTTTCCTATTTTTTTTCCTATGTTTTTTTTTCATTAATATCCTATTGTCAGTCATTTTTCACCGGGAGGAAGGTAAGAGTGACTATTATTTTCTTGATTTTTTTTTTGTGTTCAGAAAAGTCACCAAGTTTCATACCCCTCCAATGAAGCCGAAAAAAAATAATAATTCAAAACTCAATTTGATTGTAGTTAAAGTGAGAAATAATTTCAGTGCTCTGGTCAACCGCTATAGAGTGAAAACTGGTAAATGCAGTTTACAGGTTCTATAGAAAGAGAATGATGTGAGCGCATGTGATTAGCAGTGAGGCGTGTGTGCGGACCAAATAGTTCAATATCAGAGGCAACCAGAAACGTGTACAAAGACATGTAAAATAAAATCACATCATAATGTTTTAAAGAAAAGTGGTTTGATTAAAGTGGTGGAAATAATGGTTGATGGACACATAATGGTAACAATTACACACACACCCACGTGCAAACTCAAAATACATCATTAGTTTAAATATCTGTATGTGTGGGGAGAATTTCAGGCATGATTAAATTACTATAAAACAGTTCACATATTCACTTGAATTTCTGAAAATATTTAGATCTAAATGCTTCAGTTTGTTTTATATTAAAATAATATAACATGTAAACAAATAGAAGCATTTACACTAATATATTATTGAAGACTGTACTGTACTGTACTAAAAATGTACTGTTTAATGTTATTGTTTAGTTTTATATTTCTTTATTAATTTTCATAATAATTTCATAATGTTTTTTTGTGAAGTCAGACTATGTTTGTACATGGGTGCTGAGCAGAGAGCTGGTGGAGTTATATTTTGGTATATTAAAGGTATGAGTAAAGTGCAATGTTCACTTAGCAGAGATGTTCAATGATGAATATACTTCAAATGTGTACAGTTTGTATGCACTTTGCAAGAAAATGAATGTTTCAACTGATGCAAATGTATCATTTGTATACCACTAATGTATACACTGAGAAATAGTTTCTTAATGTGAAAAGTGGAATGTACCACGTGTATGTATGACATACAAGTTCCATTTTTAAACATAAGCTAAATGTTTTGCTACCTTACAAGGCTGTGATGTATATAAGCTAAAATCTTACTGTACTACATTAGAGAAACATTAAGGTATGATGGGGTGAGAGGAAGGAGGAACATAGTGGTGATGGGGAAAGGAAGGATAAACCCAGAGAAACCATTTACAGCTAGCATGATATCATGAGAATATAGAAATGGGGAACAGAGAAATCTGGAAGACCTCCTCTCATGTAGCCTTATTCTTAAATGCCTGTATTTCTCACTGTCAGACACATAATACAAATATAAATCTCAATAAACAATCATTTAACTTTGATGGTTTAACGCTTTCTGTACACAATTAATTGACTGTACAAAAGCATTAAATAAAGAATTTAGTAGTGGTCAGTTAACTATGTTGTGAGCTCATCTAAAGTGAGAACTATTCATGCCTTGTAAAGCATTTATAAAGGAGATTTAATTCTTTTTAATTTTTCAACAGGACACTTTCTGTAATTTAATGGTAGGCTATATTTATTTAATGACATAACTACAGAAAAAAAACGCAAATATTAAATAAATCCGTAAAATAATAGAAAATGTACTGGCAGCTCATTACCTGGACTTTGTTCCGTAATTAAAAGATGAACGATTTCTGTTAATTTATGGTTTTCTTACAGTAAAAATAAAACAGATGAATTTATGCAATATACCTACAGCAAATATAAATTTTACTTTTCTGATAGTTAACAGTGTAATGATAACTCTTGTTGAAAACATTTCAAACAAATCTTCTGTGATTAAAATATATTTTATTTACTTATAGATCTACAACAATTCCTTGAAAACTAAAATATAAAGGAAAAAAAGGGAACAGTTTGTCTAGTTTCTCATCTCTAAATTGTTTTAAGTCTGCTAATTCACAACACTTTGTTAACAATTACAACAATTGCATCCACTGAAAAAAAAATATTTTAAAATGTGTAAGGGGAAGAGGTTTTTCAGAGGAACATGGATTGGAACATGAGTTGGTACTAATCCATGAGTAAAAATCAAATCCAATGTATGGTCATGACTATGTGTAGAACCTGACGCATGTTGTACTAAATTAATATTTGAATTTAGTACAACATGTGTCAGGTTCTACACATAGTATATAATGTTTAAAAACTAATTTGTAACATAAAAAAATTGTCATTACAAAGATATATAATGGCTGCTTAGAATAGCAGACAGAGTACTTTGCTAGCCATTTAGCCCTATTTTTGTACATCCCTAGTTGTTGAAGCCTTCGTGTGTGTGACCTAAGCTGCCAAGTATGAGCACAAGAAGTCGGCTCTGGCAACCTAATTTTGAGATGATGTTTAGGATTGGTTGATATTTAATCAGTGTTGGGGTAGTTACTCAAAAAAAAAGTAATTAGTTAATAGTTACTAGTTTTTTTTACACTGTAAATTGTAATGAGATTACTTTACTAGTTACTGTGTTGGAAAAGTAACTTCACTACTTGTTACTTTACTTTCCTGTTTCTTAATTTACTGTGTAGATACATGGACAAACATCATAGCCTATTATCAGTTTTTGCCCTATCATCACTTTATTGTAAAAATGTATACAAAATGGCATGAAAGAACAATATCCCTGTCTGCACAAATAAATATGCTGCACTGTAAAATTCACAAACAACAGGATAAAGGAGGCTATGCTACACAGAAGGGCTACACAGAAGTTTCAAAACACAGGCTGGGGGAATAAAACTCTTCTCCTGAGAACAAAACCAGCATTTTTTTCGACTCATGGCAATAATAATAATAATAATAATAAATAAGATGTCAATGAAAAATAATAAAATAAAGGTCACTTTATCCCATAAAATTCTTAATCTTAATTTAAAATGCATTTTTCTAAACCTGGGGGATTAATGGTCGACAGGGGAAGCATGTCTTCTACAATGAACCCTGCAACAATCCTGTTCATTTCGTTTTGTGTTATCCAAGACTTTCGAGCCTTGTTTTTACTCGACGCGCCCGCACGAGCGGAAAGGTGCGCGCGGCAAACAGCGCACGCGATGCTCGCATCCGAGGATGAACGACAAGAAGCCGAATCTGCACTCGAGCATGTAGCCTACATCTCCGTAACGGCACCCAGTTTGCGCATCTAAATCAGTTATTTATGTTTACAAAATGAGCCTACACTCTAAAAACTGATTCTGTTGGCTGAACAAGCATTACTTATAAAAGTAATTGGATCAAACATAAAAAATTAAGTATTCATAACTTTTCAACGTTTACTTAACATATATAGTGTGTGTAACACAAAAATATAAGTTACTAGGTGCACTTAAATGTATGCATAAATGAAATGAAAAAACATAAGACATGTCAACTACTACAATAATTGCGTCAAAATTAAGTAAATCGAGCATATCATTTTAAGTAACTATATGAGCCACGTGATATGCAATTTCCCTTGATGCCTATCCAGACAAAAAAAGTAAGCCATTTTGTGAAACACATGTGAAGACGTTGAGAAGTGGTAAGCTTATTTTTTGTACTTAATGTAAGCCTACACATGATCATTTATTGCATTTTTGGTCAAGAAATTTACTTTTAACTGAATTTCAGAATTGCTACGAATTTTGCATCAACAATTAGAAACGTGTTACTTACAAATGTAAACGTTTAGTCTACATGTTAATGAATGAGATACGTGTTTTACACGCGAGATTTTGAAGAGTGTGCTTCCATCGAATGAATCAAGTGTCAGTATTTATTGTTTTTTTCAAAATATATGACCTTGATGTTGGCTCGTATGCATTAGTGTGTTCACACCGAACGCGAATTTATTTATTTGCGATAGCAGATTACATTCATAGTCAATGCAAAGACGGAAAGACTATTATTCGCGCCGGGCGTCGCCGAATTGGGTGACTCGTTTGCGAACGTCTTCCTCAGTAGAAAAATTTGAACTGGCTGCGAAGATTGAAGCGTCTAACTAAAAAAATAGTGTCTAATTTCTTTAAAATATTATGCACCATTTTTGCATCATACTTTTTAAGTAATCCCAACTTGGAATAATTTTACTTAAAATTAACAAGAAAATCTTTGTTATATGTACTTAATTATTTGAGTTCACGCAACACTCTTTACTTAAAATGTATGCATCACGTTACATATATTTTTAAGTAAATGTTACGTGAACTCAAATATTTAAGTTTATATTATGTAAAATTATTCCAAGTTGGGATTGCTTAAAAAGTATGCTGCAAAAATGGTGCATATATCTTTTAAGTAAATCCAACACAGTGCAGGCCATGTGGAGATCAAAACAAATCTTAGTTATGTTAACTTAACATTTAAGCTCATTTATATATAAAAATAAGACAATTAAATCAGTTGAACCAACCATTTTAACTTATTTTAGATCTATATTGGTCTGCTTACTGCACTGCTCCAGATAATTCAATGTCTTAAAATAAATTAAACATGCAAATCACACACAATAAAGCATTTCACTTATTTATTTTTTTACCCAAAACTTTTAAATTGCATCTTAAAATATATTCAAATAGAAAATAGTTGTTAAAATAATAATAATAGTCACAATATTACAGTTTTTCTTGGATCAAAGAAATGAAGGCTTGGTGGGCAGAAGAGACTTCTTTTATATTAAACAATCAAAAAACAGAAGTTAATGACTTTTGTCCAAAGGTTTTGAATGAATCACTTCAGAAACATTTCAATAGTAACTACTGGAAAACAGGAAAGATCTACAATCTTTATTTGAAGCTAAACTTTTGTTTAAAGGGTATTTACTAATAATTTTGAAGGTTTAATTTACTGAATTGTCGCTGTCATTTAGGAATAATATTGTGCTTGAATCAAGATTGCCATTAATGATAAATCGTGCACACTGAGCTGTCAATGTGTTTTCGAATTTAATATCTGAAAGTAGCCTAGGCTAACCCACGCGAGAGCCCGTCAGACTCTCTGCCCGCGCCCAAGGCCCCCTTTCCCGCGATCCATGTATAGATATTAGAGACAGAGAATATGGGAATTTGTAAATATGCAAAGGAGCCTACATTTGTTTTATCCAAAAACAACTCGTTAATAAAGTAGGCCTACGAATCTATCCATGGAGGAGAGAGCGCCGTCTGAATTGGTCACACCGAACGCATCGAAACGTCGTCGCGTCCATAGGGTCGCGTCTAGTTAGACGCTTGAATCTTCCGCAGCCTGTTCAAATTTTTCTACTGAGGAAGACGTTCGCGGAAACGAGTCACCCAATTCGCGACGCCCGGCGCGAATGATGCGTCTTCGCGTCTTTGCATTGACTATGAATGTAATCTGCTATCGCAAATAAATAAATTCGCGTTCGGTGTGAACACACTAATGCATACGAGCCAACATCAAGGTCATATATTTTGAAAAAAACAATAAATACTGACACTTGATACATTCGATGGAAGCACACTCTTCAAAATCTGCGTGTAAAACACGTATCTCATTCATTAACATGTAACTTAGACTAAACGTTTACATTTGTAAGTAACACGTTTCTAGGCCTAATTGTTGATGCAAAATTCGTAGCAATTCTGAAATTCAGTTAAAAGTAAATTTCTTGACCAAAAATGCAATAAATGATCATGTGTAGGCTTATTAAGTACAAAAAATAAGCTTACCACTTCTCAACGTCTTCACATGTGTTTCACAAAATGGCTTACTTTTTTTGTCTGGATAGGCATCAAGGGAAATTGCATATCACGTGGCTCATATAGTTACTTAAAATGATATGCTCGATTTACTTAATTTTGACGCAATTATTGTAGTAGTTGACATGTCTTATGTTTTTTCATTTCATTTATGCATACATTTAAGTGCACCTAGTAACTTATATTTTTGTGTTACACACACTATATATGTTAAGTAAACGTTGAAAAGTTATGAATACTTAATTTTTTATGTTTGATCCAATTACGTTCAGAAGTAAGAGTGCTTGCTTCAGCGAACTAATTGTTTTTTAGAGATTTCATTAACGAGTTGTTTTTGGATAAAACAAATGTAGGCTACTTTGCATATTTACAAATTCCCATATTCTCTGTCTCTAATATCTATACATGGATCGCGGGAAAGGGGGCCTCGGGCGCGGGCAGAGATGTCTGACGGCTCTCGCGTGGGTTAGCTAGGCTACTTTCAGATATTAAATTCAAAAACACATTGACAGCTCAGTGTGCACGATTTATCATTAATGGCAATCTTGATTCAAGCACAATATTATTCCTAAATGACAGCGACAATTCAGTAAATTAAACCTTCAAAATTATTAGTAAATACCCTTTAAACAAAAGTTTAGCTTCAAATAAAGATTGTAGATCTTTCCTGTTTTCCAGTAGTTACTATTGAAATGTTTCTGAAGTGATTCATTCAAAACCTTTGGACAAAAGTCATTAACTTCTGTTTTTTGATTGTTTAATATTTAAAAGAAGTCTCTTCTGCCCACCAAGCCTTCATTTCTTTGATCCAAGAAAAACTGTAATATTGTGACTATTATTATTATTTTAACAACTATTTTCTATTTGAATATATTTTAAGATGCAATTTAAAAGTTTTGGGTAAAAAAATAAATAAGTGAAATGCTTTATTGTGTGTGATTTGCATGTTTAATTTATTTTAAGACATTGAATTATCTGGAGCAGTGCAGTAAGCAGACCAATATAGATCTAAAATAAGTTAAAATGGTTGGTTCAACTGATTTAATTGTCTTATTTTTATATATAAATGAGCTTAAATGTTAAGTTAACATAACTAAGATTTGTTTTGATCTCACATGGCCTGCACTGTGTTGGATTTACTTAAAAGATATATGCACCATTTTTGCAGCATACTTTTTAAGTAATCCCAACTTGGAATAATTTTACATAATATAAACTTAAATATTTGAGTTCACGTAACATTTACTTAAAAATATATGTAACGTGATGCATACATTTTAAGTAAAGAGTGTTGCGTGAACTCAAATAATTAAGTACATATAACAAAGATTTTCTTGTTAATTTTAAGTAAAATTATTCCAAGTTGGGATTACTTAAAAAGTATGATGCAAAAATGGTGCATATATATTTTAAGTAAATCCAACACATCATTTTTTAGAGTGTAAGATCCATGTTTTATAAAATGTCCACTGAAACTTAATGAAATGTTTAATGAAATTAGAAAGATAGAGATCGTTCATTTAGCTCTTTATACAGGCTTGGGTAACACAGGAAAGCGCATTCCTTTAGTATAGTGAAGTTGTCACAACTCTGAGTCTCAAGATCCAAGTGCAAGCAAACAGTTTATCGAAGACAGACACGGACAAGGAAAAGACCCACAAGGGGGCAAACGAGTACTAGACAAGACTAAAAAAAAACTAGAAAATAACATAAGACTCAAACTAACAGGCAGGATACAAACTCAGATCATGGAAACAGCGGCTCACAGGAACCGAGTGACGAGCATACAAACAGGAAAGTAATAAACCAACACCAAACACACTTCACACAAGCTATATAAAGGCAGCTAATCAAAGCAGAAGTGATTAACTGCAGCTGATGGCTGATTGAATGCCACCAGTTGGTTCCTAGGCAACAATTAAGCACCACACCCACCAGACACGACAAAAGGTGTGTTCGAACATCGGCTGCGAGCTGCGATGCAACCGAATCGGCGAGAGATAGCCCACGTGCAGGCGGGGAGGAGCTGCAAACGGAGACTGTGAAGTCAGACACTTCTGCGTTTCGTCAGTGACCGCTCAGCGTGGTGTTTGCATCATGCTTTACCACAGCTTAAGTGAAATAAATGCAACATTTGCCAAATAAACAGATATTTCAGACATATTTTCATTCAAAACTTTACTGCTTCATACAGCATCTGTTTGAACTAGAATAAAGTTAAAAATAAGCCTATAAGCAATGACGTAGGCAGTCAACGTTTTTAATCAGTTTTATTTTGATAAACATGATAATGACATCTGCGACTACATGAAAGAGACTGTTTACGGTTATGAAAAAACTGATTTGTGAGCTTTAGTGGAACAAAATGTGTGAGAATAAACACGAAACGCACGTGATCGTTCGTCATGCGGTGAATCTGGCGAAGTCGTGGAACAGCTGTGACATCATCAGAGCTCGTGCAGCCGCTCTTGAGAAACTGCGCTGGCTGCATCCTCCGGCTATTCGCGATATCGCTCTGGTGGTCCTTTGATGGCATACATCACAGTCACGTGGAGTCAGCGCTGCATCAAGTCCGGACAAAATTTCTAACCGGTATGCACTGTTTCAAGTCAGCCGCCGATCTGGTCTTGCGCAGAGCTGCATGAAGTCGAACAAGCCTAAGAAGTAGTGTAGTTACCAGTATGATTAGTGTAATGCGTTACTTTACTTCATTACCCAAAAAAGTAATATTGTTACTGTAATTCGTTTACTTTGTAACCGTTACCCCAACACTGTATTTAATCATCTTAGTCATAAAGGCTTCGTCCATACTAGAGTCAAATGTACAAGCAACCTCCACAATGAACACTTCGCTGATCTCTTCATTAATCACAACAATATCTATTGTATAGAGCTGTGTTTCATATTCAAATTTCAAGAATTCGAATTCTATTTTCAACTTCTAAATCCTAAATCATTATCATTATTCCATTCGATACTGAATTTCTAATCGATTTTCTGAGATTTATTTCATTGTTTCTGAAAAAAAGCATTTTTTTCCAGCTGTTACCTGAATGACAGGACTGTGGTTATGCAACATATATTGATACTAGACATTCAACTGCAAATTAATGTAGAATTGATTGTAAAGAACAACCCCTCTTCCATGTTGATAACAACTGCTTTCCACAAACGTGCACTGAGGATGCAGAGGTATAGGCTATATCAGCAGGAGGATTGCAAGTAACCGGAACCCGTTATATTCACGTTTTTTATAAGGCTATACCCTTCTTGTTTTGAACTTCATGCATGTGTATTGAATGTTAGACAAGTTCATAAATGAATAACGAGACTGTTTCATCGTGGTGATGTGTAGTCTACAGAGGCTTCACAAAAAGAGTGAATGAGAGAGAGCGGCAGAGCGCGTGTGATTACCTGCGTCTGAAGTCATTCGTGGAAAGGTTGCCGTGTCAAAGGAAAGCGGAATAGTTGTTGTATCATCCTTTTAACATTCATGTTACGGGTATTTACCATAAATGCACGTCAGCAGCAGCGCTGGTCGGCAATGTACTCACTGAGTGCAGTTTTCTTAAAAAAACTGAGTGAGAAACAGAGTGATCAACGGAAAGAGAAACACAAGTTTCCCCTGAAGTTTCGGCCCTGTCCAGTGTTGTTTCTGATGATGTAGGTGTAAGTCCAGGAGAGTTGACCTGGGCCCCTATGGATGTTAGGGTGTAGCTGTGACCACCGCATGTGGTGCGGTGGCCCTGACAGTAGGTCAGGGGAGCAGTAATGCATGAAATCCTTCGGAGACCCTCACAATTCCAGAGTCCTGTCCCAGTCACATTTTTGTCCTTTTTCAGTTCTGGTATTTTGGATCACTTTGCCTGTTGTAACTGATTTTGGCCAGACTTAATGCAGCCGTCTCCTCCAAGGACTCGGACCCCCCCCCCACACACACACACACACACACACAAACACACACACATACACCGTGCACACACATTCTTTCCACTCACTGGAGTGAGATCATGTTACAAGACTGTGGAATGTGCTTTATGTCTCTGACCCAAGAGATGGACTTTTCTGTGTTAAAAGACATTTAACCAGATATATTCCATGTGTTCTATGTATGTGTGTTTTTCCCAGGTCACCGTGAAATATCTTTGTTGGTTGCAGCATAAAAAAGGAATTAGAAATAACTTCCTTAGGCATTGTAAACAGAAGTATATGTTCATTTAATGTAACATAATGCTCCTTGGTGTCTCTAGAATACGTATCAGATGAACGACCCGAATATGTACAGAGATGTAAAGTAAAGTGTGTTTTTAATATGTTTTACTGCCAAGGATGATCGAACTGTTTCAATAGTAGCCCTTATGTGAACACACCCCTCCCCACGAGGAGCGCGTGGTCTGAGAACAAAGCACCATAAAAGAATGTTTCCCGCGTGCAGCCTCCATCTCCCTGATTGGCTCAAGCCAACAGGAAGGGGATGGATGTCCCCAAGAGGATAAAGGCAGTGCGCCAGCTCCGCCCTTTCTCTTCCGAAAACGCCTCATGCCAAGAAGCACGTAAAGGATCTCCTCACGGAGATCCGACCCTCAGACCGGGATCCTTCTTTGATCGTCCAAAGTTTCGTCTTCTTCTCAAATGAACTACCAAGTTCGTTTCCCAGGAAAGGAAGTGGACTTTGCCGATCTATTTCCTCGGGTAACGTCACCTCAAAGACTTTTAAGCCTTTCAAACATTCGCGCCGAATGCCAACGAACGCCACGTGACTCCCCACGGAACAAAGAAGCCACGCGCACGCAACCAACCATGCACGCGCCAGGACGGGCAGTGCAAAAGCGCCGCGCTCCACGGAACGCGCTCACGCGCTCCACGGAACGCGCGCACACAGGAGAGCCTCTCCATTCATCCGTGCGGCCCAACCGGGCCTGGCCACGAGTCCGTGACACACACAGACCAAACATGTTGTGCAAGTATAACGTTACCTTCTTTTAGAGCTTCTCAGAAGCATAAAGAAAGTGTTTTCATGGTGTTCAGAAAGATTAATTGGCTGTTTGGTGACTGTAACTCCCTCTCTCTCTCACTCACTCTCTCTCTCTCTCTCTCTCTCTCTCTCTCTCTCTCTCTCTCTCCAACTCACTTATCGTCTAACGCCCTGCGTCGTCTTAGTTTGTGTTTAATGTTTGTATATACATGTATCATTGTAACGTAGTAAATGCTTACTTAGTTGCCTTATTGACTTTAATAAATTCAATATGACCATTTGTGATTGAATTACGGTCCTGCTCATGACAAGTCTCTGAAGTGAAAGATCGAACGCTGCATGCTCTATATAACTAAACATACCAAAAAGGTTATGTTTTGTGGAGTTGGAATGCTGAATTCTTCTGGCCAGAGAATTAAGTTTTCCCTGCTCTATAAATTACTTGAGCTAATTAATTTTACTTGTCTTGTAAGACGTGGTCTGTGCAATCTATTACAATTAATTTGTGGTTAATTGCAGAGATACACATGTATGCATATAAGTAAAGTTAACAGAAAGCCCTCATTGAGGGATTTATTAACATGTAAGACCGGGCTGATCCAAACCTGTATGAATAATTATTAATTGTGAATTATTAATTATGATATGCAAATTCCCCTCGATCAGACCCGCCCAGAGTCTTTACAGAATGGTGGAGAATGACGGGCACTTCAAACTTGTTTATGAGCAAATCAGTTTCAGTCCAAATGTGTATATTGTTATTTAATATTGTTATGTAATATTTATTATTACACGCGCACATCGGAGTGAACGCTTTGCGAACTCACGATATGACTGAGCTGGGCACGAAAGCCGCCTCAGCCAAGCATATTTAACAAGCTGCTAAATGTTCAAACGTTTTAGTCACTGTTAAATTGCTAAAAGTAAACTGCAGTTTCCTTAGTATTAAATTTGTTCTGACACAGATGGAAGAGAAACCTCTGTGCATAAACAACATTTTTAATAATTTTAACTCCTCTCTCAGGACGAAATTCTCCTGAGATTGTCGAAGACAAGATATGTTAGAACGATGTTCTTCTAGCATTCTTAAAAGGCCTTATATTATAATCGTTAGAAAAACGATGAGCTCCTGGTTGAAAAAAAACATTGACTTAGCTACTCAATGTATAAAAACCGCATATTATCATAAGTGCTATTGTGATATATGTCTATTGGAGCAGGAAACAGATGAGTAATTCCTGTTCCCCTTTTGCACAATGCAGCGAAGAATCCTGCTAACGTGTTTGTAAAAAAATATAGCACCAAAAAAAAAATCCAAGCTGAAAACATTCTAATCATTAATACTAGTTTTGATAAATGTTATTTGGAGTTTTTGAAACAGATGAGTAATTCCTGTTTCCCTTTTGCACAATGCAGCGAAGAATCCTGCTAACGTGTTTTAAATAAATATAAAAAAAAATCCAAAACTGAAAACATTCTAATCATTAATACTATTTTTGATAGATGTTATTTGGAGTTTTTGAAACAGATGGATAATTCCTGTTTCCCTTCTGCACAGCGCAGCGAAAAAAAGAAAATCCTGCCAAACGTGTTTGTAAAATATAGTACCGAAAAGAAATCCGTCGAGATTTAAATTCCGCACTATTCGTGATTATGCAGAAAATAGGTGTGTAATTCGCTACACGTCCTCTGAAACAATCACATTTGAAAGCGGGCTGGCTGTAATACTACTGCCAAACACTAGGGTGCACCCCTGAGTGTTTTCCAGTATCAGATGACCCCAGCCCCGACTCAACCCTCCACGAACGCAATAGCGCCCTCGTGTGGACACTAACAGCTAGGTCATTTCTTTCCTCAAAATTCTGTCAGGAACACCCTGCTTCCTTACTGAATTTCGAACTAGTTTCCCTAATTTTCAATGCATGTGCAATCTACAGCCTGTTTCATTAACATGATTTTCCTTGCCTTGACTGTGTGCACTTGTTTTGAATTTGGCTCAAACCACATTTGAACTTGAAATTCAGAATTAAGTCTTAACAGTTTCTGATGACCACTTGGGAGGAAAGCGCCCCCTGTGGCCATCACCTAACCTCACTGTCCTGAATGGCTTTCTCTCTCCCAGTCGGTTTTGTTTTGGTTACAGTCACTGATCCCTCACCGTAATCGTGATTGTCATCAAATATAACACCAACCTGTAATTTTACTACACTTATTTAAATTTGGTTTGAAACAAACAAATTTCAAAGTTAATTTGAATTAAGTCTCTCATTTCCCATTGGGAAATTGCTTTATGGCTTTATTTCTATATTTCCATTTCAAATTATTTTTAATAATTTTGATCTGGTTTTATTACAACTGTATCCTTACTAATCTAAAGGTTACTTAACCCCTATGCATTTGCTCAATTTGAATTGTATTTAAATCCGTTTGAATGCACTTCAAATCAAGCTCTCTGTCAGCCAAATTGACCACTAGGAGGAAGGGACACACACCCTTAG
Source organism: Hybognathus amarus (assembly GCA_030378365.1). Lineage (NCBI taxonomy): Eukaryota > Metazoa > Chordata > Actinopteri > Cypriniformes > Leuciscidae > Hybognathus > Hybognathus amarus. The sequence goes on from JAQIUQ010003339.1 coordinate 247,990, forward strand.
TGGCCAAAACTCGCCACTACAGATTGCTTCCTCCTGTGCTCCTCCCGCTGCACTTAATGCTATCTCTTCCCTGTATGGAGGTTGGGTTATTCTGATAATAGACATTGTCACAATTCCCTTTGTGTTTATACCATAGACTTTAGTAAAGCCGTTGCCTTTGATTTTTCAACAAAAATAGACACTCAACTTGATGTAGATAGAGGAGCTTTAATTCAAATTGAGGCACACTTGTTCTTCATCCTGTTTTGTGTTTGTAGGTAGAAATCTCTCAAGTGCTGTGGTGGTGTGACAGTCACCTTCGCTTGGGGTCCGGCTGGCTGGTTCGTCTGATCTGCGCCACCATCGCTGACTGAGCGCAGGTCTCGTACTTTCCTGTATCTTTCTGTTGATGCGGCCCGCAACACGACACCACCCAATCTGGCACCGCCGGTTGTGTTCAAGGTGAAGTTGCTTGAAAGGGCGCACCTCGGTACAGATGCACGAAATGCCCGGGACACTGCTGTCAGGTGTTGGGGGGTGACAGAGGGACCAGCCACGAGGCTGACTCCAACCGGGATGACCTCATTTCACCCCAGGCAAACTAGAAAAAGGTATTAAAACCCATCCACTTAATATTGATAATTAATAACTTTCACTGAGAGTAAACCGTTCCAAGCCAACAGAGGGCAACACAACAGTCCTGGTGCTCATCGACCGCACCAGAGCAAGAGCTCTCGAGCCGCACCTCATCACCAAGAGACTCAAGCCCAACCAGCCCAGAGCGGTACCCCTCTAAACACGCCACTGGTAAGCACAAATCTGAGCACACATCAGATAACAACAGTGCAGCCATGTCACTGACAGCAAAAATCCTGAAGGTGCTGAAAGAGTTTCTGCACAAGATCTCACAAGAAAGACAAGCCAGACATGCTATGTCTCAGCGCAAGACCCAAACAGACACCCAGAACACTGCTCGTCAGCATCACACCACAGAGCTCACTGCCACTTCACAAAGTGACAGCACCAAGCAGCCACCACAACTGACAGCTGCACAGCCTGAGCATGACAACACTGTGTCCCACACAACATCAGCCCAGACGCCAGGACTTCTGGGAAACCTAATCAAAAAGGGGGTGGCACAAACTCTGCCTAGCCACCTGAGCAATGATTTGAGCCTTGAAGCCATGCTGAGACACTAGCTCAAACATCACGCTTACTGCCAGCCCAACTCTTAAAAGACTCAAACAATCAGAGTGAACTCTCAAATCCCCAAACCAGGTAAGCTGAAGGTGCAATCCTACAGCCAAAACGACATCTGGCTCAACACGGGTCAGCTCTCATTCACCCAACAATTGGTCCCTATGTGCCGGATTTACCCAGTGTACCGATCACGAACGATCACGTGACGCACGTCTGATTGGCCAAGATCTGTTAGATCGTTATGAGCCTTTAATAGACTTTAAACAACTGAATGTCTGAGCTCAAGTTCAAGTACCCCTCCCCCTCCAGTCACACAGGTCAAAAGAACCTAACTGGCAGGTCACAGAGGTCACAAGAACTCCTGCAACCAGCCATAAAGGCACAGCCTCAGCACCAAATGTAAACGTGAACTTGCTACCCTGCACCTTTCAGCGTACCAAAAACTGAGACTAACCAAATGAACTTTGAGACAACCACCTCTCAACCCCTCCAACCGCCCAAACCGGCCGTCAACCACGACAACGGCAGCTCACCAAGCACATGTTGCTAGACGGCCCAACACTTGAAATTTATGTACCTTGTGACATCACTTCGCCACAGCTCGTGCTGCCACAGCAAAAAGGGGGATATACCAGCCAGTGTATGCCTGTCACGCACCATGTGGGCTGCACACTGGCAGCACCAGGACATCTCCCCGGCATCCTCAAAGGCATCAGGCTGTCCCAGCCGACAGCCGCTGAAACCTCTTCCCCTTCTCTCTCTCTCCCCTGTCTCTGTTACAGGATGCTGCTGTTGTGGTCGTCTCCTGTGCCTCCAGCCAACCAGAGGACAACTGCAGTCTCACCACCCAGGTCCGACATCACACGGCATAGGGTCGACTGCATCACCAGCAGAGCTAAACGGACACCCACGCCGCTGCTGTCAGAATGTCGCAGTCAAGCACCGGCATGTCCAGCAACAAAATCGAATGCTGAAATCCTTCAGCCAAAAGGTAAGCTCACAACAGAGTGCCTCCTCACAGACGCATCAAAGAAATTGAAAGGAGCTGTGACAGATCCAGAACTGCTGACTGGCAGTTCTGCTGAACCAGACAAGCTGCAACTCCAGCGGGCAGAACGGTCTACTGTCTGCCAGAGTGCACTCTTGCTCAAAACTCAGCATCAAGCAGCCTTTGCTCCGAGGTCTCGAGGTACCCTGCCTGCGAGACTAGAGTTCCTGAGTCAGCTCCCATCCTTTTCCGGGAACCCATGACTCTCACTCTAGAGTTCCAGGAACTGGAACTCTTATGAACTGTGAAAAAGCGGGGGGTAGCCCAGCCGAACTGAACTTGTTCTCAGCAGACACATAGCTCTCCTAGCTGGGAGTCCAGCTGAACACCTGGCATGCCACTGCACCACTGCATCACCTGTTGTCCAATCCTGGACCGCAGCTGATTCTGCGCCTGGGTACCTCTGAGATCGGGAATCAACGACGCTCTCTGACACTCGGGACTTCACACTCGACAAGAGACTCAACAAACTGCAAGCCTCACACAGCCACCACTGGACCCTCAGGAAGAGGGTACCACACTGGAGACTGCGTCCAACCTCATCAGAGCTGAGCCCGAACCTCAGCCTCAGCCACCCACCTGCTACCTGACTTTCATGATTCACCTGCCCTCCATCCATTGTCGACGGGTGTACCCCGTTCTGACGGAATGTCTACGTAAGGTCCTCATCTAAGGGAAAGAGCGAAGTGTAATGATTTTGGCCAGACTGAATCAACTCGTCCTCCAAGGGACTCGGACCCCCCCCCCCCCCCCCCCACACACACACGCGCACACACAAACACACACACACACACCGCCACACACATTTCTTCCACTCACTGGAGCGAGATCACTGCTACAAGACTGTGGAATGTGCTCTATGTCTCTTACCCAAGTAGATGGACTTTTCTGTGTTAAAAGACATTTAACCAGATATATTCCATGTGTTCATGTATGTGTGTCTTCCCCAGGTCACCGTGAAATATCTTTGTTGTGTTGCAGCATAAAAAAGGAATCAGAAGTGACTCCCTTAGGCATTGTAAACAGAAGTATATGTTCATTTAATGTAACATAATGCTCCTTGAGTGTCTGTAGAATACCGTATCAGATGAACGAATCCGTAATATGTAGAGAGATGTGAGAAGTAAAGTGTGTTTTTTGACATGTTTTACTGCCAAGGATGATCGAACTGTTTCAAACAGTAGCCCTCATGTGAACACACCCCCTGCCATTCGAGGAGGCGCGTGGTCTAGAGACAAAGCACCATAAATAAGGATGTTCCCGCGCGAGCCTCCATCTCCCTGATTGGCTCAAGCCGTAAAACAGGAAGGGGATGGATGTCCCAGAGAGGATGAAGGCAGTGCGCAAGCTCCGCCCTTTCCTCTTCTGAAAAATCGCCTTCCATGCCAAGGAGCACGTAAAGGATCTCCTCATCGGAGATCGCGCCCTCGACTCGGGATCCTTTCTTTGATCGTCCAAAGTTTCGTCTTCTTCTCAACTAAACTACCCAAGTTCGTTCCCCAGGAAAGGAAGTGGACTTTGCCGATCAACTCTCTCGGGTGAACGTCACCTCAAAGACTTTTAGAGCCTTTCAAGACATTCGCGCCTGATGCCAACTGAACGCCACGGTGACTCCCCACGTGAAGAAAGAAGCCGCAGCGCACGCATGACGAACGCAATGCACGCTGCCAGGACGGGCAGTGCGAGAGCGCGCGCTCTCACGGCCACCGGCTCAGCGCTCCGACCGGAGCAGCGTGCGCAGCAGCAGGAGAGCCTCTCCATTCATTACGTGCGGCCCAACCGGGGCCTGGCCATCGGTCCTGCAGACACACACAGACCAAACATGTTGTGCAAGTATAACGTTACCTTCTTTTAGAGCTTCTCAGAAGCATAAAGAAAGTGTTTTCATGGTGTTCAGAAAGATCTAATTGGCTGTTTGGTGACTGTAACTCCCTCTCTCTCACACCCTCTCTCTCTCTCTCTCTCTCTCTCTCTCTCTCTCCAACTCACTTATCGTTCTAACGCCCTGCGTCGTCTTAGTTTGTGTTTAATGTTTGTATATACATGTATCATTGTAACGTAGTAAATGCTTACTTAGTTGCCTTATTGACTTTAATAAATTCAATATGACCATTTGTGATTGAATTACGGTCCTGCTCATGACAAGTCTCTGAAGTGAAAGATCGAACGCTGCATGCTCTATATAACTAAACATACCAAAAAGGTTATGTTTTGTGGAGTTGGAATGCTGAATTCTTCTGGCCAGAGAATTAAGTTTTCCCTGCTCTATAAATTACTTGAGCTAATTAATTTTACTTGTCTTGTAAGACGTGGTCTGTGCAATCTATTACAATTAATTTGTGGTTAATTGCAGAGATACACATGTATGCATATAAGTAAAGTTAACAGAAAGCCCTCATTGAGGGATTTATTAACATGTAAGACCGGGCTGATCCAAACCTGTATGAATAATTATTAATTGTGAATTATTAATTATGATATGCAAATCTCCCCTCATTAGGGATTACCGGCCAGAGTCTTTACACTGTGTAAAAGCCAACTGCAAAAAAGCTTGGCACAGGTGTGTATTTTTATTGAAATTTTACTATTTCACCGTCATTAGAAAAAAAAAAATGTGTGTTTGTAATACTGAGAGAAAAACTGCAAATAACAAATTCAATCACTGTGAGCACCACTGGGGTTTTGCTGGCACCCAATGGGGAAATATGTTACTACACCCAAACAAACTGTTACCGAAAGCTCATTTTTTGAGATCTCATCCTCAAATTTGGAACACAACCTGTTTAGATTTATGGCTTTGATTTTATTGCAGTTTTGAGTTCAACCTGATTTATAAAATATATATTTTATCTATACTTCTCACAAATATATTATCCATAAACTTATCCTATATTTACCCTTTTTTACCTAAGCAATAATCTGCAAAGGGTCTTCTTTAAAATGATACCAAAATTAAGTCTGTGCTATGAGCGTCACATATTTATGACAGTTTTTTGACAAGGACATTTTTGTCCTCTTTTACCTATGTGTAACTTTTTTTTAATTGGTGGACAAGGGTTAAAAATACTTGTTAAAATTTTACGAGTCTGTATTGTTTTAAGAGTCTTATATGTCAAACCATCCTTGCCACTTGATTTATTGTTAGGGAGGTTTTTTAAGACAGTCTCTACTTCCTTAAATGTGAAGTGCATGGTTTCAGGGAAAAAAAAGTTGGCTTTATTGGTGCCACGTTCAAATACAAGGGTGGGGGTTGAAAATCATCATTATGCCTCTGATCTTGCCAATTATTGTCTTAATACATTTGTATGACAGTGATATCGATTAGAGCAGGATGGATGGGCAGGATATTCACTACTGCTTAAAATGACTTGAATAGCTTTAGATCTTCTATGCTGCCACAGGTATGCAAGTTTATTCCCGCTCAACTTTCTATTCCGCTTGGGTTGAGTCTCTTGCGTCCGCAAAGAAGGCAAGACGATTTCCGAAGATAGTGCAGCTGTTGGTGGACCCAGTCAACTGTCAGAGATTGAAGTTATGTCTTCAGGATATGATTGTGTCACCGGGAACTTCTTTAAAACTCGCTCCACATATTTCAGAAGTTGTAATCCGAAAGGTTTACCAATGTGGCTCTCAGGTGTAAAAAGTTAATTTTTGAAGAATATCCCGTTTAACAATTTAGCAAGCGTTCTCCCCCTTCCTGGGTCACCAGAGGAACAAAAGCTCATCTTGCGTTGGCGTGTGTTGCTCAGACTATCTCTATATGCTTTTTCATAAGACTGGAAAGCCATCCATTGATGCTCAGACAGCGGGCACACATACTGCTGGAAAGCGCTCTTCTCCCATTAGACGTAATCCATGGGAGAGATCATGGGGCTTCAGCGGCTGTTGGTAAATTCTCCCGGTAAGTAATGCTTGCTTGTATGCTCGTTTGATTGTTGCGATCAAACACAAACACATAGTCCACAATAATTGGCAAAACATTGTATCTGCACCTATTGCATTAACGATGGCAATTACAATGGGTGTGTTTGTTTTAGTTTTTACCAAACAACATTACGGCGTTCACCAGTGATACCGGAACACATTACACACGTGCTGATTTGGTGTTTGCTATTAAAGACACACACACACACACACTGTAAACACAGAAAAAAATGGATTTCGAATGAACAGATGTCTAAATCAAATTAAATTCAGAGGAGTGAGGCTGCCATAAGTCAAGACAGTTTGACTTCAGTTTGTCAGATAAATGAAAGACATGAAGAGCAGATTTTATAGATTTTATTTTAGATGTCTCTCTTATTTGACAGACTCAGTTGAGTTCATGGAGCTCTTTCATAATCAGAAAATGATCTGAATAATGTGAGTTAAATAAGGCAGACACACAAAATGTGTAGAGATGTGGGCTTTCAAAACCAGGATTGAAAACTATGCTATTTTTCACATCAATATCTTACTCGATGATTTTTTAGGCTGGTATGTGTCTATAAATGGTTGCAAAGAAGTGGCTAAATGGGACTACAGAGGTTCTCAGGGATATTAAACAGCATCATGCCAAACAGGAAAACGCATCACAAGTAAACTTTTACTGCCTCAATGTGTTTAAATATTCGTGCTCTTGAAAACTATTCTAACTCAAACTTTCCAACTTTAAATAGATTTTGAACAGGCTAAATATTTAAAGAATTGCCAAAAAACTTAATGGATGTGACATTGAAGTTATGCGACCGTGGTGTTGTTCGTTTATCTAACTTTAGTTCCCTTTCAAGTATACATTGTGCTGTATTGTTAATGCACACACACACACGCACACATATATATAATATATAGCAGTGTGCAGTTCTCTGCACTTATTTCCTTACACACTCTTAGAAGGAATGTGTAGAAAAATTACACAGAATATGTGTAGCAACCTAATTACACATGCAAATGTGTATAAATAAACACTCTATTTTACACAAATATAGTTTAAAATTAACACAACTTGGGAATTTACTCAAAGCATTTATCACAATACGAGTAGACTGATGTGCTTACACACTTCATGTGTTATTTTCATGTGTCGCGACCGTTATTTAAATTAGCTAGATAAACTGAATATAAGGTCTAACTTTAGTGACTTTGAGTGAACAGAATCCACCCCCAGTCAGTTCAGTAGGAGATAATAGTCTGACAGCAACTATTTTGTTTTTACTTCCATGTTGTTGAAAATAAAACGTATAACATATCACTTTGTTCTCGACTAAAGTTACCCCTCGCGTAAATTGTTTGTGAAAACTATTGAAAACTATGATTTGCGCTGAATCACACCGGTGATGCTATACAAGATTTTTGATGTAAGCTGTACTTGAATTCATATTTTACTTATGTTTATTTATAAAAACAATACTTTCTGCTACTGTTATTTCAATACTTGTTTAAAAGCTAGTTTACAACAAGATTTTGCAGACAAAAAAAAAAAAAAAAAAAAAAAAAAAAAACAAGCCAGTTTATGTTGATTTACGCTGTGAATTTGCACGGAAGACCTGATTTAAAATTAACATAATATTTTCCACTTTCACATTAAATTCCCTATAATGAAGAGACATTTGTCAATTGATGGATTTTGCATGCAAAATGTTGTCAAGCAATGATAAACATGACCACATCTAGACTGTATATTGTACTTCGATTTTCAATACACAAAATGTTATTGTGCACTGCATATCCGGGGATGTGGAGTGTCATCTCCGTAATCCCCTCCCTCGATGCTGAACACATCAGCTTGAGCATTGGGTTCTCCACTCCTGGGGAAAAAGACGATGGGCGTAAGAAAGTGGCTCGACAGTCTTAATATTCTTTCTTTGCCAGATCCATTTATGAGCCCCATGATGAACTCAACGGACGTGGGTCCCACACCAGTGGGTTCGGGAGCCTGGCTGTCCTCATTAAAAATAGCCAGACGAAAGTGCAGTACCCAGATTGCTAAAGCTTTACAGTCCGGACAAGCAGCCCCTCAAGAGCTGCCTGTGCAGCACGCGCTCCCATACAATGTAGGCTACACACAATTGGTCGGTGTCCCCACCTGTGATTTAGCGAGGGCAAAGATGAACACACCGCTTGTAACTTTGACTCACCAATTACTTACTTATATATATATATTAGAGGGGTGTAACAATACACATATTCGTATTGAACCGTTCGGTATGAGGCGTATTGAGCCGTTCAGTACGATGGCAAATGTAATGTAAGCAGAATGAAACTGAGCTACTCGTTTATCAGTTGCAGCAATGCAGCGTGAGCCGATCTTAATCAAGCAGCACTGTTACCACACAGCGAAATCCAGTAAAGAAAAATAATTAATTCGCCACTGAAGTAATAACATCGCTGTGTCTCGTTTGTTTTTAAGTAGCAGGGAAATCACCTATGGAAATCACGCCGCAGAACCGTCACAACTCTGCCGTCATTGTGTTAAGCCCGCCCCCAACTCTATACAATGTGATTGGCCTGACCAGAGTTTGGATTTTCCACTTCGAAAGTCAACGGAGAGTTGCTAGAGCACACTTTGCAGCAAAATAATTTTTGCTGCCGCTAGAGTGCGTCTAGATTTCTAGGCTAGGATCTAAGAGCACTGACGTGGAAACCAGGAAGAAACATTGTGCCATGAATGAACTATTCAGTGGCAATAGATCAGCTACATTCACCATGGATTTACTGTAGTAAAACTAATAACTGAACTGTGTTAACAAAAAAAACTAAATAAAAACAGCCGGTGCCCGCGATATGGCACACCAGAAAGTCCGGTGGACGCCGGAAACTAATATATGAAGGTTTATTTCAACGGTAATTAATCTGTGTAGTATGTAACGACATCTCTATAAGAAAAAAACAACAACTCACCTCCATATCATGATGTAGCAACTATAGTCCATGCTCGCGTTGTCTCCACTTCTTTGCCCATTGCCTTTTCTTTTGAGAACGATTTTGAGATTTTCCGTCTGACCTGGGAATGCTCGGGAGTCAAATCGGTTCGTTTGTGATGTGTTAATTTGCCGTGTGGCTGCACACCACACACTGTACGATCAAAACTGTTAGACCCGTGATTTTTTTATCGCCGTGTGTGGGGTCTCTCAGGTTTGGAAAATCGGCCGAACAATTTTAAAATCATCCCGTGTGAACCAGCCTTTAATCTGAAATAAAAAAATACCTTTGTTTATAACTACTACAATATTACATTTAATTTTGTCCAAGGAGCTGTTTTGTTGTATATGCGCCTAAGAAAAATCAAATATAGCTCAAAGTAAAAAAAAAAAATATGATATCGTTCACTGTCTCTATATCATACTTATATTTTTATAAATATAATAATAAAATAAAAATAAAAATCAATACAGACTTTCAGGTCCATCCAAAAATGTTCTATTGGGTTCAAATCTGGAAACTAGCTAGGCCACTCCTGGAACTTGAGATGCTTCTTACGGAACCACTCCGTGGTTGCCCTGGCTGTGTGTTTCGGGTCGTTATCATGCTGGAAGTCCCAGCCACGACCCATCTTCAATGCTTTAACTGAGGGAAGGAGATTGTTGGCCAAGATCTTGTGATACATGGCCCCATCTATCCTCCCCTCAATATGGTGCAGTCGTCATGTCCCCTGTCCCCAAGCAGAAAAGTTTTCACGGTTGCAAGTTGCTTCACGGTTAGGATGGTGTTCTTGGAGTTGTACTCATCCTTCTTCCTCTAAACACAGCGAGTGGAGTTTAGACCAAAAAGTTCTATTTTGTCTCATCAGACCACATGACTTTCTTCCATTGCTCCTCTGGATCATCCAGATGGTCATTGCCAAACTTCAGACAGGCCTGGACATGCGCTGGCTTGAACAGGGTGACCTTGCTGAGGATTTTAATCCTTGACAGCGTAGTGTTACACTAATAGTTTTCTTTGAGGCTGTGGTCCCAGCTCTCTTCAGATCATTGACCAGGTTCTGCTTTGTAGTTCTGGTCTGATCTCTCACCTTCACCCTGACAGTGATCATTCATGCCCCACAAGGTGAGTTATTGCATGGAGCCCCAGACTGAGAGAGATTGACCGTCGTCTTGAACAACTTCCATTTTCTAATGACTGCATCAACTATAGTTCCATTACAAGCTGCTTGCCTATTTCCTTGTATCCCATCCCAGCCTTGTGCAGGTCCTTACACAGCTCTCTGGTCTTGGCCATTGTGTAGAGGTTAGAATCTGTTTGATTGATTGTGTGGACAGATGTCTTTCATACAGGTAACGGGTTCAAACAGGTAAGGTTAATACAGGTAATGAGTGGAGAACAGGAGGGCTTAAAGAAACAGGTCTGTGAGAGACGGAATTCTTACAGGGGTGCGTTTCCCGTACAACGACGTAGTTTGCTGCTTCACTACCATAGTACGATGCATCGTTGGAGAAATTAATTAGCTAGTCACGACTGTTTGCTGAAACCCATTGTCGCGAAAGTATCGTTCAGACCACGTTGGTTTCGCACATGGTGGAATAATAACTGCTTTTAAAGAAACTGCAGTTATCATTAAAGATCCATCTTTGAGATCCAATTAACGCTAGATTTAAAAAAAATAATAATAAATTACACACATATAATCTGAGGACTATTTCTAATTATTCTCAGTTATTTTGCTTCATTACCAGACTAAATTTTTTGGCTCGTTCTTACATAGTAGAGCACGTTCGCACATGCACACTCTTCAAACTATTCACTTTAAACCTTTTGACAAACTAAAAGACGTAAATTCCATTTGTTTTTATTCTAAATAAAAGGCAACGGTTGTATCTGAATGTCAGCTTGCTTATTTTGCCCAAGATAAGGATTTATTACCTCCAAATATCATGTAATATAGAAACGATGCCTTTAACCACAGGTCGAGATCTGTCGTTCAAACCACACAACTTTGCGATGCTGTTTGCGAATGTTCGTTGGAACGATGAACTTGCGACCATAGTTGGCTAACGATGCTTTCGGAAACGCACCCTGGTTGGTAGGTGATCAAATGCTTATAAAATGCAAATGAATTACTTAAAAATCATACAATGTGTTCTTCTTGATTTTTGTTTTAGATTCCGTCACTCACAGTTGAAGAGTACCTATGATAAAAAATACAGACTTCTACATTCTTTGTAAGTGGGAAAACCTGCAAAATCGGCAGTATATCAAATCCTTGTTCTCCCCACTGTATATAGTGCTTGTGTGAAATATTTGATTGAGACCAATAACCAAATAAGACCAGACAAGTCGAATAGGAGTGCTTGCTGAAGAACAGAAAGCTGACGTTTGTGTGTGCCGGCTTCCCTTTTTAAGCTTCTGTGTGTGCCGTCACACGTTACGTCATAGTCATGATGTTTCATTCATGCTTCACATAAAAAAGGACTAGGAACCAATATTTATTTGCAGCTGGGGGGCGTTGCCAATGTGTCGTATCAGACGCAGTTCCCTTGAAAGTGAACAGACACCAAATATGCCAGTGTTATTGTCTTTTGCAAGTAACTAATTAAACTGCGCAACATTGCACATTCTCCCATCATAATATTCATCACACATATAAAGTACTGTGAATAATAGAGCAAGGAAAGATAGAAGGCATGTACCACCCTAACAATAAGCCAGCACACTAAAATGACGGTATAAATCTGACAGCTAGGATTATAGTGGTCCTGCGGTAGAAAGGCCTCTCCGACAGCAAGCCTCTGGAGCAATGCATGAAGCTATGTTATAATTAACTCTGCTGCCAAGAGATATTATATATCATCAGCCGTCCTCCGGCCAAAGGAAGTGCAGCACGGGGAGAGAAAGTCATGGCTGTGGTATTGTTCAGGGCTTAATCAGGTCATCGCTGTGGCAACTTAGATTACAGTCATTTCCAAGGTACTGGTTAACATCCACAACAACAAATCCTGTCACACATCAACTTTTACTTTTTTTTTTTTTTCTTTTTTTTTTCGGAAAAGCCCTTTGCGGCAGGCCCAGCAGACAGGAAGCAATTAGGCTCAATCTGGACATGGGTGACAGAAGCCGCCCAGTGACAGCAGCACCACTAAATAATGACACTTTCGACTCTGACTGACGGGCAGATGATGGCCCCCAGAATGTGTCACCCGGTAGTAGCTATAGACCAGTAATCAAGACACATACAACTTTACAGTGAAGACCTTTTTCCATTTTTTTTTAAACCGCCACCTTTTTAAATACCAGACTTTGCTACGCAAAGACTTTTTGAGAATGCAGAATCCGTTCAAGTTAATTGCTTCCTATAGGCAAGTATTATGAGAGAATAATGAAACCTGAGGGGAGGCGTTAAGCCAGGTTCTATTGTTTTGATCTCTTTCTCTCTCCCTCTTCATTTTCCTTTTCATTAAGAGTTTGGTCGGCACTAACAGATTGCAGTGTGGAAAGTGATATCACAGAGGTGATTCAGACACTTTCGGAGCCCCAAAGCTTCAGTGATATCTGCTTCTCCTTTATAGCTTTAACCTTCATCTCGTTCTCCCTCCCTGTGTGGGGATGTGGGACCTGACCAATCACCCATTGTATTATTTCAGTACTCCCTGGTTCACCGTCTCTAAATGAACACATTTGTGATCATTATGTTTAGAATTATAGGCTCTTTATGACACATTTGCTTGCATGAGTCTGATGGAATTGATTTATGTAATTCCAATTCAAAGTCAATGTGTCAGGTGTCCCAGGAACAAGTCCAAAAATGCATTTACATTTAAGAAGACTAATTAAAAACAGTATTTATTACAATTATTATTATTGTTAGAGTTGATTACTTTTAAGATTTGCATTCCATATTTGCATTCATGCATTTGCGTTCTTGCTGTACAGTGGTCCACTCTGGAATGCTAATTTACCCATGAATCTTTGTGGTCTCTCTCTTCTCTCTCTCTCTCTCTCTCTCTCTCTCTCTCTCTCTCTCTCTCTCTCTCTCAATTAACCATGTGAACACATATCCACCTCTCATTTGCCTCCTCATTTAGTGCAGCTCTTCTGGCTCAGGCCAAATTACCTGCCGTTTCAGAATGGCAAAAACTCATTCAGCCCTGTTTACAGCTGAGTATGAATAATGAAAGTGACAAATGGAATCGCTCAGGAGCAATGCTAGGACTGGCTTAAAGCCCTGTTTCGTTAGGCTTGGCTGACTTTTGTAATTACGTTCTCTCCTCTTTTCCCCTTCTCTCTCTCCTTACTTTTTTTGTTTTTTATTGTATTGTATATTTTTTTTTTACAAGCTATGTTGGAAAATAAGGAAATGTAATATGAATTCATGTCATTGACACACTGAGCTTAAATTTTTTGGTGTTTAAATGCCAAAACGCTTGATTTAATGTGGGCCCAGCCTGTGGGCTTTTGAATTTATTTCAAGATTTTTTTTTTCTTAAATTTAACCATTAAATGTGTTTCATTTGTGACACCATAGCAGATGGCTCTAAAAATCAATATCTGGACACACTACATATTATATATGAAGAGTTCAGATGCAAAAGCCTCTAAGTGCCATTTGAAATTTTCTTCTAAAATGATCATTTTTATCAAGCTTGTATATTTGGCAATGCAGATTACCTATTAATTGTCATTTAAGTAAAATTACTGAACTTAAATGTACAAGCTTGATAAAAGAATTTACTATAGTAACAAAGGTAAATTAGGCATAATTACATAAGTAACTAACCCTAAACATAACTCTATAAGTACATATAGTTAACAATATGCTCTCCTCATGTAGCTGTAGCATTCCCTTCCCTCACTAGTCAAAAATGACTCAAATGTCTAAATTATACTTAGCCTATTCTTAAAAAAATAAATAATAAATAAATAAATACAATGTCATATTTATAGCACGAATGTCATTTATTTATATGCCAAAAACAGTTTTTGCATGTATATGGTTACGCGTTTTCGCGTGCTACACACTTTTTGGCGTGTAATACATTTTGGTGGTTTCACGCACGAACTCGCCACCCCCTCCCCCCTAAACCTACCCCATGGTTTTTTAGTGCATAGCATATACACAAAAAAATAATAATAATAAATTGGCATATACATGCCACCAGAAATTACATTCGTGGTATAGATAGCATTTTTCATGAGACTGTGTTGGCAATTTCAATGCAGATGTCCTATGATTCCTATTCATCCTCATAAAATAAGTTCCTTCCATTCTTTGTAGTTTCTCAAATGAAGTTGCCCAGTTTCCATTTTTTTTAAACAATTTATAAACTTAGCACACAGCATGTGCATTAGTCAGAAACCAAATTTAATTGGGGTTCTGTGAAGCCACCCTTTGATGATCACCCTCTTATTGTTCTTAATTTCTTGGCCATTTGCTAATTTTACCTCTCCTATGCAAAATCCACTCCACCCTCCAAATGAATAATTGGAATCAGCCCAATGGCAGTTCATTTAGCTGAGAGTTTCTTTAAGACAGTCAGGTGTTCTGTGATCACCCTTGCCGTGAGCCTTTCCCTGCGGTGTCCACTAACCAGCAGGACATGCCATCAGATGGAGTGCCTGTGTCACTGACATCCCAATTAGCCAAATTAGCCTCTTAGAGCTCATCACACCACATAGACTCTAATGGCTTGAATACTGCTGGGTAATCTTCTTAATATAGGTAAAAAAAATATCAGATTATTTCTGCATTGTGACATTTCTCTGCAAACAATACCAGACAGGATGTTTGGGTTACAGAAGAAGTTTGATGGACCACCTCGACGAGCTGGTGCATAGGAAGCCATTAAAACTTTTTCATCATAATAATAACCAACCCGATCACACCAAATGCGTCTTTATAGCACGCATGTGCATTGTCGTGTAATATATACGCTAAAGTGAGTTTTTACGTGCATATGATACGCATTGGTTAGGTTAGGTTAAGTTTAGGTGTGGGGTGGGGTGCGTGTGTATTAGACGCTTGCTGGAATTAGTGGTGTGGGGTGCGTGTGTATTATACGCAAATGAACTGCGTATCAATTGCACGACAAAACTGCGTCTCATATGCACGTAAAAACTCATTTTCGCGTATATATTACACGACAATACACATGCGTGTTATAGAAACGCATTTACATGAGAACAGGCTGTAATAACAAGCAAACATCAAGTACAAATAAATCAAAATGTGTTGTAATACTAATTCAAACTAAAAATGTACCTGTAATAATAAACAGTACAAAAAGTACATCTGAGATCTATAACACAATATATATTTGAAGTGATTCAAGTCCTTCATTATTGACACAGCTAAATGAACACTCTGGAAGAACGGCAGGCATACTGTAATTAAAGGGTTGCAGTCCTTGAGTTTCTTGCTCCTCTGGCTCTCTTCACATTGATTTCTGAATAGTTGCAGCTCTTTCACCTTCTCCACCAGAAGTGGAATCCCTTAGTTTAATGTGGACTAAAACAGTAGAACAGCTATCTTACAGAACTAATTAATTAATGGGATGTAACAGCTTTACTTAAAGGATCTTGCATCATCAAAACACGTTTTTCAATATCTAAACAGATGTGTATGTTTTGTGCATGATTTTTAGACAATTACAGCATTTTCTCCTTGGTTGGATATTAACCCAGTATGACCGCCAAAAAAAGACGTCATACAGTTTTGAAACAGCATGAGGGTAGGTAAACGATGACAGGATTTTCATTTTTGATGTATAATTCCTGTAAGGACATTCACAATACATTTATCTTACGTTTGTCTCTGTAAGACTCTGTCAACATTGAAAAATAGGGTTCCTTTGAAGAGATCACCCTTTGATGTAACCTTTCAATGACCTCTTCAATTAATGGATGCATTTTGTTCCTTTTAACAGCACGATTTAAAACATGCAGTGCCATTAGAAGCCTTTTGTACATTCACCCTCAGCCAGTTCTTTTAAGTTTATCCGGGCAGCCTAGCTGAGGTAAGTGGGTCACTTATATTGCAAGGCAAAACAATGTGAAGCACAAATTCTGGAGATCTGTGCTTCCTTCTCTCTTCTCTTCTGTGTCCTCATTCTCTAATTAGTTGCTAAGGAGAGCTAAGGGTGGTCATACTCGACTATTTTAGCCAGATGTTATCCAGTGTTTGCCCTGAGGGTGTGGGGTTTGTTTACTACAGAACTACAACATCCTGCTTGCTGTGCCTATTTCTCTGGGCTCATTTTCATATGGCAATTTCTTTCTTAATTTGTTCTGACCATGCTAGTTTATCTATTGTGTTTAGTTGGACTTATGCTTTGTAAATTAAACAAATTATTAACTTCGCTGTCATTCGTATCCAGAAGCTTTGATTGTGAAACAATATTTAATGAGCTTAAGAGTTATATACTGATATCAACCAAAGTGCACATATAAGAATACAGTATATCAGCAAGCATCAGTTCCATCCCTTAAAGGGGGGGTTGACTGCTTTTTTTTCTTTGCATGGTTGTGTTTATGGGGTGCAATATAACATGTATCCATGGTTTTTCTTTTTTTAAAAGTCTTATTTTTCATAAATTATTATTATTTATTGTAAGCCACGCTCTCCTCTGTCCCCTGAACGAGCGGTTCACTTCCTGATTCTCATGAAAACACTCCCTCAGAATCACGTAGTGGGCTCAGATTGGTTCGTTTGGGCCGGTGTGTTGTGATTGGCTAAACTGTCACTCACATTGTCCGGAAGGTTAACACCATTACCGTTACGGGCGAAACGGGCATGCCAAAGGTGGATACCATAGACGGTGGATACACGTAAATAATGATGTCGAGACTACAGTATCAGTGAGGCAGAATCAGACCGAGAAAGCCGCGATGAATCGAGTCAAGCAGAACCACACACAGACTCTTAATAAAGGTTTCTGAATGATAATTTGCTACATTTTTTAACCATATACACGTTTGTTTTACACAATAGCATCTGACTGGCAACGATAGCAACTGACTGGCTACTAATGTTAAACACAAACAGTGTTGGCAAGTTTACGTTCTTGATCAAAACGAAAATAAAGTCATAAAGCATATATATATGAAAAATACATTTAAAACATTAGTACTTATACAAAATTCAGGTCCATAATGTTTGTACTGCATTTGCCGTCAGACACAAAATAGCCTAACTAGTAGCCTATAAAGCCTACAAAGCCAGCACTAGCATTTGAAAAAAATAAAATAAAACACAAGGCTACGTCGGGAATTATACATGCAAATACATTTAAAATGATTAAGTCTTAGCCTACTTACAGGTTGTGGCCCAACAACTGCTGCCTCTGGTTTTAAAGTTGGATCTGCTTCATGTTTTAGAGAGAGTTTCTTGTTGAATCCGGCATTGAACTCGTGGAGATTCTGGAAGCTGTCTCTCGTAAATGCGCAGCACAGAGAGCTTGATTACGATAGTCACTTTCAGGAATATAATCAAACATAAATTGTATCCATTGTTTTCGAAGTATGAGCGTCCGTGGGAAGCCTGAAACACAGAAGACCTGACAGCTGGGTGAACACAACCAGCCCGTTCTCATCCCAAAGCGCCATATACAAACGCTTTTGCAAAAGCGTAAATATACAACGCACAGGGTACCCTTTAGCGCCAAATGAGACGTAAAAATAAAGCGGGCAGAAGGCGCCTCCTAGTGGCCTAACCCTACCCCAACCCCATACCTAAACTTAACCGTCTCATTTGGCGCTAAAGGGTACCCTGTGCGTTGTATATTTACGCTTTTGCAAAAGTGTCAAAATATGGCGCCTTGGGATGAGAATGCGTTGACACAACTCACTCGACCGCAGAAAAATGCGCATGCCCTTTCCTGCATATTCCGGAAGGGAGGGGTTGATGCAAATGTGTAGGTTAGTGACGTACCAGTAACCTAGCTGTAGTCCCAATCGAGTCGTTTTTGTAGGCAATTATACTTCCTGATTTTTAAAAGATGATATCTCTGCTTACACTGAACTTTCAGCGCTGCAACTTTACAGATACTGTTCATGCACCAACAGCAACATTACACACTATTTAAAATAAAAAAGTGAAATCGCAGTCAACCCCCCCCCCCCCCCTTTAACTCAAATAATTGAAGTTGTCAGTCACAGGCATACTCGGATGTGCATCACGCAAATCATATTCCAAAAATGACTAATTACTTCCTTACATCAGTCTAAATATATACTAAAAGATTGGCAGAATATACTGCCATATACAGTCAGAGAATGAAGATTTTATCATTGCGACGCAGTTTCTGCAGTCTTTCTAATGATTGCACCAATGCAAATACAATGATGTACATACAGCAATAGCTTTGTTGTACTGTGTAACTGCCATCATTCATTTCATAACGATTTGTCCAGATGAAATGGTAAATGGACTGCAATTATATAGCGCTTTCACAGACCCAATGGCCATCAAAGCGCTTTACATTTCCGCGGTCCGATGAAAACCGTGTATGTCCATTTTGCTGATTTTTAGATTTTTTGACGGATAGAATGTCCAGGTTCATTTCCGTATACAGCATGCTTCACATTATCTAAATGACCAATGAAAAGATGTGAAATCATGTCATCTGATTTCCACGTATCACGCAGCGTATCTCCCATAGACAGTATGGTATCTCCCCGCCCTGTGGAGGCATCTCGCCGGTCTCGTGAAGTTTCTCGCGGTCTCGTCTCTGAGACCCCTACACCTGATATTAAAATGTGATCTGTATCCAGATAAGTTATCCGGATAATACAAAAGGCATGTTAATGCAAGGTATAAATACGTTGTGATCGGATTGAGATTCGGATCTGCCTGACCATCTGGAGGTAGTCTGGCTCGGATTCTAATTAATGATTGGAAGAACGCGTATCGACCACCGTTACTATACAATATACACGTATGTCCATTTAAACTCTATTTTGGGTCAAATGTGGATTATATCATGACACTGGCAAGAATATGGTTACATTCAAAGATGTTGCCAAGCATGACAACGCTACGTTCAGCTGCTTTTGAAATTACGTGTTTTTTTTTCACTTCCTGAAAAGTAACAGTTTTGGACATACGTGAGTTTCATCGGGCAGCAGCGATTTGCCTTACATTCACCCATTCACACACCGCGGCGGTGTCAGTTGATATTTATATTGAACAATTACTACACATCAGAAATTGTTGCTTGGTAGCTCCATTGTTTTTTTGTTTTTTTCAGAAGTTCATCGAGGCCAGCTCTGTATTGGCCCAAGTTGAGGAAACAGTCGTCTGTGAAATGTTTGGACGATTCAAAGAAAACTTAGGGAAGTTGTGTCAGCGCATTTATAGAGAAAATAAAATTAACCCATTGTTTCTTCAGAGGCTTGGATAAAGGAACTAAAAAATACCTTTGTGTTCATTTGTACATCTGAACACACTGATCAACTGCCATGCTTCGCTCGTTTGCAAGCCATGATACCTCTCTAGAAAAAATAAAAAACTCAAATTGCGCTCGTGCGTTCATTCCTATCTCACTTTCTCATGGGCGAGAAAAAAACAGAGAAAGGGGAGGTAACCTTTCCTTTGAATGACGTCATACGGAGGAGATTCAAGATCAGCACGTCTGAGTTTTCATTTTCTCAAATCTGGGAATCTCTTAAATTTCAATTCCATGTATGCAGAACACAACTGACCATGATGCCAACCATCAACGTTCTGACACCTTACGTATTTGGTATCCACTATTTTTGACCAAAGTGACTTTAAAATAAGTGTCTTTTTAAATCATTCAATCACACAAATCAGTCTTTTTTTTTCTTCTTGGATAATTTTCTTCTTCCTGGTTGGATATAAATCCAGAAAGACCCTCAAGAAAGGGAGCTATATAGTATATAATTTTAAAAAGGCATGAATATGGGTCAATTATGACACAATTTAAATTCTTGATGAATGAATCAACAATGAAACTGGCATGCTTGACACTGTGGCTAATGGTTATGTCCTGGCATCTTTCATCTTTGGTTTCCATTATCTTTGACTATAAAGTAATAATACAGTGACAAACAAATCATTACATTTGGCAATTTTAACTAAACAAACTGATTCATGGCAGAGCTTCATGTCCTGTATTAGAAGGCTGCTTCGCACTGCTTTTGCGGTGATGCCATGTCCACTTAATAAAAGCTATTTTGGAGTTGTTGTTTGGATTTGTGGACAATATGTTCATGGAGTTATTAAAGTGGGCATGTGTGGGTCACAACATTTGGTAATATTTTTTACATAACATTTGTATTTACTTTCAACTAAATTTCAACTTTGTGGTTTGATTCAAATGTTTGGTCAATGGTTCTGATGGAAGGGGTTGTTGAATATTTAGCTCAACAGCAATGCAGGGATATCGCTCATCAAGCGATCCACAACATGCTTAATTGAGCATCACTCTATCTCACAAAATCTGATATCTCACAAATCAATGGAGCCAATAAGAAGAGATTGTGTACTGGCCTCTGGGTTAACTTGACTCTCTGACAACTTCCGATAGAGTTTTTGGTAGAATATTTGTGTAAATTCAGCATATTTTAAGTGTTACTTTTTTAACTTAGGCTGGGTAAACAACAAAATATATGCATGTACTAGTTCGCCACATGAGATCAGACCCAACCTTGATGATTTTCCCTAATTTTCTGCCTTATTGCTCTGTTGCAGAATGCATTTGTATGTAAGTCTATGTGGCTCACATATACACAGTGCTACACCTACCTGAAACTAATTAACATGTAAAATCATGTGTCATGGATTCATTCATCTGTTTTACATGTCTTACAAAATCACCATGTGGAAAAATGCAATAATCTCTGTTGACTCAAACATAAATACCAGGGAATTGCATCAAGTTTCACTAGCCCATTTTTGTTCCTTAATAATGTCATCTATGACATTACCAATGAAAATATGATGGCATTATCATACAAAAATGTGTTTGGAAATGTCAATCCAGTAACACCTTTCATTTCTTCTCCAAATGCATCTATTTTACAAGGCGCAAAGACACATTTGGTAAACACAACTCTATTGGTTTCCTCTGGGAACTATTAAAGTCACTGTGTTAATGAAACAGTTGCTCGCTCTCACACACGAACACACTCGTAGCACCAGGAGTCCATGCAACAACGCAAGCCCAGTCAACAACAGCATCCCTGAGGATTCATTAAGGACCAAGATGCAGCTCAGAGGAAATGCAAAACCCCCCTTGAGGTTGCATCGATATAGATATTCTCAGGTTATGACCTCACTGTGTGGTAAACAGAAGGTAGTCAGAGCTTTGATTTCATTATCTAAGACTTGGACAAACAATATAATGATCTTTACTTGGTTCAAAGCTGGCTAAATCTATTTTGAATCAATATTAACTGTCAATACACTTTGACATTAAATAAACAATTAACAACCAACAGCGGTGTGAAAAGCCAATTACATTTATGCTGAAAATTAGCTTGATTTGTTAAGATCTTCATTTACAACTATAACACATCTTTGAATATCTAGTTTTAGCATGTAGCATGGCCACATACACACTGCAACTAAATTTGGTTGTCAGTTCTGTACACACACAATGCAGTAATTTACAGGTGTGACAACCACATTCTATAACAGAATTAACTCCTGAAAAATGCAGGTAGTGACATCAGCTTAATTTCTACACAGTGTGTATGGAGCCAATGGGGTGTGTTTTCCCAAAAGCATCATTAGCCAACTGTGGACGCAAGTTCCGTTGTTATCAGCATAGTTCAACCAGAAATCCCATAGTTTCTCGAAATCATCGTTCCAACCAGTAATGTAGTGGTGCCTGGAGAAGTGGGTATACTCTTAATTTATGCCCCCAATATTTATTTAAGCGTCTCAGCAAAGGATGAACACTCTGTGTTATAAACAGTGACATGTGAGTACTCAGTCTTGCATTAGTATTCAATATGCAAGACTATAGAATATCGTCGCTGCCCGATGAAACTCACGTATGTCCAAAATGGTTTCTTTTCAGGAAGTGAAAAAAACAATGTAACCATATTCTTGCCAGTGTCATGATATAATCCATATTTGACCCAAAATCGAGTTTAAATGGACATACGTGCATATTGTATAGTAACGGTGGTTCGATACGCGTTCTCCGATCATTAATTAGAATGACCCAATCGCGTTTCATATTGACAGATGAATAGGCTACGCTCAGTTTATTAACTACGCTCAGTTTATTAAATGTCTCTTGCAAACTATGAATAGACAATGAATCAATACACTGGCATGGATGGCGATGCTAGACTGATGCTTTATTTACATAATCCTACCGTCATTTTGTCAGAAATGAGCTGCATTTTATTACAGATATGAGCTGCATTTTATCATCGGCTAATTTCAAAATCAAAGACATACATCAATAAGAGAGTGTGGCAACAGCCTGCCCTGTAAGATCACTTCGTTTCTTTACTTGAAGATGATTGTGTGATCGTGAAGATGATTGTGTCTGTGACTTACTTTCACTTTTGACGCAGCTGCTCATCTGCGTTTTTGGGAGGAGTAAAATATACATGTGGTTCAACAACCAGATTGCGTTTACACCTAGAAAAGATCCGAACACAATGCGAGGCAGACTACCTCCAGATGGTCAGGCAGATACGATCACAATTTGATCACAACTTATTTATACCTTGCATTAACATGCCTTTTTTATTATCCGGATAACTTATCTGGATACAGATCGCATTATAATACCAGGTGTAGGGGTCTCAGAGACGAGACCGGCAAGAAACTTCACGAGACCGGCAAGATGCCTCCACAGGGCGGGGAGATACCATACTGTCTATGGGAGATACGCTGCGTGATTGACAGCTTTGACAGCAAATGGAAATACGTGGAAATCAGATGACATGATTTCACAACTTTTCATTGGTCATTTAGATAATGTGAAGCATGCTGTATACGGAAATGAACCTGGACATTCTATCTGTAAAAAAATCTCAAAATCGTCAAAATGGACAAACCAACGAACATTCGCAAACAGCATCACAAAGTTGTGTGAGTTGCAAACAACACCTCTCGATCTGTGGTTAAAAGCAGTTTCTAGTTTACATGACAGTGGACCTATTAAATCCTTAAATTGAGCAAAACAAGCAAGCTGACATTCAGTACAACCTGTGTCTTTTATTTAGAATATATACAAATGTAATTTTCATCTTTGTCGAGTTTGTCAAGAGATTTAAAGCATAGTTTTTGAAGCATGGGCATGTGCGAACATGCTCTACTTCAGTATGTAAGAAACGAGTCAATGATTAAATCTGAAAATAAAGCAAAACTGAGAAAAATGGGAAATATTCCTCAGATGACATGTCTGAGATTGAACTAGATGTTTTGATATAAATTACAAACAGTTTCAAGAAAATAAGTTATACTCCACCACGTGTGTGACCCCATATACCAACGTGGTTGAACGACCACTTTGGGACATTGATGGTTTCGGTAAACAGTCGTGATTAGCTAGTTGATTTCTTCAACGATGCATCGTACTATGGTAGTGAAGCAGCGAGTTATGTCGTTGTACTGGAAACGCACCCTGAACAACTAGTCATTTATGCTGTATGACAAGAGATATGAGAGAAGACAAACAAAAGATACTGATTCATGTTAAAACATATTTTAACCCTTAAACGCATACTCGGCCCTGACGCCAGGACGTCATTCACTACCATCCACCTTATTATTTATTTATTTTTTTTAAGTTAGATATCAACCTTCTCATTATTTCTCAATCAGTTATTTATAAACAATATAACAAGAAAAACTAAATAAAATAATGCCTGTTTTCTCATTACACTTTTTGTATAAAATGTCTAGGGTCACCCGAAGTGTGCAACAGTGTGTAGACATGGAATTAAGCCTTTCCCCCGTTTTTATTACTGATTCACAGGACCGGACACCAGTTATATCAGCTCGTTCTCATCCCAAGGCGTCATATACTGAAGCTTTTGCCAATGCATACATCCAACGCACATGGTACCCTTTAGCGTCAATATGAGATGCAGATATACACTCACCGGCCACTTTATTAGGTACCCCATGCTAGTAACGGGTTGGCACCCCCTTTGCCTTCAGAACTGCCTCATTTCTTCGTGGCATAGATTCAACAAGGTGCTGGAAGCATTCCTCAGGGAGTTTGGTCCATATTGACATAATGGCATCACACAGTTGCCGCAGATTTGTCGGCTGCACATCCATGATGCGATCTCCCGTTCCACCACATCCCAAAGATGCTCTATTGGATTGAGATCTGGTGACTGTGGAGGCCATTTGAGTACAGCGAACTCATTGTCATGTTCAAGAAACCAGTCTGAGATGATTCCAGCTTTATGACATGGCGTATTATCCTGCTGAAAGTAGCCATCAGAAGTTGGGTACATTGTGGTCATAAAGGGATGGACATGGTCAGCAACAATACTCAGGTAGGCTGTGGCGTTGCAACGATGCTCAATTGGTTGCATAAATTGGTTGCTCAAGGGGCCCAAAGAGTGCCAAGAAAAAATATTCCCCACACCATGACACCACCACCACCAGCCTGAACCGTTGATACAAGGCAGGATGGATCCATGCTTTCATGTTGTAGACGCCAAATTCTGACCCTACCATCCGAATGTCGCAGCAGAAATCGAGACTCATCAGACCAGGCAACGTTTTTCCAATCTTCTATTGTCCAATTTCGATGAGCTTGTGCAAATTGTAGCCTCAGTTTCCTGTTCTTAGCTGAAAGGAGTGGCACCCGGTGTGGTCTTCTGCTGCTGTAGCCCATCTGCCTCAAAGTTCGACGTACTGTGCGTTCAGAGATGCTCTTCTGCCCACCTTGGTTGTAACGGGTGGTTATTTGAGTCACTGTTGCCCTTCTATCAGCTCGAACCAGTCTGGCCATTCTCCTCTGACCTCTGGCATCAACAAGGCATTTCCGCCCACAGAACTGCTGCTCACTGGATGTTTTTTTTTCTTTTTCTGACCATTCTCTGTAAACCCTAGAGATGGTTGTGTGTGAAAATCCCAGTAGATTAGCAGTTTCTGAAATACTCAGACCAGCCCTTCTGGCACCAACAATCATGCCACGTTCAAAGTCACTCAAATCACCTTTCTTCCCCATACTGATGCTCGGTTTGAACTGCAGGAGATTGTCTTGACCATGTCTTCATGCCTAAATGCACTGAGTTGCCGCCATGTGATTGGCTGCTTAGAAATTAAGTGTTAACAAGCAGTTGGACAGGTGTACCTAATAAAGTGGCCGGTGAGTGTATATGTGCCAGAGGGTGCCTCCTATTGGTCTAACCCTAACACTACCCAAGACCTAAACCTACCCATTCTCTGTGCATGTTATATTGACACTAAAGGGTGCCATGTGCGTATACGCATTGGCTGCATATTGATTTTGAATGGTAAAAATGTTAGTTTTGAGAATATGTTTGAGATTGCAAATATGAGCCAGATGTTTAATGTACTGGGAAATAAGCTCCGATGATGGTATAAAACATCAGCTTAAACTGAACATTTAAATGCTGTTGTTACTCCTGAAACTTTACAGTTTGTATGTGGTCAACTTCCACATTTTCATGTATAAAATGTTTCTCATTTAGAGCTTCCCTTTAGCTGTGTTAAATATTAGTACACTATTAGTACACTATTCTGTACAGTATAGCAATTGTGACATTGCTTTAAAAAAGTGGATAAATAATAAGTAGGATTAGGCATTTATAGTTTTTGAAGTAGTTTTTTTTAAGCAATTTAAGTAGCTTTTATAAAGGTGCCTTAGAGGAAAAAAATGCATCTTGAGACGAAACAATGACTGAGTCATATTTTGAGATATGTCAGTGCAATCTGCATTAAATTAAAACAGCTAAAACATGCATTTTACTCTAGGACTAGTCTTAATTTAAGCCTTGTCTGTGAAACTGGGAGATTAGGTTACAGACTAAAACCCGATCAGGAACAATGTGAGTGGAGCGAAAGACATTTTTCCTCTCAGGGTAATGTAAACTCCACTTCTGAGTTTTCCATGTCCTGATCTTCTCTCATTAATCCTGGACCCTAGGTTACATTTCCCAAAATCAACATTAGATAATTATGAGTGATGTCATTTCTAATATAGTTCAATGACTTTCTGCTTACTGAAATCAGAAAACATTGAAATAGCTTCTCAAAGTTGGTTGGACAGCTCTGGATAAAAGCATGGTGTCTTGTTAGTCTGACAAGTGGAGATAGAGTTAATAGATCATATTCTTGAACAAAATAAAGTGGTTTGAATGTTGCATGTGCCACAAAGTTACTTTGGATCTGGGAACTGTCGTGACATGCTAGTAAATGTATGCAACGATTTACATAATTGGCTATTTGTAAATTTCAAATATTCCTGTTATTAATGTAGCACTTGTGTTCGGTTTATCCATGCGACGACTGACAGTAAACCAGGTGTTAGATGTTGACCAAGCAAAGTTATTGCTCGTCTTTAATTACCAGAAAGCTATGCATATTTACACCACACACTTACTTCCTTTACTTTTTCTTCCCTTCTTCTCTTTTTGTCTCACATTCCTGTGAAAGATTATATATCTAAACACTCCAGTCTTCTCAAAGTGCATTCGGCAGCCTTCTAGCTATTTTCCACTCGGGCGACCGTGAAGTCATATTGACACTAGACATATGGCAAGCTCTGAGTGGAGATACACTTGCAGACTCCTCCTGTGTTTCAGTTGTCTTAATGAATAATACCATGGTGCATTCAAACGTCTGCAAGAAAGGCTTAGGGTTCTTTCTTTTTCCATCTCTCCTTTCTCTTTCTCTCTCCCTCCCTCTCTCTTTTTTTTTTTTTTTTGCAGCATCAACAGTAACTTCATGCATGAATTAGTACGCTTGCATTTCCCATTCAAACATCACTGAGAAAGAAATTATGTTTTTCTTCCCCCTTCTCTCTTATTCTTTCTCTATAATTTTATAGAGGAATTAAAAACATAGCTGGAAACATAGATATAAAGATTTTGTGCCTTCGGTTCAGGTAACATTATTTATGCATTTATATTTGTTCCAAACTATTATGATTTTGTTTCTTCTGTGGACTATAATATTCCACAAACATTCACAAGTTTGCACTTGCATATAATCATATTTCACAAGTTCAGACTTACAAATAATCAGATAGATTAAATAAGTATGCATATTTGGAGTGATGTACGGAGGGAGGGCTCTGAGCTCTGAATTTTGCCTGAACCCATCCTTGTATCCTTGGTGAGGATAGGAAGGAACCAGACAATATTGAGGAGTTGGAGTGGCAGAGGGATGCAAACTGTCAGAGGAACATAAGTGAGCATACTGTGAATATAAATATTGTAAATAAAAGTTTTTTTATATATTTTTATATTGTAATAATTTCACATTTTATCTTAAAATTAATAGAGAAACAACATTAAGACTGGATCCTTAACTTTAAATATTTGTTCAATGTCATATATTTTTTTGAAAGAAGGCACAACTTTGAATTTAAGTGAACTTAAAACAATCTTCACATTACAATATGTCTACCCCATTTACTTTCATTTTGTCACAGTCTCTCTTGTCTCCGCCTCCTCATTTCCCATCATCCCTCGTCTACACACCTGCTTGTCGCCATCATCGTCACCTCTCTTATGTCACCTCTGTCATCATCTGTGCCACGTGTTTCTGTTAATTAGTATATGTATTTAGTTTATTTCTGTTCAGTTAGTCTAGACCATTCTGGTGGTGAGTCAGCGTCGGCAAACTCAAACATATGTAAGGCTGATCTTTTTTACAGCAAGTATTAAAAGGATGATGAACTGAGAAATCAAATTTTCCTTGAGCTTTTGACATCTCAGAGGTCATCATATTATACAAATATCTTGTAAGTTTCAGAACTTGTTAGTCCAATAAAAGCTTTTATTGATACCAGCCTCAGCAAACAACTTGTTTTTCAAAGTGGAGAACTACGACGTCTAAGAGGATAAAACACCACCCCCGCAGAAGATGATCAACGCCTACTTCAACATGGCCAGTGTACCCCCACCCACCGATTCACGCATACCAACCAGACAAACCGGATCGAAGCTACCGAGTAATACAAAATATTGTGCAGTGCCTAGTTGTGGAAGAAGACATTCGCTGCATATGCTTCCTCTGGATTCCAATAGGACTGCATGGATAAACTTTATTTTTAATGACGTTCCAGATGATGAGGTAAAACATTGTCCGTCTGTTCACTTCATTTCACTGAGAATTGTTTTGTAAATAAGACTGGATTTGCAGACCGATTAAGAGTAAAAAACGATGCTGTGCCGTCTATTATGGATCTGACAGGAATTGTGCAACACACTAATCCTCTGGGTCGAACATGTATGGGCAAATCTTTCCGGTTGCCATTTTACAACATTTTTTAAAACAATTTCCCCCAGTGCATGGACCAGTGAGTTGAAACTCATTATAATATCCAAAACTGTTATCACAGCAGTGGGCGTTTACTTCCAAGTCTTCAGTGCGAGACGCCCATAAAAAAACAAGCTTTTTTCAGCTAGGCTCAAAACTAGGGTGCAAAATATTACTTATTCATTTTTAATGCAAAAACCAAGCGAATGTCATAATTTGACCTCAGACAACAATATAATAAAATTTAAAAAGCCAGTTCATGACCCCTTTAAGACATGATTGGATAGACATGAAGGTAATAAGTGACGTAGTATTTGAGTCTTCAGGGCAGAACTTGTGCTAAAGCTTTCCTTTATCAAACACGTCAGAGTCTTCACTGAATAAATTAAATCTAGATTAATCACTGGTAGAAAAGGAGAATCGTCAGTGCAACACATAAGTCTTCTTTGTGATAAATGTATTTGCAGCCCATAACAGTGACATAACAGTTTTGATGTAAAGTTACATCTTCGTCAGAGTCCTTGGAGAGAATGGGTAATGAAACCATTAATAAAGATCATCAACAGGTGTGATTGTGCATTAACCACCCAAAGACACACCCATCTAAACCAATGTGCCAAAAAAAAAATCAGTCATAAAAGGGAAAATGCCCACACACAAGTAACATGCATAAAACTTACACAATATAATGGGAATCAAAATATCTTCATCTTACATAATATACTAATATGTTTGAATGTTTAGAGAAAACATGATACGCTCAATTCTTCAATTAAACCTAAAGGTTCAAAATGTTACGTTTATGTATTCAGAATGCTTCCCCGTATAGAAGTTTATTGATAATATCACCACCTCTAGGTAAGGGTTGTAATTTTCTCAATACCCCAAAACTTCAAAGATGTTTATAATGTCTCGCAATGGCATATGTTAAATTATGGGTGTGAATTGCTGTTTTATGTTCAGCTATTCTTAGTTTCAATTGACGACTTGTTTGGCCTATGTACACCAATGAGTATATTATGTATATTACGTGAGTACGGTTACAATTGACAAATGTAATAATAAAATATATCTTACCAGTACGTGGATGTGAAAAGTCTTTGGCATTGGTTGAATTGCCACATTTATAGAAGCCCAAAGGTGGGCTGGGGAGCCAGGTAGTCGGTGGAGTAAATATATTGAGTGGACCAATCGGTCACGAATGTTACGGGCGCGTCTGAAAACAAACCTGGGCGGCTCAGCGCAGATGTCTTTAAGTGTCGGGTCACTGTTAAGAACATACCAATGTTTGCGAAAAAAATAAATAAAAAAATAAAAAAATTCTCCCTGCTGCTGGAGTATAACTAGTGGAAAAGAATACTTTAAATGTCGTGTGAGGCTTAGATTGTTTCTTTAACAATGAATTGTGATCTGTATTTAGAGCCTAATCCCATGCTTTAGTAATGTCAGATTTATCATAACCTTGACGCGACACGCTGAGATCGGTTGCTATGTGGTTGCTGTGCAAAAATATGGCTTTCATTTCATTGTCTTTCGGGCAGTCACAATGTCATGATCTCCTGATGGCAAAGGCACTTTCTCTCTTTGAACGTGAAGCAAGGCCTCTTGCAACATATCATTGCTGCCGAGGTTGGATGCTGTAAGACATTTTACATTTCTTAAAAGATCCTGAGAGTTATGAGACAAAAAGTCAAATGGTAGACCCAAAAGCAATTTCACCTCCACTTAGCCAGAGGATCAGGCCAATCCTCAACCCAAATTAAGACCCTTACTGATGATGACTGCTGCCCACTAACCATAAGACATCATCTGTGAGAGAAGTGCTTAAAGAAAAAAAAACAAAAAAAAAACATGTTTTTTTTTTTTAAATTTTATAAGGCCACATCTTCTCCTGCTCCACAAACTTGCCTGTTAGGAATTTGCATGGGAGTACCAATCATGGGACATTGACAAACGGAAGAAAGTTTTATTCTCTGACGAGATTTTTTTTCTGAAAAAGAAAAAACATCCAGTGAGCAGCAGTTCTGTGGGCGGAAATGCCTTGTTGATGCCAGAGGTCAGAGGAGAATGGCCAGACTGGTTCGAGCTGATAGAAGGGCAACAGTGACTCAAATAACCACCCGTTACAACCAAGGTGGGCAGAAGAGCATCTCTGAATGCACAGTACGTCGAACTTTGAGGCAGATGGGCTACAGCAGCAGAAGACCACACCGGGTGCCACTCCTTTCAGCTAAGAACAGGAAACCGAGGCTACAATTTGCACAAGCTCATCGAAATTGGACAATAGAAGATTGGAAAAACGTTGCCTGGTCTGATGAGTCTTCGATTTCTGCTGCGACATTCGGATGGTAGGGTCAGAATTTGGCTTCTACAACATGAAAGCATGGATCCATCCTGCCTTGTATCAACGGTTCAGGCTGGTGGTGGTGGTGTCATGGTGTGGGGAATATTTTCTTGGCACTCTTTGGGCTCCTTGGTACCAATTGAGCATCGTTGCAACGCCACAGCCTACCTGAGTATTGTTGCTGACCATGTCCATCCCTTTATGACCACAATGTACCCAACTTCTGATGGCTACTTTCAGCAGGATAATGCGCCATGTCATAAAGCTGGAATCATCTTAGACTGGTTTCTTGAATATGACAATGAGTTCGCTGTACTCAAATGGCCTCCACAGTCACCAGATCTCAATCCAATAGAGCATCTTTGGGATGTGGTGGAACGGGAGATTCGCATCATGGATGTGCAGCCGACAAATCTGCGGCAACTGTGTGATGCCATCATGTCAATATGGACCAAACTCCCTGAGGAATGCTTCCAGCACCTTGTTGAATCTATGCCACGAAGAATTGAGGCAGTTCTGAAGGCAAAAGGGGGTCCAACCCGTTACTAGCATGGGGTACCTAATAAAGTGGCCGGTCGCTTTGGATAAAAGCGTCAGCTAAATGAATAAATGTAAGTGAATGACCTGAGAACAGAGAAACTGGCTGTTTTTGTTAGAGAGCATACAGGGAAGCTGGAAGAGTGTTTTGGGTTATAAAAAGAACACTTTGGAGTTTTAGGATGATTTATTGAAAATAAACCAGTGGCTTGATCTCTGCCTGGACTTGTTTTGTGAACCAACCCACACTTGTTGATATCATACCTCTCACGATGCCACAATGTAAATTGGAAATCTTTGTGAGGCGAAATATTTCCCCACATATTTTCCGCATCAGATTGCAGTTTGTTAAACCTAACAAATAAAAGACTGCTTGTTGGGCACAACAATTTAAACTATAAAAGAAAAACTTTGATAACACTTTCTATGCAGTCCATATGCTTGTAATGAATTATTGGTCCATTTATACTTATTTATAAGTAAGCACTTATAAATATTTTAATAACTCATTAAGACTCATTAAGACCTATACTGCATCATAAGAACAGTTATGGTACGTTCACACCGGATGCGAAAAGCGCGTCAGGCGCGAATGATTTCAATGTTAAGTCAATGCAAAGACGCGTTACGCGCGTGAAAACTTCCTGTGGCGTGAATGAGGCGTGAAGCGCGGCGCGGAAGACGCGAATACGCGCCTCATTCGTGCGTCTTGAGCGTCTGGCGCGTTAAGCGCGAATGATTTAGTTAGTGACATTTGTGCATTCACGCATTTGACGCGAATTCGCGTCTGCCGCCCGAGTTGAAAAATCGGAAATTTGGCGTGAATTCGCGCCGCGTTAACCAATCAGGAGCCTAGCTGCTTGCTCACGTGGTGAAGTGTCTGGATGCTTCAATAAATTATTTTGTATATGACTAAATGCATGGTGGGATTATGCACAACAAAGCAAATATTTTATCACTTAAAACATTATTTCTATATACGAGACATGTTCATTTTGTATTGAATGTTATTCATTCCATATCTAGATAATATGAAATATTATTATGATGTAACAATCAACATAATATGTGCATAAGTTCGTGTCTGGACATGAGAGAAAAAAAATCACAGGACAGGTTAATAACTTTTGGAAGCTGGCTCTATTTATCATCAAAACAAAGATAAATGACAGCTAGATTAGGTGGATGAGGGCGAGGGTGATCCTCGCTCCGATGCGGGACAACAGGTCATCAAACTGGGCGCGGGACTGGTGGAAGTACCGCTGACAGCGGCCATCATCCAGGCGCATCTCCTGGAGTAAGCAAATGGTGAAACTAGCCAAACGGTTCGCCTACGAAGGGTCCGGTGGACACAAATACGGCGACGATGATCTCCACGCCGCTGTTCTCGCTCTCCAGAGCAAATACAGTGCGGTGAATCTCTCGATGAATGTTAGATCAACATAAACAAAGATGGCCGTCGACGGGTTTTGGTTTTGAAGCGCGAGACGCCCATAAATTTCACTGCAAACTTTTTATTTTACCCGCGTCAGTTTCGCTCTTAATGCGCGAATGAACACAAAGTGGTCAAGCTTCAAACTAGGCGCGGTCAGGCGCGAATTTGACGCACGATTCGCGTCCGGTGTGAACGTAGCATTATAGTTGCATTTATATTATTAGGGGGTGCACATAAATCATTATTTTAATGCAGTATAGGTTTTAATGAGTCTTTATAAGTATATTTATAGAATATTAGTAAGAATAAATGGGGCTATTATTCATTGCATGATCTTCATAATATAGTAGTAATATAGTAATACAGTTTGGTAGTGTTACCAAAACTTTTAATACATTTTGACTTTTCATGTGTTACGTGAATATTACATATTACATGTTCAGTCTATTTGCCCATAGTTTTTCTTTACAAAAGTGACCTTGGCAACTACTGACGTTTTCGCGGATTTGTGTGAGTGGGGATTATTTTGACAATGTTGTCGTGTGTATTTGAAAAACACTAAGGAAACACTTTTCCATTTTTAATACATGATGTTTTAAAGATCGGGAAGAGCACGTTCAGATAATTAACCTTATTGACATAAGATGAGCACATTAATTTAATCAACTCAGTTAACGAGATAAGAGGTATATATACAGCAGACTTACTTCTGTTACTCCCTCCCTTCTAGTTCTAACTATTCCTATCACAACCCTGATACCTTGCACTTTTATATTAACTCCTTGTTTATTTATCTGTTCAAAGTAACAGAAATAGCACAACAACTTTGAATCATGAAATGTATCTGAATAGTGTGATGTTACGTTTAGCTGATATTCGGATAAACAGTGCTCTTACTCTTGCTCTTGCTAAGTAATCACTAGGTCATATATTCCAAAGCCGTGTCTGCTTAGTTAGAAATACTTGCAGAGCGGATCTCAATGAATCTCTGAGCATATCATGAGAGCTGGAGCTATAAAGATGAATTGGTTGTTACTAGGAAGTATTTTTCATCATGCAGTGCTTTAGTTATGCATGCTGATAAGACTTGCATTACTTTTATCTAGTTACAGTTTCTGTAATGTATTTGCATTTTACTGTGGAAGTTAACCTTATTTCTCTAATTTCCATCTTTTTTTTGTGACAAACGTGAAGCTATATATAAAGTAATGTAAATAATGAATTCATAATTTGATGTCCAGGGTTCACAATAGCTGTGTCTCTTGCAGTTGAAATACAATGGGGGAGGGGGGATATAGGCTGAATTAGGTGGTTTAAAATGTGAGAACATGGGTACACAGACCCCTCTTGACATTGGGCATCTCAGTCTGTCTCTCTGTAATGGCAGATAAATCACTTTTTCACATGCTCACCCACTCACCCTTACTTTTGGATCCCATTTTAAATCACAATTTTCCTTCAACTTTAATAAAGTGAGGCTATGGACCACAGTCTGAAGTTGAGATGTCTTGAATATATATATATGAGATATGAGATATATGAGAGACTGAAATATTTTACACCACCACAGAGCATGAAAGCAAGTCTAAATATACAATTTAACAATAGAGAGAGAGAGAGAGAGAGAGAGAGAGAGAGAGAGAGAGAGAGAGAGAGAGAGAGAGAGAGAGAGAGAGATAAAAATATTACACTTGGTGAGGCATAGAGATCAAATCTCAATCTTATGATGGAAAGTGACACTAAAAAACAACAGACCAATATTTCCTTCAACGAACAAATCTATATTTAAGGTTTCTGAGTAAAGTTTAGAAAGTCTCAAGCGTGCATACATATGTTCTTAAAACTCTATAGGGGCATCAAGTGACTTCATGTCAACCTGAGAAGCAGGCTATTTACATTAGACAATGACAACACAATAGTTCATGGGACACTTGTGATTAAATTTAGTGACCACCAACCTAATTTTGCCTGGGGCGGGAAACAGGGAAGAGGAGGAGCAGCATTTTGCATGAATCAGTGTGGAGAGGTGAAGGACAGAACAGATGGCAGATGGATGGAGTTGTAGCCAAAGTCAAAGGTGCAAGACTTCTTTCTCAGGGGTATTCTGCTGTGATCTTGCTCACTGCAACACACCAGCGAATACAGAGACAAGAAGTTGGCTTGACATTAGTTCAAATTATTTATATATTTATATATTCCCAAATCATGCTGAGCCATCATTTACCACTGCACAGCATGTAAACGTGGACCACACCATTCCTACAATGGCCTCATTAGCCACAACAGAGGGTATTCAAGAGGCACTTTAACCCAATGAGGTCTAGAGGAAGCTGTCCATTAGCATTGCCATTCATCTCAATGGAAGTTTCTTGGATGTCTCAAGGATATGCACGTTTGAAGTCCTTTTATTTATTACTCATTGCAGTTTGTGGGTGCTCATGTTGTTTTGAGTGAATCAGCTGAGCATGAATATAATGGATAGTTTTCTCTAGAGCTGTGTTCTGATTGAAACTCTAATATGCATTTGCATATACATAATAATCTGCAGTGCTAGCGTGTACTATATTTGCATTCTCTATAAACCATATACAGCATCCTAATTTTAATTTTGGGAGTAAAAATAAAAAGATTCCGTGGCTTATATTACTTCCTTGTTTATTCATCGCTGCAGTAGTGCAGTAGGTCATGCATTCCATGCATCCAGTAGGCCTACATTGTTAGTATTCTATTCAGAACATAGATGGTAAATCTCAGATGAAATTGGCATGTGTGAAATATATTGCTTTAGCATTCAAAATAGGATTTACAAAAAAAATCTGCTGTT
Source organism: Hybognathus amarus (assembly GCA_030378365.1). NCBI lineage: Eukaryota > Metazoa > Chordata > Actinopteri > Cypriniformes > Leuciscidae > Hybognathus > Hybognathus amarus. Next base: position 283,725 of record JAQIUQ010003339.1, read on the forward strand.
GTGCAGTTCTGCATTATAGAAGGCTAGTCACAGCATCCGTAATATCTGAAAAAGATTGAATTGAGTGGAGCTGCAGTCGTGCTGGATTATCAGTTATAGTTGACTTGAAATGTGTTCTCTATATCAGTCACTGACATCTCCTACAGTTCATGTCATTAAAATGGGACAATGCTGCAATCTGACATCCCCATTAAAAAGTCAAGAAAACAGCTCCATCTGCCTCGCCCCCAAAAGCAGACTCGTATCTGATGAGTGTGCAAAACAAATTGATGTAATTAATGCTCAGGTTGCATGAAGAGGACATGGACATGTGTCCAAACCATTCATCACTCGCTTTCAGCCCATTGAAACAGCATTTTGGCCTCGATGAGCTGAATCTTAATGGCAACCGAATTGACAATTCTTGTTGTGTGTGCACAAAGTCTTGTGGGTGGACAGGTTGGCAGTGTTGGTAATATGAGAGCACATGTAGCCTATGCTCTCTATCTTTTCCTCGGTCTTCTACCTCTTGACTGTTTAACCTTTAGCGCTGCTCATGTAGTTCAGCTTTTAAAGACCAAATGTACAAAAGTGGGTAAAGACAGGATAAATGGTAAAAGAATGATACAAAGATATATAATTCATGAGCCCACTGTCCCGTTTTAACTAAGACATGTTTCTCGCACTTGAAATATTTAACCCTTGGTCATCCTAAACCACAGATAAATAGAATCCTGGGTTATCTTGCCTACATTTCGATACTGTTCATGATTTACCCAGAGATAACAATTAATCCTGTGATAATGAACAGGTGAGTAAAAGAACTGTTAGTCAGCAACATCTAGATTTTCATGCAAGAACTTTGAATTTCTGTCATGACAACTCGGAGTGATTGGCATGGTAAAGGGTATGTCATTACCATGCTGACCAGAGCTGCGGATTCAGTAGCCACTTTCATTTATAAGTCACTTTGGATATAAGCATCTGCTAAATGAATAAATGTAACTGTAAAATGACAATGTTGTATTTTGGTCTTTGCGGAATAGATCTGCTACGATGATGTAGGTTGTAGCTGCAGCTGCGGCAGAGCAAGTCCGGGACTTGCTACTGCCAATACAAACATGACACGCTGCTGCGAAAAAGTAAGACATGCTGCTGCTATACAATATAGCATACATGAATTACCCCCCAACAGAGCAGATTACTGTACGTCAGAAAATCTCCCACCCCCAGCAGATCCACCGCCAAAACATACAGTTTGGCCCATATATATATTTGGAGACAGACACAATTTTCATACTTTTGGCTCTGTATGCCACTGGAATAAAAATAAAATGAAACAGTCAGGATGAATTTGAAGCGCAGACTTTAGCTTTAATTCAAAAGGTTTTACAATAAAGTGAACATGAGCCTCCCATTTTCAGAGGCTCAAATGTATTTGGACAAATTAATATAATCATAAATAAAATGTTTATTTTTGTAATGACTTTGTTGAGAATCTTTCGCAGACAATGACTTCCTGAAGTCTGGAACTCATGGACATCACCAAAGACTGGGTCTCCTGTTTTGTGATGCTTTGCCAGGCCTTAACTCCAGCTGTCTTCAGCTGTTGTTTGTTCATGGGTCTTTCTGCCTTTAGTTTTGCCTTCAGTAAGTGAGATCAAGTGAGATCAGGTGATTGAATCACACTTTGCAGAATGTTCCACTTCTTTTCCTTAAAAAAAAAACTCATGGGTTGCCTTTGCAGTGTGTTTTGGATCATTGTCCATCTGTACCATAAAGCGCCTTCCAATCAACTCCTCTGAATTTGGCTGAATCTGAGCGGACCATATATTCCTATACACTTCAGAATACATTCAGCTGCTTCTGTCACATCATCGATAAACACCAGTGATCCAGTTCAACTGAAAGCCATGCATGCCCATGCATTCTCCATGTTTTACAAATGACATTGAATGTTTTGGATCATGAGCTGTTCCAAGCCTTCTCCATACTTTTTCTTCCCGTCTTCTTGGTACAGGTTGATCTAAGTTTCATCCATCGAAAGATTTTTTTTTTTTTGGCATAGTCTAATCTGACCTTCCTATTCTTGTTGCTTATGAATGGTTTGCACCTTGTGGTGAACCCTCTGTATTTGCTCTCGTGAAGTCTTCTCTTGATTGTAGTCTTTGACAATGACACACCTACCTCCTGGAGAGTGTCCTTCACTTGGCTGGATGTTGTGAATGGGTTTTTCTTTATCATGGAGAGGATCCTGCAATCATCTACCACTGTTGTCCTCCTTGGATGTCCAGGGCTTTTTATGTTGCTGAGCTCATGAGTGCATTCTTTTTACTCAGAATGTACCAAACTGTTGATTTGGCCACTCCTAATATGCCAGCTCTCACTTGGATGGATTTATAATATTTTGTACTTGAAGCCTAATGATGGTATGTTTGACTTGCATGAAGAGCTCCTTTGAACACATTATGTAGGTTCACAGCAATTGATTCCAAATGCAAATACCACACTTAGAATCAAGACTTTTACCTGCTTAATTGATAAAGAAATAACAAAGGAATAGCCCACACCTGTCCATGAAACCACTTTTTATTAATTTGTCCAATTACTTGAATTGTCCCTTGAAAAAGGGGGGTGGATACTCTCAAGAGCTGTACTTACTAAAACTTCCTCGAAATCACTAAACATATTTAGATATATCAGAATCGTCTTCCATTGCGATTTCATGTATATCTAAATATGTTTAGATCTTCACAGTGAAAGGTAAAACTTCCGAAATTCTGTGTAAACAATGAGTGACGTACAATCACGAGAGATCACTTCCGGTGATCAAGACCGAAGCGCCCGTGCCGTCAGATGAGTTGGACATGGCTGTGGTTACAGGAGGTAAAAACAAATATAAATACTGTTTGTTTTCTCACACAAACTGTTCGTTTCGTGTCTTAGGCCATCAATGTGTACTTACATTTACAAAATTGAAAATACTGTGGAAAACAAAAACACCTACATCTTGGATGCCCTCAGAGGTAAGCTAAAACATAAAAAAAAAAATATTTCAAAGTGAACTATCCCTTTAAAGTGTTGGAAGTTGGTAAATAAAGTAATAGCCCCAGTTAAATGGCTATATTTTCTCAAGAACATTTTCTCATGTCCACTATGCTTTTTACCTTACATAAAAGGCTTGTATAATTGTATAAATGTATACAAATATAATTATACCGAAAATGCAGCTGCTTGTGTGCTTTGTATGTAAATATGGTGAATACATTGTTTGAATTTTACTGCACTGTAATGCAGAATTTGCACCACAAAAGTTATGGAGCAGGATTTTAGAAATCCTAGGTTACACTTTAGAACACTGTTCTGTCATTAATGATTAACTGTGTTACTATGTAACATCCTTTACTAATTTATTCCAGTGTAGTTATGACGGAACAGTATTCTAAGTCTCTCACATCACACATCCATCTCATATTTATTCAGATAAATAAGTATTCTCAGTGAGATTATCATCTACGTGTATTGTAATATCTTACATAAATGTAGCTGTTAATGTCAATTAATGCATGTGTGGTACAGTTCAGTCTTTGTCAATCTTGTTTGGACTTCATCTCTTTAGAACATTGTCAAAAGCATCCTGCTGATGGTTTGGAAAGTGAGAAACTGGTTAAACTGTTTGCTTTATATTATGCAAATGAGTTCACAGGGGAAAGAAGGGTGAGCCACACTGTGTGCCCCCTCTGACACCAGCAACTAATCACAGCACTGGAATGGAGAAGTGCCAAATTGCAATATCCTCCTCATCGTACAGGGGTAAATGTACCCATTTCAACAGACACTCCTTGTTCTGGTTTTCCCCATCCGGTGAGACAATAGCAGGTAAATGTTTCTGATTCTTCAGACAGACAATGTGAGACATTAACAGATACAACATTCTGAGTCTCCGGTCTGTGCTGGGAGAGACAGCAACAGATTCCATCCTCTGAGTCTACAACTTGTATTGCAGCAACAGATATCAGCACTTTCTGAGTCTCCAGTCTGTGAGGAAAGAGACATCAATAGACACACTACATTCGGAGTCTCCATCCAGTGAGACAAACTATAGTACATCCATTTGCAGCAAGCCTTCAAACCTTCATTCCAAGGTACCTTCGTCAGTGTGTTCCAGATTAATGACCTCAGCACCTACGTTAGGGCCTCAACTGTGTGTTCCAGATGTTGGGACCCTTTAAGTGCTCCAGGAAATCAGTATCCCACAGAGCTTCATGTTCAAGGCTCTTGAACTGATTCCTGCTCCTTTCCCCACTGCATTGTAATCCAGCACAACTAGTGGTAGATCACCATCAGAGTACATTAACAATGTGGAATATAAATACCACTTTAACCAAACCTCTTTCCAGAGACCTTGACATTTTTGTATATAATCAGTTTATGATTTTCTTATTTATCAGTTTCATGAGCTACCTTAATGCGCAAATGCTGCCTACAAAGTCATTACCTGATTAGGCAGCGAGGGCATAAGTAAGCTGCATATGTTTGCGGACTTAGCTACGGAGTGAGGGAGAGCTTGGTGGAGACATGACATTTAAATTACATTATATGTGACAATAAAATAAATATGGAAGAAAAATATACATGGAAGCCTGTGTGCAGTACAAAGAATGTTGTTTCTATAGACATGCACAAGCCATTAACCACTGCTTTTCCAATCCACAGGAGGTGCTACACTTTAAAACGATTATATCACTTGCAGAGCAAGCCTCAAGCCCCCTCTGACATACACAGATGAGCAGAAGTATTTACTGTTACTTTTTAGCCAAACAATACTATCCATTAATGGCATAGTTCACCCAAAAATGAAGCTTCTGTCATATCTGTCAAGTTATCAAGATTTTCCCTTGCCTCAATGTCTGCCCAAACTTGATTAAGGCTTCAATCAACTCATAAGGTGCATGGAATAACTCAAACCATCTGGTTCTTCACCCTAGAAGCAGTTTATTGAAAATCTCTCATCAATGACTAGATTTTCTTTTTGTACTTGTCTCAATGATTATTCCAGAAGGTTAGCTTGATAACATACACAGAAACAGATGAGTCACTACAAAGTGCAACAAAAGTACAAACAACATTGCCAACCTAACAGCAATGTAAACAAAAAGCTTGAGATGCAGTTAGAAAGGTAAATGCTAATCTACTAGGATTAAACACCTTTCAAACACACAAAATTATGATCAATAATAAGTCATTAAAGAAAAATAAGTCTTAGTCCTACCAGTTGCATCTCAAAGTTGATGAAAACATTGTGGCTTTTCCCAACAGTCTTTCTCCTTTGTTTTTTTAATCACCAAAACTTTGGTAGGAGAAGCACACTTACTGCAAACAAAGATCTCTCTTTCTCCTAGTGATCACACACACCTGGTTATGTGTGGCATGTGGAGTTTCAATGACCAATCAGGCTAGCTTGTTCTCCCAGGTTGCACCATGTGCTCACAACCAACAGGTTGCATTAATTTTGATCTTAGATCTTTTACCAATGATGAATTTATACTTTTTAACCATTTCTTTTTCTTTTTTTTCTCTTTCTCTCAAATTCAACTTAACAATATCTACTCACCCTTATATTGTTCCAAACCTGCTTGACTTTCCTTTTGGTGTTTCACAAAGAAAAAGTCGGTAACACTGTATGGTAACACTTACCACACGTTACACATGACAAGTACTTACTACATTAATAACAGTATATAAATTATGGTAAGACTATATTTTGCAGTCCTGTTCCACAGTAGTAATTTCAATAACTGAGTATAACACTTGAAACTTAACCGTAACCCATGTGATGCCTATTAACCTGTATTTTCTTAGGATGGCTGTACGTACACACAAGTACATATAATGTAATATAAAGAGCAATAATTACAGGCAACTAACTCTAAACCCAACCCTACTCCTAAGCTTAGCCCTACAGTAAGTACATGTTGTTAATCAATATTACTCAGTACTAATTGTAAAATTACACTGTAAGAAGGACGGTTTACGCATAACCCAATTGTCATTGTTACACGTTTTATTTGCTTTATTTGAGCTTTACTTTAGTTTTTATAGTTTTTTATTTAATTACTTTTTTATTTTAAATTAGATATTTACTTGTTGCAAAGGCAACATTTGTATTTTTGATTTTAAGTTTTTAACTCTATAGTTTAAGTTTAAGTTCTATACATATTTTAGCCATTTTAGCTATCATTAATTCACAGGATGCATTTTTTTGTATAAATAATTACATTTGTATTATTTTAAAATGGGAATTATTTATATTAATATAAAATATGTCTATTTCTAATATCAGTAATTACATTTTCATTAGTACTAACTAAATGAGGGAAGATAGTGGGAGAACTGACTGTGTTGTATATATAGATTTTTTAATGTATTTTGTTTACAATAAAAGAACATTGATTGGCATAAATACCATCCTAAATAGATTATACAAATTAATGTTATGGGTTAGGATAGAAGGCATATTCTTGACACATGATTATGCATCAAGTGAGTGCTTTCCGAGAGTGCTTTCCGACAGGTTAAAATATGATAGTGAGGCTGTTCCCATGGGGTCTTGAAGTACTGGTGCAATGTGGAGTACTTTTGATAAAGTGTTTAAAGCTTTTGAGAGATCATGGCTGACAAGACTGTGTTTAAATTGAGCAAGTGCAAAAGACACAAAGACAAAATGAGTGAATCATCTGTACTGAATGCCTGATTGAAAACAAATGTCAAAGGAGAAAAGACAGAATGGGGTGGAACTAAGAAGAGAGAGGATTGGGAATACTGACAAAAACTCTCATTATCATTTTTATGATAATTTTGTATCCAGGTTGATAGGGAAGTGTGTGTATGTGTGTATATATGTGTGTGTGTGTGTGTGTGTGCGTGTGTGTGTGTGTGTGTGTGCATGCAGAGTGAATTGAAAACATTCACACCTCAACTGTATAATTAAAAATGGGAAAAAAATGTATGTATTTTAGACATTCTGTAAAAGATCTGATGACAGCTGAGACATGTTTTTCCCAATATTACTCTTATCTCACTATTGATTTAAAATTGTCTGCTGGAGAACTAATGTTAAAGTTTAAGAATGGTGTTACTATTTGTCCATTTATTTCTCCTAATAATATACAAATTATCGTCGCTGTCCGATGAAAACCGCGTATGTCCATTTTGACGATTTTGAGGTTTTTTCACAGATAGAATGTCCAGGTTCATTTCTGTATACAGCATGCTTCACATTATCTAAATGACCAATGAAAAGTTGTGAAATCATGTCATCTGATTTCCACTGTATTTCCATTTGCTGTCAAAGCTGTCAATCACGCAGCATATCTCCCATAGACAGTATGGTATCTCCCCACCCTGTGGCGGCATCTCGCCGGTCTCGTGAAGTTTCTCGACGGTCTCGTCTCTGAGACCCCTACACCTGGTATTATAATGCGATCTGTATCCAGATAAGTTATCCGGATAATAAAAAAAGGCATTTGAGCCACTCCGTTCCGTACCGTTCCCTAGCCAGTGAGGGAAGCATCTGTCGAGAGCGCAACTCGATGGCAAAGAGCTCCTAACACTGGACCCTGAAATAGGAACCAAGGTTTACTCCATATAACCAAGGTGCAGAAACACCGCCGTGTAATCTTGATCATACAAAGTGGGTTTCCACTCAGGGAGACCCTTTTGTTCCTGAGCCACCAAATGAAGGGTCTCATGTACAGCAGGCCAAAGGTTATCACATTACAACCCATTACATTACACGATGCCATGACAACCATGACTACAACAGTAGCCTGCACTAATCGGTTATTGGGTAAGTTAACAGATAATATTGAATAGGCACGAATGGAATTTAAGCCCTCTAAATCAAGGAGCATCTCGATAGTTAAAGGAAAGGTAGTAGATAAAACATTCTTCATTAATGGTGAAGCAATACCAACAGTTTCTGAGAAGTCAGTGAAGAGTCTTGGGAGATGGTACTATGGGGATCCAGACATCCCAAGTCTCCCGGAAGTTCCGGGAGTCTCCCGCATATTGATAGCGTCTCCCTGATGCCGCAAATTATCTCCCGGAATCTAAGAGCGAGACATACTGCGCGCGTAACATACATCAGCGCGCTGCGCGTGCACTGTACAGAAGGAGAGACGTTCGCGAACTCCAAGTTTGCCACGGGAATGCGAAAGTTAGCCCTCTCGTCCGCCCCAGAATCCTGTTACCGAAATATACCTCCCGGAAATGAATTCTTTGCAGGTTGGGATGTCTGGGGATCTAAAAGGACACAGTTCAAGTGGGAGAAGTTAGATGACAAGCAGTGGAAGGGTTGAAGAGCATAAACAGATAAACTAAAACCAGGCAAACTAAAACTCTGGTGCTTTCAGTTTGGTCTACTACCGAGGTTGCTGTGACCAATGACTGTGTAAGAGGTTTCTTTGACAACAGTGGACAAGCTAGAAGCGTTAATAAGTTTATACATCAGAAAATGGTTGGGAGTTCCACGTTGCCTCAGCAGAGTGGGACTTTATAGTAAAGAAATATTGCAGCTTCTAGTTTCTGCTTTAACACGAGAAGTTTAAGTGTACCAAGGTCAGACTGTAAATGACCTCAGTAGAGTCATGCGAAAAATGTGTAAGGAAGGCAGCACCTGTGTTAAAAACTGGTAGAAAGTGGTCATCAAAGAAATAAATCTGTGGTAGAGGCAAAAGCTGCCCTTCAAATTGGGGATATTATGGGACAGGTACAGCATGGAAGAGGGGGTTTTGGGCTAAATTTAGCTCCTCCTAAATGGATGAGATGGGAGAGTGTGGAACAATGCAACCTGGGCTGGCAAGACCTTTGTTCAATGGAAGATAGTAGGATCAGTTTTCTTATCAGATTAAAATGTGGTGTTCTCCCATCACCGCCGAACCTAAACCTCTGGGTCAGGAGAGGATCTGGTCCTTTGTGTTCATCACCTGCCACATTTAGGCACATTTTGACAGGATGTAAGGTGGCTCTTAGCCAAGGTCTGTTTACTTGACTCCATGACCAAGTACTGCGATGCTTGGCTTTAGCATTGGAAGGCAAGCTTAGCATGACCAATAAGTTGCCACCTGTTCTCAGCGAAACATTACACGCAGAAGACAATTTTCCTCCACCCAGGCGAGCAACCACCATGAAAAGGTGTTAAAACCAATTCTCGCCCAGGACATCTGGAAGCTGCTAGGGACTGAAAAATGCTGGCTGATCTTGATCAATGGCTTATTTTTCCACCTGAGATTGCCACCACTGACCTCCAACCAGAGATTGTTTTGTGGTCTGGATCAACACGCATTGTTCAACTGATAGAGTCAACCGTGCCATGGGAGGATGCTATAGATGAGGCATACGCTTATCTGGCCACTGAAGCAGAACAGCGAGGATGGAGAGTCCAGGTTTATTACAGTGGAAGTGGGTTGTAGAGGATTTGTGGCACACTCCACAACCTGGTTCCTCAGAGACGTCAGATTCAGTGGCCAAGAGTTGCGTCGCATAGTAAAGAACTTATCTGAAGCAGCAGAGAGGAGCAGCAACTGGCTGTGGTTGAGACAGAAAGATATAGCTGGCTATGAACAGGCCACCATGCTATGGTTTTGTAGAATTCTTGAAATTCAATCCTTTGAGAGGAGCACCTTGTTTCTCGGCCAGCCAGTGAATATTAAGTATAGCCATGGCGCAAGTTATCCCCTCCACCTGCTCCTTATATGCTGGGGAAAGAGGTGTTGAATCCTCTTCCCCTCATTTTTACTTTTAATGCTCAGTGCATCTAATTTCACAGAACTAGAGCACTAAAGCATTGGGCTCCCGGGCAGAAGAAGCTGCTGGGCGGGCTTCCCACACCGGTGAGAGAGTGCTGGATCCCCCGGGGCACTAACCCTAAGGGAAGAGAAAGGGTGGTGCTCATACTCGAACCCCAACTTTTATCCTTTCCCGGACGTGACATCACCTGCCCGTGGCATTCACTCTCGCCATTGGACTAGTTGACATACATACTTCAGACGCAATCATGCAAAGGCGTCCCCATAGCAACATTGATGCAGCGTGAGTTCCCCTATCTTCTCCTGTTGTGGAGTAAATAATAAAATGGAAGCTGCACTCATCATGAGGTCTGCTCTTTGCGTTCCTAAAGTGATGACGGTGACGGCATTACAGTGTGGGTGTGCACCCATGGGTGTCATACAGGAAGAGGGGGATGCTGGAAAAGATGTGGAAGATTGCATGTGAAGGCAATGATAAATGTGAAATATACAGTTTGGCTGGTTTTCATGACAGACCACAAATCATTGAAATGTATTCCCCTCTCTGAATTTTTTGTTGTTGGCAAGAATAATAATAATAATAAAAAAAAAAACATTCCAATATCCTAATAAGAACTGAAAACATCCTAAATCCTAATATTAAAGTCAAATTGTATAGTGCATAAAATGTAAGCATCTCTCAGTGTTTCCCACCAGAATTAGATTCTATTCGTGGTGGTGTGGTGTTTTGGTACCGGGGGTTGGGGGCTTATATGTGCCACAGGGGCCTATATGTATTGGAAGCATGTTATCAATAACCTTCATTGGAATATAAATGTACATAAGCTTAACTGCAGTAATCTCTGAGGGCACTGGCAAGAAAATTAGTGTACCCAGGCCTTATATCAAAAACCCTTGTATGGTTCTTGTCTATATACTCTAAACATTAGTGCTGTCAAATTGAATGATTCATCAAAGTGATTAATCAAAAAATAAAAATAACTCATAATCCTGATTGATACCTTCCTGATTGATACCTTCCTGGTATGTACTATGCTGAATTTTATAGCAGGGCTCTCAATTTTTGAAAGGCAGCAGGAGTGAGAGAATCACGTGAACAATTTCAGGATATATAATTTTATTTATTTATTTTATTTGGTTGTTGCATTAAATCTTACCCGGATACAATAATACTATTTTCTGATTGGCTATTCTATAGCAATTTTCTTCTTTTTTTGATTGGCTGATAAGTGGCAGGCTGGACTGCAGAACTCCAGGGGATACACGCTTGATTCCGGCCGGTTCCAGTGAGAGCGGCGCGGCCAGAGACATTTTCGGTGCTGTGGCATATTAAATATATTATAAACAGTTTTTACACGAGATAAATACAAAAGACCGAAACGAGTGACTGTGACGATCAATGCGTGACACTTCTTGCAGGTGTGATTCACCGTGTACAAACCGGAATAGTATAAGTTTATACTTATCAGCCAAACACAATCAAATTTTTTTTTTACTATGTCAAGCACAAATGAAAACAAGCTGAAAAGCCATAACAGCAGGCTATTTATTAAAATGTAAGGAGTAGAAAGTATAGCCTACAGATAATTGCGTGAATAGCCTATGTGAGTATTTATTTATTTATTTATTTATTTCAAGCAAAGTAGTGTGACAAAAAAGATAGTTAATAGTTAATTAATTAACTTCTACTATTAATTAAATAGTTAATTAATAGTAGAAGTACAAAGTCGGCTGAAAAATAATTACTCCAGTAAAGTATACGTTAGATCGCCCAAAACGTGTATTTGGACAGAATACGAGACAGAATTATTTATTAAATTCATAAAAGACCAAATACAGGAATGCTGGCTTCTAAACCTCAAAGAAATGCCATAAGTCGCGACCTCGGAGCAGAAATAAGTGAGAAAACACCTCACATGTGCCCTTGCCATTAATGCTTGGATAACACGCTTAGGCCTAACGTTACGTCTCTTTATCAGTAATAATAATGTCTAGTGTGGTGGCTCTGTGATATATTTAAACCTACCAACGTCCGTTGCCATGATTTTTGGAATGACTGATCGCGAGAGGTTTTAGTAAATTGCGTGAATCTGTGGTGGAAAGGCGACAGCATTTAACATAGACCAACTTTTTAGAGTTATAGTGTTTTAGTGTTCATTATACTGACCATTTAACTCCGGATTGATTCTGGAGGAATAAGCACTAGCAACAATCCGTCCTCCAACGTATGACCATGTTTTGATTATATCGTGCTCTATTCACGTCTCCGTTGTCAGTTTGTGAGAGTGGGAGGAGGGAAGGAGCGCGCAGTGCGCAGCTCTACAATAAAATACAAAATCCTGAAAATCAATGCGTGGCGGTCAGCGTTGATATTGTGGCGGGCCGCCACAAATTAATGAATGTATGGGAAACCCTGCATCTCTGGATTAATTACATTAAGTTGAAGTGTACTATTTACAGCTGTCCTGTTTTGCAGGTGACTGTGTTCTTAGCTCCAGAGGGCTTAAATCTACAATGCTTTTTAAGAACTTCTCAAGTTGCAATGCTTTTAAAAATATGATTTGTTTAATTGTTTGCTCCTAGTGCTTTTGGAAAGAACAGCCCAGATCATTTATGATGACATCAAGAGTTATCTAAAAGTTTATGTTTGGTTGTGGAGAATACTTCAAACTGTCTTTCAGAGTAGAGCTTCTTATCACTGAATAAAGGGTCAACAAACAGTATAAGTCTTATCAATAAATATATACTACACACATTATATTTCATGTCTTCATGGCATGCCTTTTTTCATAATGTCTTGTGTGTCACAACTCAATACACAGGAAGTGAATTATTGAACAGGACTGACCTCATGTTACAGATTTATAAAGGAAATTCTGTAGGAGCCTGGAGGCTCTGGACAGTCAGTGATGTCAATATGGAGGAGGGCATATACCAGGACATGATAGACTGCTGACCTTTCAGACTCATCAAAACGCCAATGCAGATGACAAATAAACCTTTAAGTTAGATAGAAGTGCTGACGGAAAGCAATATGCACTTCTCGTGTTGTCTCTATATCTATTTCTTTCTCTCACTTTGTCTTCCTGCCTCCAGATATACAATTTTGCTGTAAACAAGGAAATGTTATGCACATTTGTTTAATAATGATTTAAATATTTAGGTTTTATGGATAGTATATGTGATTTGTGTTGTCCGTGTGTGTGTGTTTTAACATTTGCTTTTTTCAAGTTCAAATGAAGATCTTTTATTTTAATTGATATTTTTTCAATGTACTGTACCAATTCTGTGCCAATTCTTGCCCTGCTGACAGTTAGTACCGTCGACAAATCATTACTCAACAATTTATTTATTTTACAACACTTGTTTATCTGGAGTTAACATTCCAGAAATCAAATCTATGCCGCTTTAGTGACTAATATTGGTGTAAATAAAAAGTTTGTGGAATCTAGGGATGCACGATATAGGATTTTGGCCGATGTTCGATATGCCGATATTTTCAAACTAATTTTGCCCAAATGCCGAATTCCGAAACCGATATATTTGTATTTTTTTAAGTGCAAAAAAGCTTTTTAAAGCTTCTATTAAAGTTCTCAGTCAAGACCAGTGAGTGATTTCCTCTGTGTTTTGTTGTTTTATTAATATTAACGGGATCAGTTCTCCCAAAAAATTAAATTGTCATAATTTACTACTCTCTCAAGTTTCTTTCTTCTGTTGAAATTATAAAAGTTATTTGGAAGAATGTGGCTAACCAAACAGTTGCTGTACTCCAGTGACTTCCATAGTATATTTAAGCACAAGAAATAAATGAATACAGGTTTGGAACAACATTTAGAGTGAGTAAATAATGACAGACTTTTTATTTATCTGGGTACAGTATGTCTTTAAGGACAATTGGCAGCATATGTGACCCTGCCTGTGAAAACCCAGCTAAAGTCATTTTTTTGTGATTAACTGTTTTCTACATACAATCATCCTACATAATGTAAAGAACATTCTGTGAAAATATAACCTTGATATCTTTAATATTGACTGAGTAAGGCTATGTCAAAGATTTGCTGAATTCCGGACTCAGAAAATCATGTTTTGGAGAAATTCCAATTTTAAAAAAAGCTTATTTTTAAAACTGCAACACATTTGATCCATAATTATTCTCCATATGTGCCATATACCACATTAAAGCTGAGATTCTTCCTTTTTTAGTGATATATGACACATTTTTGGGAAAATTCTTAAAGTTTTATAAAACAGGCCTATTTATTATGATGCGCATGTCCGAAAAGCTAAAAACATTGAAACGAATGGGGCCATCACAAGAGCTTGATTGTAGCAACAATTATCATGTCAATTCAGTGGAATGATTTGTATAACTTTATTAGTGAAATGAAATATCAGTGCAAATATAATATCAATAATGTATCAATATCAATTAATTAACATGTAACATTTCGGCAGAAAATCTCATTCTCTTACTGGGCCACGGTGAAACGTTAAGTAAATCTGGAGTAAAAAAAAAATAATACAAAATAATAATAATTCAAGGGATAGTTCACCCAAAAATTTGAATTCTGTCATTATTTATTCCGCCTCATGTTGTTCCAAACCAGTTTCTTTCTTCTGCTGAACACAAAATAAGATATTTTAAAGGATGCTGGTAACCAGACAGTTGGCAGCACACATTGACTTCTATAGTAGGGGGAAAAAACACAAAATCATCTTTCATAATTTATTATGAAAACCTTTTCTAATCTTGACAAAATACATATTGTCAGAAAGGTCTGAGTCTCAAGGTTCCATATTTAGTGACAGAAGTGATATTTGGATAGAAATTTATTAATTTGTTATGGCAAAATGCATACAATTAAATTCAATGGAATTCAATGGCACCCGGTGGCTATTTTTGGTACTACGACTAAACAAAATCTCATGGGAACTTCAATTTTTGTGATATCAACTTCAAATTTGGAACACAACTTGGTTAGATATATAGCTTTCATTTTATAGTAATTTTATAGTAAAACATATTTTGTAAAATATTTATTTCATATTAAAAATATATATTAATAAAGTATATTTGATTTACTGTAAATTATAACTTCCATAACTTTTTCATACTTTAATTTTTTGAAGTGCTTTCACTTCAGTAATAATCTGCTGATTGTTTTCTTTAAAACAAGACCAAACTTAGGTCTATATTCCAAAGCATTCTTGAATTACAACCATTTAAGTTTGTATAGTGCATTTTAATGTCAATTATCAAAAAGGGGGTGACAGGTAAAGGGTTAAACTGACTCATTTCCAACCAACAAATGTAATAAACATTTAAATCCACTGTTTGCATCATAGTTTGAATTCTGTGTTAGCATTACATTGGCTGAACACTGACAGTATATAAGCCTACATATTCAGCATTAAAAAAATTATAATGACAAAAACTTGCCGTCAAATTCCTCGTCAGTTTCGTCAAAGAATGTGTCCTGTTCATGATCACCATTATCCTCCAGAAAATAATCCGCTATAAAATCACTTAAATCGTAATTTGGGCATTTCCACCGAGATTAATATCTAACAAGCTGTTTAAGCAATTCAGACATTTTACGTTCCTGCACATGCTTTGGTGCTGCCATGTCAGATGTCAAAACGACGCAGTTAACAGTTAATCCAGCAAACGAATTATATTATTGACACTTATAAGACACAAATAAAATATAATATAATAATATTATTGGCAGAATACAGAGCTACAAAACACATAAGCTGTTCTTAAGTTAAATGTTTGGCGATGACACGGAAACACCTCCTCATCAGACATCTGAACCGGCCAGCTGAAGTCGCATTTTTTTCATGATTGGCATTCGTGCGCGTTGATTTTAAGGTCCGTTTACTCTTTCTAATAGAAAATAAGTCAAAAAGAAGTACCTGAACTGAATGATAAGAATCAGCAAGTGTTGTTTCGCCGAAAAATAAACCCGGATACCGAATTGAAATCAATGTTAAAGCCCGCGTCCGTTGTTT
The DNA here is from genome assembly GCA_030378365.1 of Hybognathus amarus. NCBI lineage: Eukaryota > Metazoa > Chordata > Actinopteri > Cypriniformes > Leuciscidae > Hybognathus > Hybognathus amarus. The sequence continues at coordinate 299,528 of JAQIUQ010003339.1, forward strand.
TTTTTGCTGCGCAAAAGTATAACAGTAGTGTCAATAAAATCATTAATTATAGTATTTATCATGTTATAAATTAAAATTTGAGTATTGAATCTCAAAACCCTTATAATAATCTATCATTTACAGCAATAAACACACATTACCTATTTTTGTCATTTTTATGGCTATGACTACTTTGACGCTCTTTTATTCATAATTAGATTCTGCGACTTTAGCCGGGGGTTCAAAGGCGGGGTCACAGCATGTTATTACTGTCTCTTTAAGAACTGCACGTGATGCGTCTAATATACATGCATTTGACAAGCAGATTTTCTCTGTTTGCTTTCACTTTAGACATAACCAACTTTGTTTATGTAAACCTTGTGTGTATTTGACCGTATCTCCGCAATAAGACTCGGAAGATTAGTCCCGTATGCAGACGCTGTGACAGGCTTTTAGTTCCTGTGAGCGTCGGGTGAACGCGCTCAGAAAAGAGGATGTTAGAACAGCGCATCAGCTCAGCACGTGAATGATATGTTTACCTAGCAAGACTTTGACGCACATGCAAATAAAGAACTTTTGTGAATTGCGGTGTCCCGTGAGTGTAAAGGGTGTCGCACACCGGACGAGAAGCGCCGCGTTGCGTCTAGGACAACTCCAGGTAACTTATCGTACACCGGACGCGCACTTTCTCACCAGTGTATGGCCAGCAATATTGTTATGTTTAATGACATGAAATGATGAAGATAATGTATGTTATGTTATGATTGTACTGCACAATTAAATACAATTGTTGCCGAGTCTGCCGTCTGAAAACTTTACCTCAGAGCATCCGTTAACTGAGTGAAGGTGTCAGAATTGAACTGATAGAATGCACGATGGCCTACTATAATTTTTCTTCAAAAGCAGATCGTGGAGAGATTTTAATCGTCCACGATCAGAAACCGTGAGACGCACGCACACCCCTAGTTGGAAGTTTAATTTGCTGGCGCTCATGCTTCGTTCGTGGTCGTCACGTGCGCATAGGAAACACACCACCCAATCGGCAAGGCTCATCGGCAGAAATATTCATATCGGCCGATGCCGATGATGGTCATTTTAAGCTTTTATCTGCCGATACCGATGTTGTCCCGATATCATCGTGCATCCCTAGTGGAATCATTCAATTAATTTATTCGAGAACTTTTGGTAATTGTGCAATAACAATAACAATTTTGACAAATAAATGAACAATCAGTATGTGGCGGAGGGATATATGCCACCGCCTTGTGGAGGAAATATTCAGCACTATGCTAAGGAAGACTGAGTGAGCAACAGGATCCTAGTCCCCCCACCCAATGCTTTTAGTCTTTGTACAACTGATAGCCCTGTTGTGTGTGGTGTCTATCCTGCTGCAATGTGTAATGCTCGAGAGTCGGCAAGGTGGGCTTCAGGATTTACTCAATACACGGCAGCCACCTGAAGTGTGTGTATGTAGAAAACTCAGGAGTTAAACCTAGTTGACTGCAAGACCCGCCCTCCCCAGATCTAACAGGATAGGTAGAGCGCCCCCACTCCTTAGCATAAGTGACTCAAAATTAGCATAAACAGTTTTAGTTTAATAAACAAAAATAAACATTTATGTTTGTTGCACAAACTGAAATGATTCTGTTTGCTTTGTTTTCACAGGAAATGTAAAAAAATCACATTTCAAATGCAGATCAAAGTGAAATAAAAATGTGAAAAATAATAAAAAGAAAAATCAACAAATGAAAAATCAAGTTTCACTTGCTGTAAATAGACTGAAACGTTTCACAGTTCACTCAACCTTTCAAATGAAGTTCACTTGATTCACTTAGAGTTCACTTCAATTAGGCTCAAAAATCCAAGATCCGATTCAAAAATCCAGGAAAGGAAAGGGAAAATAATTATATTCAGTCCATTTATGAGTCCACTACAAAAAAAATCAGTTTGTGTGAACAAAACAAAGTCTATGAATCCCTTTGCAGGAAAATTCAATGATTACAGTTCCAGCAGAAACAACTGCACGATTGAAAAATTCAGTTCTGATGACTCACTGACAGAATTATAGTTTGCTTACCAGTGTTTAGAAGGAAAAGAAGAAAATAATGTACATCACCACTCTTGGTTAAGGGATGAGGTGCTGAATGATGACCAATGGATGGCAGGGTACAGTTTCTTTACTCATTGACCCTCAGCGATTGTCCTCGCGATCCTGACGACGGCAGCTTGATTCAACGAGGCCACAATCCCAGCTGATCAGAGACGCAATGAGAAGACGAACACACACGACCCTAACCGACGACTCAGCAAACGTTTTTCTTCACACAATCAGCAGCATTCACTGTTTCAAGTTTGTTTGAACAAATGAAACAAAAACTGTTTTAAACAAAAGGAAACACGAAAGTAATTGCAGCAGGAACAGCAGTACGAACACAGCAGAAAACTCGTTTTAACACTCACTTAAACAACCTCGTTCCGATAAACGAACACTCAAACGCAACGTCATGCAGCTCCTATGTCTGTCACGGGTCTAAACTCGACTTTTTAGCGTGACTGACTACCCAAAGTCGACGTTCATCTTCAGCTTCCCGCTGCTCTTCTTCCCTCTCTCAACTCACTCCTCGTGTGACTTGTCATAACCCAAAAAAAATGGCGGCGCCCATGGCAGACGTCAAAATAAAAGTCTTCACAATTTTAATCACAAATTTCTAGGTCCCCTACATTCCCCCCTGCTAAACCCTGCCATACCATCGGACTTCCATTCAGCAACTCAGTCCCTGAAAATATATAACAGAGAATAGCAGGTTAAAGTTATTCATAGTGCAAAACATCAATACAACTAGTGTTGTCACGATACTAGAATTTCTAACTTCGATACAATACCTTGAAAAATATCGATATTCGATACCATTTTCGATACCACGGAGAAAAAAACTGCCATAATATTAAGGGGGAAGTTTTTTATTTTATTTAAAGCTAAATATAACAAGTCTAGAGCATGACAATGAGGTACATTTTACATGAACAAAAAATGTGAGTTCTATTTGTTAATATTTTTTAATTGTACCAGAGCTAACACTATCTGTTGTATTTTTATTACTGCTATCAAAGATTAAAATATACTATAATAACATAAAAGCACTTAACAGTATCAAATTGGAGGATATGTCGGTAATGTAATAATTAGATTAAACATAAAATTTTCAGTTAAAGGCATTTATTTTATTATTGAATTATAAGAGATGCCATTGTCTGTTTAGTTTAATAAAGTCTGTGTAATCCAATTGATCATAATCGCTAATGAAGACAAATTGCAGAATTAAATAATAAAGTTAAATAGGCAGGCACAAGCTTTACATTTGACAACAGTTACAATATTTACTTATCTAAGATTCCTCAGTCAGATTATGTTAACTTTAAGAAAACGGCGACACAGGCTCATATCAACAACAATATTAGGCAATCTTGGGTAATGTTTCAGAAAAGTTCAAATGAAAAGAGTTAGTGTTTCCTTTAGGATTTTAATTACCAGTGTGGACAGGTCTGTCCAAACAACAAACACCCCTGATGCTGAGCATATATGCTGCTAAAAGGTAACTTTACCACTGGAGCCTGTTCCTTAAGTATGTTTTCATTCTCCGACATGCCTGCTTCGGGTGTGTTTCCTCGCTCAGCGGTGTGTGGCGCGCATCCGCGCCATTCTCCGAGATGCCTGCTCGCGGTTTGTTGTTAATGTGTGTCTGCGTTATTCTCCGACTTGCTCGCTCGCGGTGTGTGGCGCATAGGGGTGGGGGAAAAACTCGATTCTTTAGATGCATCGCGATGCGGACGTGGACGATTCTGAATCGATTCACAAATGTCAAAAATCGATTTTCAAAAAAAAAAAAAATTATATATATTTATAATAACGTAATATTGACGCAACGTGAAAGACGGAACTCTGAAGCGCAGAAGTGCAGTGGCCGGACCGTAAGTGGCGTACACATAACAGAGACGCAGACGTGATGACTGAGCGCCGAATCCAAACACCCTCCTCGTTAAAAGCTGACGTGTGGAGAGGTGTGCGATAGCACGATTTTTGATCGTGGACGATTAAAATATTCTCCACTATCTGCTTTTGAAGAAATATCGTAGCATCGTGTTACAGTGCATTCTATCAGTTCAGTTCTGGCGCATCTGTCTCAACTGTACAACGTGACGTAGCCTACACATCACACGTTAATGAATAGGTACGGGACACAGCAATTCACAAAAGTTCATTATTTGCATAAGCCATGCCGGTTAAACATTTAATTCACGTGCTGATGCGCTGTTCCCGACGCTCACACAGGCACTAGAAGCCTGTCAAACAGCGCCTGAACACTGGACTAAGTTATCTTTCGAGTCTTATGCTAATACTGTTAAACACATACAATGTTTACATAAACAGAACTGGCTATGTCTAAAGTGAAAGCAAACATTTGAGAGAAAATCTGGTGTAATATGCGTCTATATTAAACGCGTCGCTTGCTGGTCTAAGCGACAGGAGTAAATAGTACTGCCGCTCGTCCTTAAAGGGATAGTTCACAAAAAAAAAAAAAAAATGTCATTATTTACTCTAATGTTGTTCCAAACCTGTATTCATTTCTTTCTTGTCCTGAACACAAAAGAAGTTTTTTTTTTTTTATGTGGGTTACCAAACAGTTGCTGGTCCCCATCAACTTCCAGGAGAGAGAGAGAGAAAAAACTATGGATAACAAGTATGCTGCTTGTTCAGGCACACATTTATTTTCCTGTTGGTTCTTTGCAATGTTAATCAAATATATTATTAATTCTTCATGGGTCATTACTTTTTACTTTTTAAAGCAGAGTATTTATAGTCACACACACACACACACACAAAAGATTCAGATAATCGATTTAGCATCGGAATTGGGAAGCCCTCTGAAATCGATTAATCGGAATCGAAGTCGTGAGGTGCCCTAGAGATTCCCACCCCTCAGTGGCGCATGTCCGCGCTATTCTCCGAGATGCCTGCTCGCGATGTGTTTCCTCGCTCGCGAGAGTGTGGCGCGCGTCTGCGCTACTCTCCGAGATGCCTGCTCGCGATGTGTTTCCTCGCTCGCGGAGTGTGGCGCACGTCCGCGCTATCTCTCCGAGATGCCTGCTCGCGATGTGTTTCCTCGCTCAGCGGTGTGTGGCGCTCGTTCCGTGCTACTCTCCGAGATGCCTGCTCGCGGTGTTTTTAATGCGTGTCCGCTCTATTCTCCTAACATTAACTTAACTTTTGCTATTTAACCAGAGCAAATGAGACGCGTCACGTGTAGTGTTTGTCAACGCGCCTTTGGAGAGAAGTGAAAGTGACCGCACGGCTAGTATCGAATACTTCGGGAAATTAGTATTGGTATCGTTCAGATATTTCAGTATCGATATTTATCGAAAATATCGAATATTTTTACAACACTAAATACAACAATGAAAAGGTTCAAAGTTACTCAACTAGAAAGTTTGATAAACATTCACATTAAAAGAAACTTCCTAAACATTCAGGTTTTGCCTAGAATTATTTTAAGACATAGTCAGTCCTATATCTAACAGGTAATGTACCTCTGTTATGATGTTGAGAACGTCTTGGTTCAGGAATACTTTTCATGTTCACTTTCAGTATCAGATTCACCTGAATTTACTGACCCAATTACTGACTGACCTACTGTACCCTCAGCTGACACCTCATTGTCATGATCCCTAATACCAGTGTCTAGCTCTGGTCTATCCCCATCTTCCCTCGACACCCTGTGTCTGTGTCAGGTGCAAATGTAACAACAGGAACTGCAATAACATAAGGATCTTCTGAGTCAGTGTGTTCCTGTTCTGTGTGTTCTCTAGATTTATGTCTAGATGTGCAGGGCAGTGGTGATGCCTGAAAAGTGCAATGCTTGAGTTGATCCCTATGTACCACTTTACATGGACCCCCTTTCTCTGGACGAATTGTGTAGACTGGAGTAGAGGTCTTCACGGGTCCAAGAAATGCATACCCGAACCGAAAGAGACCCGTAATGTGCTACACCGAACCGACCCGGACCCGTCGTTCATTTCAAAAGTTGGACCCGGACCTGTGCAGACCCGAGAAATATACTGCCCGGACCCGACCTGGACCCGTCTGTTATTTGAAAACTGGACCCGAACCCGGCAGAAAGACACAAACCCGACTGGACCCGATTGTCGTCACATATTATTTCACACGAGTTGCGAAAAATAAAGCTTTTTGTCTTACCTAATGTTAGTAGTCGTCGTCTCACTTCCTTGTAACGTTACCTGACTGACTGCGACGCATTACAATCCACCGACAAGAAAGTTCTATCCATGTTATTTCTCTCGTTATTCCAAGCTTAATCCACTCATTATTTCAGCTTTAAATGTCCACTTGATGTCACGGTGATGGATGACAAATGCATTCTTGCACATGACATGTACATTCTGACTCGAGTTAACTCGCATAATAACTTTTAACTGTTTGCCCTTTTGAACTATATTTAACGATTGCTTGTTGCTTGTTCAGCTTGATCATATCTGTGCTCTCTGTTCTTCATTGAGTCTAAATCTGACCACCAAAACTTTAAGATTAAACAAGACGGCTCATTTATACTATTATGAAAATAGGAGAATGTAAAGCGCGGTCTGGCGGAAGCTCTGCTCTGATTGCCATAGAAACATGACACGCGCTTGAGATTGGACTTTGCACTCTGATCGCACGGGTATTACACACAATGTTAAACAGACCCGGGACCCGAAGTAATAGATTCGGACTCGACCCGGACCCGGCTGATCATTTAAAATATAGACCCGAACCCGTACGGGTCCCGGGTCGGGTCCCGGGTCTACGGGTCTCGGGTGCACTGTGAAGACCTCTAGACTGGAGTATCTGCGTGATTCTGTTTCACCACAATGTAAGGCAAGGATTCCCAGTGATCTTGTATCTTCTTCCTTCCCCTATGTGAATGGTTCCGATTACAGAACACGGTCACCAGGTCTCATGAGTGCTCCATGTGATCTGCGATCATAGGCTCTTTTTCTTTTTCTTGAAGCCTCTTGTGCTGCATGGTTGGCCACTTCAACAGCAGTCTTTAATCTGTCATGATGGTCTTTCACCCAGTCACCAAGATTATCAACTCCACTGTGCTCCCAGTCTCTCCAACCGAGAATGTCCAGTGGCATTCGAGCATCCCTCCCAAACATCAAGTAAAATGGCGAATAGCCGGTGGAAGTATGAGTTCGGCTATTATAGGCCATGACCAACTCTGGGAGATACTGCTTCCAGTTCCTTTTTCTTTTCTGGAGGTAATATCCTTAGCATGTCATGCATAGTTCTATAAAATCAATCGCACTGGGAGTTACCCTGTGGGTGATACGGGGTTGTGCGACTCTTTCCAATTCCATAGATTTTACACAGCTCTTTGATGACATTGGCTTCGAAACATCGACCTTGGTCAGAATGGAGTGAACATGTCAGTTAAGACAAGGACATTCTCATATCCTCCCACAGATTCCTCCAAGAGAATATAATCCATTGCAAGGACTTCCAGTGGGGCTGAAACATTAGTACATGTCATTGGGGCACGAATTTTAGGGAAAACATCCTTTGCGAGAGTGCATCTCTTGCACTCATGAATCCAACTTTGAACATCCTTAATCATTGTTGGCCAGTAATAGCTTCTCCTCATGCGCTCCAGAGTGCTTCTTTCTCCAAAATGGCCACAATGATCATGCTGACTCTCATACACCTTGAAACGCAGGGATTCCGGAACCACCAATTGACAAATTTCTTCTCCATCTCGAGGATCATGGATGGTTTGGAACAGCAATCCTTTCTTAAGCTTGAGTCGTAGGAACTGCCTAGCAAGTTTTTTCGATTCCGCATTCATGTCTCGCTGCTCAACCGGACTCAGATTCTTGTTGGTACAGCGCAGGTAGATAGGTGCTATATTAAGGTCAACCTTTTGTTGCTCTTCTATCTCACTCCAGCTATGTCCAGGAACTTTCCTTGTCACTGACACCAGTACTGATGCTTCTACTTTCTGCTGATTTTTAGAGACTGGCCATAAGCATGTGAACACTTCCTCTGAATTCATCTTTATAAAGTCTTTAGCAGAGTCCTCCTGTTCTGGCTCCTCAACTGATGGAATCCTTGACAGACGCATCAGCGTTTGTGTTTTGTCGTCCTAGCTTGTCATAGACTTCAAAATCAAACTCTGCTAACTGAGCCATCCACCGCTGTTCAACAGCGTCTAAATTTGCCGTCTCCAAATAGCGCAAAGGGTTGTGATCGGTGATCACAGAGAACTTTGAATAGATCAAATATTCTTTGAACTTTTCGGTTACCGCCCATTTTAGGGCAAGCATCTCAAGCTTGAAAGTACTGTAATTCTGATCGCTCTTTTCTGATCCACGAAGGCCCCGACTCGCATACCACGATCACACGCTCAACTTCACCTTGTCGTTGACTCAATACAGCCCCAAGACCATGCAGGCTCCCGTCAGTTGTGAGTACAAAAGGCTTGCTGAAATTTGGGTATGCGAGGACCGGTGAGCACATTAAGCATAGCTTGAGTCTGTCAAGTGCAGTATGGCACTCAGGTGTCCAGTTAAAAGGTTCCATCTTCCCTTTCACTCCCTTACCAACCAGAGCGTGAAGTGGCCGGGCCAACTGAGCAAAACCAGGCACAAACCTCCTGTAATAACTCATGAATCCCAGGACTTGTCTCGTTGAAAGGTTGCAGGAGCGTTGCAAAGTCCGAATGGCATCCTGGTCCATTCAAATAGACCAAAAGGAGTGGTGACAGCAGTCTTATCTGATTCCTCCTTACTCATGGCCACCTGAAAATAGCCTGAAGTTAAGTCAAGTGTTGAGAACAGCTGCACATTTCCCAAGGCATCAAGTGACTCCTCGACCCATGGAAGGGGATAAGCGTCCTTGCAGGTCACTTTATTCAGCCTTCTGTAATCACAGCAAAACCTCACGCTGCCATCCTTCTTGATCACAATTACAGCTGGAGAAGCCCATGGACTGCAGCTTTCTCTGAGTATAGCTTGAGACACCAGATCTCGAACATGTTTTTTCACTTCCTGAAATACCTGGGGTGGAATTCGAGTGATGTCTTTGCTTAATGGGAGGAGCATCTCCTGTAGGGATGTTGTGTGTGACAGCTGTTGTATAACCAAAGTCGCATTCGTTCTTAAGAAACACGTCACTGTGCTTTGCCAGTAGGTCTCTGAGTTTTTCACGTTGAGTTTCTGTGAGGTCTTCAAGATGTGTTTAAACTGCAACAGGCAACTGCTCTGTGGTGCTTCTCTCCACTTTTACCTGATGTTGCTGCACAGCCTCTACATGCAAAGCACCCTCGTTCTCCTCAATCTCGACAAGCACTTTTGGGACGACCTTCTGTGGCTTACACAGTGCTGCTATCCTACAGCGTGGCATGAGTTTTACAGCCCTCTCACTAGAATTCAACACTCTGACTGGGACTTTACCATCAGTTGCCTTGGGGAGCACATTAGCAATCAAAACACTCTTGGGTAAGCTAACTTCTGATGAGGCCTCAACCAACACTTGACAGTTTACTTTCGGTGGTATTCTACAACGACCTTCCAGAACACGCTCACTGAATGGAGGAATAGTGATTGCTTGCTTCCCAGCAACTTTCACAAAACCAATCTGATCTCCACAGCTCAAAGCCTCAGTCTGCATCTGAATGTTAGCCAACACCCGCTGAACTTTAGCCTCCCCGACACCATGGTTATGCTGGTACATCTTCTTCATACCCCCAGTGGCCATGAATAGATCTTTGAGGTCACTCAACACATTCATCCCAACAATGCCAGGTAATCCTTTCATCTCTGTTCCATTGGGATCATTCTCTTTTATCACAAACACACACTTTCCATGCAACGTCTTACCCATGCACTCAATGTCTGCTTCCAGACATCCTATAATGGGAATGTCTAGTCCATTTGCCGCTGTAAGTCGGACCCAATTGGCAGATGACAGCACAACTTCTCCAAAGTGAGCTTTAAAATGAGACTCTGTGATAGTAGTCACCTCTGACCCGGTGTCCAAGAGGCAAACAGTTCTAATACCAGCAATTATCAGGTCAATGGTAAGACAGTCACCGAAAGCACTTTCACAGAGGGCCTTGGAAACATGTTCTGCATCACAGTCAGCAGTGTGACTTCTGATAATGGATGGACCCAGACTCTCTAGCACAGAGGGAACTTGATCGGCTGCCTTTACCATCTCCACTTTGTGTTTCAGAACTTGAGTTCTCTTTGCTCTGATTGCAGCGTCGGCTAGTATGCCCTGGCTTACCACACGTATAGCAGATGTATCTTCCTTCACTATCTTTCAAAGGTTCACTTTTAGTTTTGCCCTCCTTTTCTACAGGTTTCACTTTCTCTTTGTTATTCACCATCTGAAAGAGCTCTTCTTGTCTGGCAGCTATCCGTTGAATAGCTTCATGAAGATTCTCCAGAGTGAGAGGAGCTGAGGAGCTATCTGTTGCAGTGGTAGCCTGAACGACACCACGTGAACGAGTACTGCTTCTCAAATTGAATGGAACTTGCACCTCCTCTTCTTCCGACCAAGTGATCGCTTCCTGCATAAGCTGAATAAATGTCAGGTGCCTCTCAGCTTTGATTCTCCTCTTCATCTCACGACACAGCGAGTCATCCTTGAGACCTAACACCAACTGTTGTTTCAGCACACCATCAGCATCAGGAACTCTAGATGGATCTCGGTTATGGATGATGCTCAGCTTCTCCTGCAAGTCATAAGCATAAGAGCTGATGGTTTCTCCAGGCATTTGTTTGCGGTCATAAAACTCTTTCAGTCTGCTGCCAATGGGAAGTTTGTCCCCATAAGTCTGATCCAAAGCATCAAAAATCTCATCAACGGATTTCTCTCTTCCATTAAGCATAAACTTAACTGTCATTTTAGCTTAGTCTTTGAGGTACTGCTTAACAAACTCAATTTTGTCTTTTTCTGGAATTTTCATTACTTTAAAAGACTTCATTGAGTTTATCCAATCCTCTACACTTGATTTACCAGGCCTGGAATGGCATCCGCTGAAGTCTGGAAGTTTACGGTCTCTTGGAATGTAAACAGTAGATGGAACTCTCTGAGCCACTGACTGTTAATCGATACCAGCTCTAGCCAGTGAAAGCGCTTCTCTCTGTTCAGCTCTGGCCTGTGCCAACATATCCGCCTGTTCACCGAACCTCCTTTCCATCTCATCAAACTGTCTTTTTAATTCTTCCACTTCAGCCATAGCGTTGTCTCAGAAGACCAGAAACTTGTACTTAAGTAGAATTCTCGCTAGTTTATCCTGTTCGTGACGCCAGTATGTGGTGGAGGGATATGCCACTGCCTTATCACCGCCACTATGCTAAGGAAGACTGAGTGAGCAACAGGATCCTAGTCCCCCCAGCCCCACCCACCCACCCAATGCTTTTAGTCTTTGTACAACTGATAGCCCTGTTGTGTGTGGTGTCTATCCTGCTGCAATGTGTAATGCTCAGAGAGTCGGCAAGGTGGGCTTCAGGTGTGTGTATGTAGAAAACTCAGGAGTTAAACCTAGTTGACTGCAAGACCCGCCCTCCCCAGATCTAACAGGATAGGTAAGACACCCCCACTCCTTAGCATAAGTGCACTCAAAATTAGCATAAACAGTTTTAGTTTAATAAACAAAAATAAACATTTATGTTTGTTGCACTAAACTGAAATGATTCTGTTTGCTTTGTTTCCACAGGAAATGCAAAAAACAAATTTCAAATGCAGATCAAAGTGAAATAAAAATGTGGAAAATAATAAAGAGAAAAATCAACAAATGAAAAATCAACAAATGTTTCAGTTTCTGAACAATCAGTTTCACGTGCTGTAAATAGACTGAAACGTTTCACAGTTCACTCAACCTTTCAAATGAAGTTCACTTGATTCACTTAGAGTTCACTTCGATTAGGCTCAAAAATCCAAGATCCGATTCAAAAATCCAGGAAAGGAAAGGAAAAATAATTATATTCAGTCCATTTATGAGTCCACGGCAAAAAAAAAAAATCAGTTTGTGTGAACAAAACAAAGTCTATGAATCCCTTTGCAGGAAAATTCAATGATTACAGTTCCAGCAGTAAACAACTGCACGATTGAACAATTCAGTTCTGATGACTCACTGACAGAATTATAGTTTGCTTACCAGTGTTCAGAAGGAAAAGAAGAAAATAATGTACATCACCACTCTTGGTTAGTGGATGAGGTGCTGAATGATGACCAATGGATGGCAGGGTACAGTTTCTTCACTCATTGACCCTCAGCGATTGTCCTCGCGATCCTGACGACGGCAGCTTGATTCAACGAGGCCACAATCCCAGCTGATCGAGAACGCAATGAGAAGACGAACACACATCGACCCTAACCGACGACTCAGCAAACGTTTTTCTTCACACAATCAGCAGCACTCACTGTTTCAAGTTTGTTTGAACAAATGAAACAAAAACTGTTTTAAACAAAGAGAAACACGAAAGTAATTGCCTCATACGCGACTGAAACTCACTGACACTAAACGGATCTTTTGCTCAGCTTCACGCACGAACACAGCAGAAAACTCGTTTTTAACACTCAATTAAACAACCTCGTTCCGATAAACGAACACTCAAACGCAACGTCATGCAGCTCCTATGTCTGTCACGGGTCTAAACTCAACTTTTCAGCGTGACTGACTACCCGCAAGTCGACGTTCATCTTCAGCTTCCCGCTGCTCTTCTTCCCTCTCTCAACTCACTCTTCGTGCGACTTGTCATAACCCCAAAAAATGGCGGCGCCCATGGCAGACGTCAAAATATAAGTCTTCACAATTTTAATCACAAATTTCTAGGTCCCCTACAAGTATTGGCTGAAACTTTAATAGCTTTAATACGCCAAATACAAATTAACAATTTTAGCATAAAACACAAACTGTATGGCTCATATTAATTACAGGCCAGTTTCTTAAAGGAACTCATGCAATCATTATTAATGTAGCCTGTCTAATAATCAACCAGTGGACTGGGAAGCAATTGTGAAATTCACACTTTACTTCTAATATTTTTTCCATTATGTTATTTTTTAGGATCAATTCCCACAAACTTCAAATTAGAAAAAAAAAATAAAAAAAGGACAGTTTGTCTTACAGATCTAGTTTCAGATGAAAGGAATGTAACTAAAGAAAAATGTAAAAGCTATAATGCAACATGGACAACAGATGGAGAACAGAAGCTCAAACAAAACTTTGTTTATTTATTTATTTATTTATTTATTTTTTGAGTGAACTATTCATTTAACCCTATATGTGTTCCAGAGTGATTGACCCATACATATTGTATTTAAAGTCACTAGTCTTATTAAAACAGTGACATAAATAAAAATTAAAATGTATCTTGCCTAAAGAGAGTCACGACTGTTACTTATAGCTGAAGGGCTTCTGCTAATAGATGAATCTGATTATGTAAATCATCATTAATGTTTTGATCCAGTTGAGAAGATGAAATAATGCAATGACCTAATAATAGAAGAGAGTGAACTCTTGAACTCTATATAAATCCCAATCCTCCCCTCTTAGAAACAGAAATGCTGGGTTATTTAATTAGCGGATCTAGATATTTCTAATTTTTTTAAAGATCTAACATTATTATTAAAACTAATTAGGACATGTACTGTACAGTTTGTGCCATGTTGTGATGCAACTTTGTTTCCTGCCGCTGCAGATGTCCATTTTGTTTGTCGTATCTATCCAAAAGCAGGGTTTGCTATTTATGAGGCATTGCAAGACCTTGTATCACCTCACATCCCTCTTGTTTATTTTATTGTATATTTGTCGTCTTTGTGTGTGTGTGGGCATTTTGAGTGTGTGCATTGTGTGTTTGTTTCCTTATTTGGGTTCTGCGGTAATGCTAACGCAAGGCAAAGCAGGCAGGGAGCTGTCAACATCCATGCTTATGTAGACTCTTGTGTGTGTGAGTGTGTGTGTTTGCCAGATGTAATGCTGTAAGATTGTGTCTGGATAGTAGATCACCTCATAACCAAATTGAATATTACAAGCCTCTTTTTTTTTTTTTTTGCTCAACAACAGCTTTACAGGTATATTAAACATGTGTATGTTTCTCAACCATCAAACTGTGAGCTCTGACAGAAATCTCTTTCTCAGATCAAAAACATATATATAAGCATATGAAAGATCTCTTATGCTCACCAAAGCTGCATTTGGAGTAAAAACATTGTTTTTCATTGTTGGAGCCATTTTGTGAAACATTACAATTTAGAAACTCTTTTTTTGTTTTAATATACCTTAAAATAAAAATATTCTTGCAATCTAGTATTCTTGTAATGGCAAGGCTAAATTTGCAGCGGTCTTTAGTGCCACATGATTCTTCAGAAATCATTCTAATATGTTGGTTTGGTGCTCAAGTAACTGTCTCGTTTTGCAAGTTGTGGTTTAGGAAAGCCAGCAAGACAAAGAAGATAGATGCAATAGAATGTATTAACAATTAAGGTAACTCAAATTACAGGAATAAACAGAAGATAAAACATAACCATACCAAGCGCAAATGTTAACGAGAACCAACAAATGAGAACTGAAACCCAGGCTTATAAATACTAAGAGCAAGCTAAGATAATTGGATAAACACAGATGAAGCAAACGAAGGAGCTTAATGAGTAACCATAATTATGTCAAGACAACTCTTGGAGAGATTGGCATGGTAATGGTAATGGATATGGTAATTATAATGGTTAGTAATGTTAATGGTCTAAAATGAATCGATCTGCTACGCTGCTGCTGCAGGGCAAGAACAACGACTTGCTACTGCCAATACATTCAAAGTCATTGCTGTGAGCATGTAAGATGTGCTGCTGCTGCTGCTGAAAGAATAATTCAGTCACCCCAAATGGTAATGTATATATTTAAAATATGTATTAATAGTAATTCATAAGGTTACACTTTATTCCGATAGTGGCTTTAGACGTTCTAACTTTTAACTACATGTCAACTAACTCACATTAGAGTGTTAATATATTATAGTAGACTGTCAGTGGACTGTTAGGTTATGGTTAGGTGTTAGGCTTTGGGTTAGGAGAATACGTTTACTTGTAGTCGTCAAGTTACTTATAGTCAGTTGAATATCTGTTGGGGGACCAACAAAATAAAGTGTTAGCAGATATTAAGCAGACAGACTACTAATACTCTAATGACAGTTGACATGTAGTTGAAAAGTTACTAATAGTTAGTAAAGTCTAAAGTGGACTATAGAAATAAAGTGTTACCATTCATAATTAATATTAAAGGTTGGCATTCTCAGAGCAATATCGTTCATCAGTTGTCTCTTCTAAAATGCCTTGGTTGGGAGTAATAGAAATAGACACAAATGAGACATTTTTTTGTGTAAATACATGAATGAGGATGGAATTGCTTGGATGATTTGCTTTTGGGAGAATTTGATTAGTAAAATCTCTAATGTTTGATTGCAGACTTGAGCTCAGCTTGAGTCACTGATGAGATTTCGTCTAAAGATTTAGAGAAGACACATCTCTACAATTCATTTATAAGGGCACAAACGGTAAGTTCAGACTGATAGTGAGAGGAATAGAAATGGCGATGTAGCTATACAAAATTCATTCAGCACGCTACATTTTAAAATGATCAATAGTAAACAGGGCCAGGCAGGGTTCATATTTTAGTACAACATAGCAAAGCAAGTATAAAAAGCAGTATTAATTCTGTATAATTTTACATAGTTTGATACTTTTTAGACTTAAGCTAAATTTCCATTAATCTTGTCAGTCAAGCAAATGCGAATATTTGCTTATGCATGTACTTATATCATGTCTGTTCAGTATCCCAGGGCTCTGTTAATATGTTCATAGCGCATATATGTACTGTATGTGTGTCACGAGGTGGTTCAGGAAGGACAGAAGAAGGAATAAATCCAAAACGTATTTTAAAGACAGGCAAACAGGGTGTGACAGGGTGTAAAACACAAACAATACTGGACACAGAACTGAATATAAGGATGATTACAGAAAGCGACAGGCAGCTGTGATGGATATGATGGGTGTCCATGGAAACAGATTGGTGGCGGGAAACTCAAACTGGTGAACGCAAATTGTAAAACAAAAACTGACAGTCAAACAGAAGCCTAATGGTGACATATCCCCGTGACGACTGACCAAGGGGGCTGACCGGGCTGACGCTCTCCAGACACCTGATGGTGGCCTCCTTCCAGTTCAGGTTAGAGGTGTCTGGGAGGTCGATGCACTGATGGAAGTTGGCCCCAATCCAGAACAGATTTTTCAGGGTTTTGTCATTGAGGGGGCTGGTGACTAGCCTGACTATGTCACTTCCTACTTTTTGCTAATTTCATTTCGCTCTTGTAGTGAGTCTGAGATAGTAGCCTATCTTTCAGTTTTCCACCGGTCTGAAAACAGCCGACCAATCAACGAACAGAGGGCGGGCTGAGAGCTGTGACGTAGACGCTGAAGCGCTGAGTTTTACATTGTAGGTTAAGAGAAATCGAAAACCGAAACGACCACAGAAATGGGAAACAAGAGACGGGATGCAATTCGCTCTGTTATGGAGAACATTTCGGAGGTCTTCAAACTGAAGCAAAAGTAATTTACAGCCATGTTCACTCTGGTATTTCGCTCGCATCATCAAGTGTTTACAGCCAGGACCGGCGCGTGCACTTCTGCCGCTCTAGGTGAAAAACTATTTTGCTGCCCCTCTATTTGCAACGTATACCAGCAACAACCAGCATGCTTGGCCATTATGTAGCTTGCACATACGCGATTCTCTCATCAACACAGATGCAGCCGTTTTCATTTTTGCAAATCATACATTTTAACAAGGAAAAATATTAACACTTCAAGCTTACACATTTAGGTTACCCATTTTTTCAGGCTAATTGTAGTAATGACAGATCAGACCTGTTTGGCCATAACTATATGAATAATATGGATAACGATAAGGACATATCTTACACCCATTCAACGTCACTTCTCTGTCTTTTACGGCCACGACAAGAACGTCGGTCTCCTCGGCTGTGAACGCTCCTGGCGCGCTCTTATTATCATATTATTATTATCATAATAATAACAACAATCCACCATATTTTGTTTCGACATCCGGCTGCATTAGTCCCAGATCTGTTATTCATGAACGACCTGTTCATTGCGTATTTCACGTGACAAATGAACGTAAGACTCGGAAGGTAAAGTGATTATTTATGTTCCCTGTAAATCATTTTTTACTGCATTATGATTTCTTAATTCAGAATGTGATCAACATTGCGTAGGTGGATGTGATCGGGGAATTTGGCTGTTAAAATTATTAAATTTAAAGCCACTTAAATAAACGAAATGACTCGCATGAGAGTCAGTAAAATGAACTTCCTTATAACCAGTCATGACTCGCACGAGAGCAGGGGCTCGGGCTCGCCCTCACGGCGCTGCAGGGCGGCGAAGCTAAATCAGTCATGACTCGTGAGAGCAGGGCACGCCGATGCTGCGGGGCGGCCGCAGCTCAGCAAATCATATAAATAACCTAGTTTGTGAATTGTTCATTCTCGGTTGGCACACATTCCGCTCCCTGTTTACAGTGGAAGTTTGATCATAGATTTGAGTTCGATGCATAATGTCTGTGGTTCGATGCGGCTGTGTCAGCGCATAACATACAGTATGTCATAAATAAATTTATCTGATTGGCTTACGGGTAACCAATGATTTTAAACTTCAGAGAAGCGCCCCCTGAGCGAGAGAAAACACTTCTCTATTATGCCATTCCAGACTAGGTCTACGAAGCAAAGTGAAGTAGCAGAGTCTGGTATTACCAGGCTTGCTGGTGACTGCAAGAACAAAAAAGTCTCTCATGAATGTTAAAAAGTTCTGGCTTTTCTCTGCGAGTATAAAGTCCAAATGATCCATTTTGGGTTTGTTATTTTGTCACGGCGTG
Organism: Hybognathus amarus; assembly: GCA_030378365.1. NCBI lineage: Eukaryota > Metazoa > Chordata > Actinopteri > Cypriniformes > Leuciscidae > Hybognathus > Hybognathus amarus. The sequence continues at coordinate 317,512 of JAQIUQ010003339.1, forward strand.
GTTCAGGAAGGACAGAAGAAGGAATAAATCCAAAACGAGTTTTATTCTGAAGACAGGCAAACAGGTGTAACAGTGTGTAAAACACAAACAATACCGGACACAAAACTGAATTCAAGCAGGAACTAACAGGGTTGTGGACTCAAGTCGCATGACTTGAACTTGACTTAGACCCGGGTTCCCAAATTTATATGACTTGCGACTAGACTTGACATATTCAAAGATGACTTGCGACTTGACTTAAACCACAGATCAGAGTTGTAATAATCACTGACTGTATTGTACCACTGTTTCATTGAGTTCAAGATTTGATCAGAGCCAGAGAGACATGTAATTTTCCGAGCCCGATCTCATGAAAGTTAGTATCTATGGCACGAATGTCATTTCTCGTGGCATTTATACGCCAAAAACAGTTTTTGCGTGTTTATGGCACGCGATCTTCGCGTACATATAATACGCATTTTTGGCGTATAATATGCACGAGTCTCCTCACCCCCCTCCCCCTAAACCTAACCCAGGGTTTTTTCAGTGCGTACCATATACACGCAAAAACCATTTTTAGCATATAAATGCCACGAGAAATGACTCGTGGTATAGATACGCATCTTCATGAGACTGTGTTGAATTTTCCCCACAACAAACACACATTTTAGCCTATAAGGTAACTATAAAGTCTTCTCCTTGTTCACTAGCCACTCACTTTCATGTCTTTCGAGAGAAATGGATGGATTTTTACGTTACGTTTTGTAAATGACAGGGACGTAGCCCCAAAAAGTGTCACGTGACACTTGATACATCGCCATGGAAATAAGAATGTTCTAGTACAATTACTGTCACGTTAACAAAATAATTTAACCAGGGACTCAATATTTTAAACTTAATGTGTAGCAAATCACGATTAATTTTCCCAATGAACAGTTACTTTTATTTATTTTTCCATTTTAAATCTGCATTTCCACTTTTCACATTCAACCAATCAGAACTAACCAATGAACATCCACTAAGTTTTAATAAATATGATAATATTATATATTAGTATATTATATCATATTTTAAAAGCCTTCCTGATATAAATTAGTATACATTTCATTTACTATAGAAATTAACACTGAGACAGTAATTTGTGCAAAAAGCACAAATGACTTGTTTAAGACCTGAAGCTTAAACTCAAGGACTTGCAACTTGACTTGGACTTGTCTGTCTTGACTCAGGACTCTAACTTGGAAAGACTTGAGACTTACTTCTGACTTGCAAAACAATGACTTGGTCTCCTCTCTGGGAACTAAATACACAGGGATGATTACAATAAACGACAGGCAGCTGTGTGGAATGTGATGGGTGTCCATGGAAACAGATTAGTGGCGGGAAACTCAAACTGGGAAACACACATGGCAAAAATAAATAAATAAATAAATAAATAAATAAAAATAAAAAATAAAAAAATAACTGTCAGTCAAACAGAAGCCTAATGGTGACAATGTGTGTGTGTGTGTGTCAAATGGATAATTTACCATGGCAACCTTATGAAATCTCCCTGTGTAGTATGTAATTTGTGAGCAAAGGGATTGTGTGTGTGTGTGCGTGTGCGTGTGTGTGTGTGTGTCTGGAGAGCAGACGGCAAACTTCCCTTGGGACCTTGACTAAACTAAGAGGGTAAATAGAGGAAACAAACACAACTGAGAGTAAAGGGCAGATCACAGTGAGGACAGAAATTCATGATCAACTGTTACGGAATTAAATCCAGTTTCCACAAATTTCCATGGGCAAAATGCAGAAATCTCAATAGGCAAAATCTGGAAATTTGCACGATGGATATGTTTTGCCTCTCGTGGATCTGATCAAGTTTGCTTAAACTTTTCAAATTCTTTGCTCACAGAACGTGTGTTCTCATTTACTACTGTTCAGTGAATTTAGGCAAAATCCAGTCATTTCATTTGGAATCCACAGATTTGGGAATGTTGCGTCAGGCTGAAAATTTATCAATGCAGATTTTGCATTGTGTTTTAAGTTGGTCACACAAATTTGTCACGTCTGACCAACAGAAAGCTGCTTGGTTTGGAAGTGACTTCTGTGTGAACTGTGCTCCATCACTCTTAGAACAAAGGGTTCTATATATGTAGCATATGGGTTCTTTAATCAACTGCAAAGGACCTTTTATGCAAAGAAATGATGATAATGACAAGAAATAACCCTTTTGGCACAAAGGGTCTTTATAGGCTATTATTCATTCGTATTTTACATTAATCTGCAACATTTTGCAGTTGTAATTGAATTATTGTTTATTAAACTGTTGTAGTAACTTAATATCCCATTTTAATCATGCTGATTTTTGAAGGATAAAAACTGAAATGGCACTCTTCATGTGATATTGATTAATTAAATTTTTTAACCCCCATATCTTGAATTTTGTGATCATTCATGCATTTGCATTTAAGGGATTCCAAATACGTCAGCAGCTTTAGAACCTTTTAAGGTTCTATATAGAACCTTTTTCTTCTAATGCATGGTTCAGATTACACGTTTTTAGCCCCAATTTTGGCACGATGCGTTTGACGTAGGGTGTCGTGGGATTGCAAACGACAACGGGCGTCGAGGAAGCAAGATTTGATCGTATCATCTCGTATAGTGTGTCATAGTGGGATACAACCTACGTCACGTCTGCGATGCTTCACGACATCACGACACAAAGACTAGCATGTTTAATTTTTTTAATGGTCGTTCACGACGGTTCCGTCACATGTATGAGGTTGACCAATAGGAGCACATCTTTTCTGTACACAATTTTCAAAATGGCGAGCGAAGAGAGACTATGGTGCTAACGTTAAAACTAAAAGTAAAAATATATAAGAAAACAATAGTTTACCTCAAGTTCTCTTTGGAGGATTGACAGCCCACACTGTCCTCTTCGAGCAGGGTTAAGTCTCACGCAATGGCCATGAGACATACGCAATTCAACCAGTCCACACGCCACACCGTGTATTTCTCACACTGAAAAGGCAATGCCGAGCAATCCAGGAACGTGTCCATTGTCGGGTTTTCTTTCTTTTTTTTTTTACATTTTTCTGAACACAGGACAGCCAATACAACACTCACCGCTTCATCCATTGTTTGTTTACGTTCGTTTCCGGAAGTCACTCGCTGAGTTTCGCTTTCTCGATGACATCACGCGCCGTTAAAGACGGCATGCGATGACTGGTCAGGAAGCAACGTGTAGTCTGACATTGTGAATTGTCCACGACACGACAAGATTTTAGTATTTAAAATCACGTAATCTGACACAGTGACTATCGTAACAGACAAAAAAAACCCGTGTAATCTGAACCAGGCATAAGAGTGTACATCGCTTCTTAGAAGCAGAAGGAGCTGGATGCAATTGTTTTGAATAATAACGAATCAAGAAGTCTGATAAATGCAGCCTGGTATTATATTATATTTCACACATATTTCATTTTAGCTATTTTTATCTCAGGTTTTCTCACCTTATGGAGTTTGGGTTCCTTGCCACTGTCACCTTTAGCTTGCTTAGTTAGGTTTAAAAGACACTTAATATTCAGTGGTATTAATGACATAGTAATATTGACTGCACTGACACTAAAGGAATAAAAACTGAACTGATATGTGATTAATGATGACACTATTGTAAAATGCCTCATATAAAATAAAGTTTGCATCATTTGATTCTGTTATTTGAGCCCGTTCTCATCCTTTATCGTCAAATAGAAACGCTATATGAAATAAGGCGCTATACTGACGCACATGGCACCCTTTATCATTGATATAACACACAAACCCAAGCGGTAATAAATCCAATAAATCCTTTAGCGTAATATGAGACTACCCTACCCAATCCCACACCTAAACCTAACCATCACAGCGTGTTATATTAACGATAACGGATGCCATCAGTATAGCGCCGTTTTGTCATATAGCGTTCTATATGACGATAAAGGATGAGAATGCATTGGTTATTTTCCTGTTCATTACTGTGAAGCTGCTTTGAAAAAAATCTTTATATTGAATAAAGTGTGTTATAAATAAAGGCGAATATCCTTGTTAGCCATGCAGAATTTAGCTGAATTTCACTCAAGTTACGCTAATGTGACCACACATGACTTATTTGTTAAATGTGTAAAATGTCTAGAATATTATAGACAGCATTAAGTTAGCTACCTTGCTTAATGTTATTTGGTCTTTCCAGTTTGTGATGACTGCCTAGATGTGCAGCACTGTGTGTTTTTAATGTTTGACATCATTTTGCAGATGTCACATTTGAGAGTCTACTTGAGATCAAGAGTTATCATGTGGATGCAAAGCCCACACAGTTCACCGCTCAGTATGTTGTTTGTTTTGCTGTGTGCGTCTGTATGTGAGTATATGTGTTTGTGTCTGCTGCTCACATCTGTTCACTTTCCACATCCCCTCTGGGAAATCAAGAGCGCTCATATTATCAGCTTTATGGTACTTCTGAAATCCCCAATCAGCCAAATCCAGAGCCACTTGAATCAATTGATCCCTGATATCGGATCCCATGGTGTAATTAAGGGATAAAGTGGTAAGAGGCAGTCAGTCTAAGCCCTGTTCCCCAAGACCATTCATCTCTGCAGCCCATCACCACACACGCGCTGCATTATTCATAACTGCTTTACACGGCCATACATTTGCACTGCTTATTAGAGATGCCTTCAGATGCGAGAGGGTCCGTTTTTGAAACATTCAGAGGGATTGTTTGAGCACTGTTATTTCACATGCTTATTTAACTAGAGTCAGTATTTATTGTTGCTTCTTGTGCCCTGGTGCGAGACGCTGGGGCTCAGAGCACCTACTGAATGAAGAAAAACAGCTTCTTCCACCATATCGGTGTATGTGTGTGGACAGAAATCCTGCTGGTTGAGGGAAATAAATGTGTTGCACTGTATCGGGAGAAAGAAATGGTGATGGGGATAGAGTCACGTGCCTGTCGCGTGTCTGAAGGTTTCAGACACGGACAGTGTGTGTCACTTGGGCTGTATGGTAGAGTCCAAACATATTCCCATCTTGAGACTCAGGCATGCTCTCAAGTCTCTTAAGCTCAGCTAAAGCATGGGATCAAACTGTGGAACTGAATTCATCATATTTTTCCCACACAGATATGCTCGGAGAGAAGGAGAGAGAGATTTCAAATTCCATATTCAGTTCAGCAAGGTCAGGCTGTGTATATCACTTATTTAGACTGTGGCATTCAAATCATTCACCAAACCTTGACTAAACGCTTAATGTGGCCAATCTCATTTGATCCCCAAACTGTGAGTAAATGCCCAGCAGCAAGGTTAAGACACAAGGCCTTGTTGGAAAGTGCCACATTTCGAATGCGTTGCTGCAAATGGTGAGTTGAATGTTTTGATACTGCGATAGCTATGAGTAGGTATAAAGGTTCCAAAGGCACACCGGGGTAAGGCACATTTAACTATTCTCTTTTAAAGCTGCAATACCTAAGATTGTATGACGCTAGCAGAGGGCGCTACATTAAAAAAAACAACAACAAACGGCTTTGCTTGATGATGACGTGGAGGAACGCGGAATTATGGGAACTGTTGTTTTCAACTCCACCGTGGATAAATCAGTCAGACGGGAATCGAAAATTAGTTGTCATTAGGGCTGTGAATCTTTGGGTAGACAGCGAATTGATTCTATTCAGCGATTCATAGGTTTTCAATTTCAATTCAAGAATCGATTTGTGCAAATTCAGAACGATTCAGTTCTGATGCAATTCACATCCAAATTTAGATGCGATTTAAATTAATTCATTGTAATTCTTAATTTTTTATATGCATTATAGTATTATTTCAATGCTTCACCCAATAGGGTCTTTGTCTGGGTTTGAATTACACAGCGGCCTTCAGGGGTCAGATAGTGGTGGATTTTGTCCTTTGTTAATGTCAGTTCATGTTGGTTTTTAATTTTAAATAAATATATTATTATAAAAAAATAAATGGCCTACAAATTAGCATTTGTAGAAACCTAAGTAACCAATTTTTGAAAAAGGCTTTTAAAGTATTGCATTAAATGACTGACATGCACAAATTAATGGAGACGATTTTCATCAGTTTCATTTTGCATCCTCTCAGTGCACTCGTTAGCATCTGGCTCAGTCTCCTATAGCTCTCATGTACAGATTTTTGAGCAGTCCATGATTGAGCTTCAGCTCTATATCGAGAAAGCAATAGTTTTAAGGGCAAACCGTTCAAGCCATTTGATAAAGCTTCGCATGCCATTGCGTGGAATAAAACGCTTTCATTGCGTGGAAACGTACAGTTATTTTCTTTAAGATAAGATTTTACTTGAAATGGGCCATAACCATTGACATTTCCCGTCCTGAGCTGTGAAGTAAAAGCCCACTTTATTCGAGGGCGGGCATTTATTACATGGAAAAACACAGCGTCGACAGCGGTTTAGAGCACAACCTCTGTTTCGTATGCAAGCTCGGCTCTAGATTTTAACTAATTTGCGGTATAACTAGCCGATCACGACACTTAGTTGCTCAACAGGCAAAAAGATAAACTCATCTTTCAGGCATTTGACAGTAACCTGCTTTAAGCGTGAGAAATCACGGGTGTGTGAGCGCGTGAAACCAATCAAATGTGGATGTCTCACGGCTAATGCGTGAGGCAGCTTGTACCAGGAACACTTTAAGGTTGTGTTTATATATTTTAAACCACTGAAATTGCGATTAATTCGATTCTTAGCCTTTTAAATCGACTTATTTCACGTCAATAAATCGATTTTATTATTTCAAAATACATTTCAGGTATTCGATGCATATGCATTGTACAGGATTTGTAGTTCGAATGCATCGGAGAAACGAGCTGAATTCGTTACACCCCCTAGTGTGTCATGGTATGAGGTAAAGTTCAAATTTCTATAAATGTTGCATTTAATGACATGCTGTGTTTTTCATTAACCTAAATAGCCGCAAGAAAAGTCAGGTTTAAAGGTAAATTAGTTATCACAGATGTTACTGTACGAAGTCACTGGATCGAAGCTATGGTGGAGAGGGTTTGAATTCAAATTGTTGCTAATGGATCCTGACATTGCCTATGCTGCAATATGCATTTCAGTTTTGCATTCATTTTACAGAAATCAGCTGCTTGAATGACAATTGCTGATGTTATTAGATTTTTCAGGTGAGATTCTCAATTCATTCAGTTAACGGATGCTCTGAGGTAAAGTTTTCAGACTGCAGACTCCGCAACAATTGTATTTAATTGTACAGTACAATCATAACATAGAACAGACATTATCTTCCTTTCATGTCATTAAACATAGCAATATTGCTGGCCATATACTGATGAGAAAGTGCGTGTCCGGTTTGCCATACTGGACTTTGTCCTAGCACGTGGCGCGGCTCTGCTCATCGCGATGTGCGACCCCCTCACAGCCAACAGTTCACATTCCGAGAATAATTGAAAATAATAATTGCACCATTCCATAACAAATGCGTGAAACAAGCTGACGTTTGTTGCTTGATAGCGCTGACGCACAACTACAACTTCCGCATTTGTCCAGGACGTACACGTAAACGAGCTGAAATCGAGGTAACGCACGATATGACTTGTGATTGACTGGCGACTGCCAGCTCACCCTGCTCACACGCCCCGTTCCCTTAATTAAAAGCTTAATTTTCTCGTGATTTAAACATTGTTTGAAACATTTGGAATATTGTAAGTTATCATCTTAACTAAATATATAACACTGGCCTTGTGATTGGGGATATTTTAATGCAAAAACCTTAGGTATTCCACCTTTAATACTTTTAACTAAGATGAGCACATCATTTTGAAAAATTATTTATTACGCATGATCATGATGTTTTCTTTGTTCTTTGTCTAGGTTCAGTGACCTAGTCACCACTTTAGTTGAGGGGCCACAAACATGAGGAAGTCAATAAATAATGCTTAGTTAATGATGACTACTGTATCTGGACAGAACACTAAAATAGACCAATCACAGCTCATATGGCACACACATTCTGTTAATCAAATACAGAAGTCATCATTTAACTCAGGCATTATCTATCAATGACTTCATCATGTGTGTGATCCCTTAACTAGTGGTGACTAGTTCTTTGAAACACTGATGAACAATGTATAGTGGCATATCTGTGAACAAAGAAAACAATAAATCACATAATTCTTTGAGATTTGTTTTCATGATGCAAAAAAAAAAACAAAGCATTTAAGAACTTTGTTAAGTGTACAGACCGTTTAATAAGAACTTTATAAAGACAGATCACTTCGTCTATATAGGCAGGAGAAACAGTCTCCAGAGTCGATACCATTGAACGCTGTTCATACATTTCAGAAGTTTGCTGAACTTCATACAGTTTAGCTCACTTGCAACGCGTCTGTGGTTTGACTATGTGAGACTGTTATCCAAAAGATGGCTCCTGGTGTGTACACGAAGTGGACTCTTTAGAATAATGTCTTCTTATTAACCGGTTGTACATAACAAAGTTCTCAATGCTTTGCTTTACATGTAGGGACCCTCATTATGCTACTAACTAAACTCTGCAGGGACAGTGGTTCTGCGGGACTGAGTTTGGGGAACCCTGTTCTAAATCAAAGAATTTCAGCGTATTTAAGCTTATAAATAATAAGATTTATATTCAGTACTTATAAATTAGGAATTAACTATTTACTAATGCTTAAATAATGATTAATAGCACGCTGTTATTATAAAGTGATACCATATTACAATTGTTACCATTGGGACAATACAATCATAAACAGACGGTTCCTGTTTGTTAACTTAGCTATTGAATATGTTTGTGGGCAGCATTTCACTCACTTTGTCTCATAGTTGCTAATCTATTCATTGTAGGGGTGGTGCACTTTGACCATAGTCTGAAGTAAATGCTGACTTACTTGATAAGCAGACACTAGAGGTGTCTTTTACCTGTCACTGTTCCATCACATTTACAAATACCCACACTCTCACATAGTTAAATCACAGGGTTTCAGTTCAGTCTGACAAAATATAAAGTGATTAATGGGCTGGTGAGGGAAGGGACAGATTATGGACATGAGTGCTGAGGCCCAGAGCTCCACCTCGATGGATCACACTGGCAGTTCTTAACCACATGACATGAAAAAGGAAGAATATATATCCGCAGCTGCAAGAGAACTATTGAATTGGCCAATATTAGTCTGCCATCAGTTTTGAGGACTCAAACTGTCTGAAAGCGATCAAATTTCAGCTCCTGGCAAAATCCGTTTGGACTGCCATCCAGAGGCGTTCTGCCATTTGGGCTTGGGGTTGCTAGAAACATCATTCCATCAGAACTGGGATTTCAGTGTTTGTATCAATTTGCTTGTTGCTCATTGGAAAAGAAAAATGTTTCTTTATAACTACATTTTTTGCAAAACTCAAAAAGGAAATTACTGCCGTTTTCAGCTGAAATGACCAGCAATTTACAGTAAACTTTTAGATCTTTCACACAAATTGTGAATCCTGGGCACATTATTTACTAATTATTTTATTCTCACAGATATTATTTTCTTTACATTATCTTATTTTCACAATGCTCAATACTATGCTATGAGTTTTTTAACATTGCATTATTTGTAAACATACATTTTGACATTTGCATCACATATACAGCTCCATGTATAGCTTTTCTGTAATAGTAAACTCAGTAGCTCACTGTTCATGTCAGTTGATATATATATATATCTGTGTAAATGTCACCGAGTTCGGAATGTTGGACGCCGATGGCCGGGGCCGCCAAACTCCCCCGACTCACGTACCACCCAGCCAGACCACAGAAGACACCAAGGCAAAGTAATTTAGAAACCCACAGAATCTTTATTTGATATTTTAACTTGAACACCCTCAGCAAGCTGAGGAAGGTGTGATTTCCACCGATATGTGCTGGCTCTCCTCTAAGCACCAGGTGGACAGGGAGCTGGTGAGGGTTCACAGCGGGCTGGTTCTCTCCACAGGGTTCCGATGGGCGGAGAGGACTATGGGATCGAACCAGGCCAGCTCTCTTCTCCAGGCTCAGACAGGCAGGGGACAGGGTCAGGGTCCACAGCAAGACTGTCCCTCTCAGATACAGTGAGACTGTTTCTCTCTTCACAGGGTTCAAATGGGCGGCAGGGACAAAGGAGATGAACAGCGAAGCTGGCTCTCCTCTCAAGCCTCAGACAGGCAGAAAACAGGGTACAGGAGTGCACGGCCAGACTGTCCCTTCTCAGATTACAGTGGAATTATTACTTTTCTCACAGGGTTTGGATGAGTGCAGAGGACACAGGAATAGACCCAAAGCTGGCTCTCTCTGTCAAGGCTCAGACAGCAGAGACAGGTAGAGTCCACAGCAAGACTGTTGCCTCTCAATTCACAGTGGAACTATTTCTTTCTGACAGGGTTCTGGATGGACTGCGAGGACACAGGAATCAACAGCGAAGCTGGCTCTCCTACTGCAAGACTCAGACAGGCAAGAGAACCAGGTCAAGTTCCACAGCAAGACTGTTCCTCTCGGGTGCACAATGGAACTATTTCTCTACTTCCACAGGGCTTCGGATGGACTGTGAGAGAACACCAAGAAAAATCAACCCGCGAAGCTGGCGCTCTTCTCAAGGCTTTGGACCAGGCAGAGAACAGGTCAAGAGTGCACAACCAAGACTGTCCCTCAGCAGGTTCACAGTGGAACTATTTACTTCTCTCTTCACAGGGTTCGGATGAGTGCAACACAGGAGCTGAGCAGCGAAGCTGGCCTCTCTCGCTGAGGCTGGGACAGGCGAGGAGACAGGTAAGAATCCACAGCGAGACTGTCCCTACTGGCAATTCAGCAGTGGAACTGTTCTCTGCTTTGCACAGGGTTTCAGATGGGTATGGAGGACACCAGGAATGAGACCGCAAAGCTGGCTCTCCCCTGTGGGGCTCCAGACCCGGGCAGAGAACAGGTAAGAGTCAGCAGTTATGGCTGGGTCTGCTCACAGGGTCCCAGACTGGGCGGGAGGCGGGTTGAGACAACACAGCTGGCTTACTTTCACAGGGCTCGAGCAGACGAGAATGAAGGTGCGAGTTGGGATGGTCTGGCTCTACTGGCACAGGGTTCAAGAATAGGTGAACTGAGGAGGACGGAGATTCAGCCAGCAAAGCTGGCTACCTCTGTGAAGGCTGGACAGCAGACGAGGTGAAGAGTTGAAGTCAACATCATCCTTGGCTCTGTCGCAGACAAGGTGCAGATGAACGGGGAGGGCAAGAGGAGCTCAGCCAGCGGAGCTGGCTCTCTTCACCGGGGCTGAGGCAAACCAGAGAATGGAGCAGGTGAGAATACAATGGTATAGCTGGCTCTACTCACAGGGATAGATGCCAGATGGAACAGAGGCGGAGGATAAGCACGCGGAACTGGCTACTCTTCAGCAGGGCTCGAGCCAGGACAGAGAATGACAGTGAAGTTTCAATGGTGTGGTGCAGCTGCTTCACAGAGAATCCAGATGGACCAGAGAGTGAGGATTCAGCCACAGGAGCTGGGCTCTCTTCACGGGGCCTGGAGCCAACAGAGAGAATGACAGTGAAGACTGGATGGTATGGCTGGGCTCTACTCACAGAGTCGCAGATAGAACGAGAGTGAGGATCAGGCAGCGAGCTCTGGCTCTCTGCCCGGGGCTCAAGCAGACAGAGAGATAACAGGTGAAGATTCAATGGTATCATTTCATGGCTCTACTCACAGATTATGCCAATTGAACCGAGGAGTGCGTAGGATTCAGGCCAGCGGAACTGGCTCTCTAGCAGGGCTCAAGCAGACAGAGAATGACAGTGAAGATTCAGATGGTGTCTTGCATCTGGCTCTACTCACAGGATCCAGATGAGACAGGGGAGGAGTGAGGGTCCAGC